>PVKZ01001256.1:57500-437270 GCA_004027375.1 Macroglossus sobrinus
CCTTACAGTCGATGTTACTGCAACGAAACAAGCTGAGCTCCATATCATTTCCCTACAGAAGTCAAGACAGACAAGTACACATAAAGTTATAAAAGGTTTATCCTGCTGTCGCAGTGTACAATATTCTCAATTCATTTTATCAGTTAGTTTTTACCCCTATTTTCTCAACTGCTTTCCTCCCAAAGATCTTCTTGGTCACACATACCTTCCTCTCATTTGCCACCATCATAATGGAGTACAAAGTCAAAGGGAAAATCCTAAAATCCCTTTTTTAAACATTCAATACATAACAGACTCTATGGATAAATTCATTTTCCTGGTGAAAATACCAGTGAAGTCACATTGTTGGAAATAAATATCTTTTTTAGACATATTAATCAAAAATTTTAAATTTGTGCTTATTCTGAACTTGGGTAAACACTGACATTAGTTTGCTTTCATATTGTCAACTTAATTTTAAGAATAAAGCCTAAAAATTTAAGTGTTGTACCACAAAGCAATCACTTATTATCAGCTTAGCAAATCTAAAGTTTCTACAATCCGCCCCCCCTTGAAATGTATTTGGGGGAGGAGAGGCAGTAGTAGATATTTGAAAGAATTAATTATTAGTAGTTGGAGAAAACATCCTGTTTTGTTTTGTTTTAAACAAAGACAAAGCAAATATAATATATAGGAAAACTGTTGGGGTTTCTGGAGCATTTGTTTTCCTTCTTGATACTTAAACATCTTGGTTTCGTGCTCCAATCTGGTATATAACCCTACCCGCCACGCTAAGCAATTCCAGGTGGAAGAGATTTCAGAGCTTGACATCGGCTCTTCCACAGTTAGCCCATCTGCAAGTCGTCAAGCCTCCATGCAATTAACTATCTTATTTACAGCTGTAATGAAGCAAAATTCAAGGATTTAGCAAGTATTGCTGATCTGTGTCTGCCTCTTCCTTGCACTTGCTTCCAAAGACCGCTTTGTTTTGATTCAAAAAAATGCAAAACATCTGCTGTTTGTCCAAATTAACTTAAAATAATTACTTTTAATTTAGATAAAGGATGTATTTTCTTTCAGTTTCAAGGTTTTACACGGTTCTGCTGCCTACTCATTTGCCAATGGCTAGCACATGAATAACACTACAGTAAAATCAAGTAAACTGGCCAGGTTTCAAGTTCTGATCCAAGGTCAATGATACATTTTTTGGCAGTACTTCTTGAAAGGAATGTCTCTCTGTGACTTTTTTTAATGTCTGACATGAAAAGACAGCAGAAAAGATAATCAGAGTACCTTTGTCAGAAAGGAGGCAAGTGGGATGTGTAAAGATAAACAAAAACTTTTCAAAAACACTTAGTTCCCATTAACTTGATTTAAGATAAAAAAAATATTGCTCTAAGTCTTAATAAATTGGGTTGGGAGTAGGGAAATACAGGTTACTAATTAAGGAATTACAATAAAAATACTTTAAGATAATTTAGATATTTTAAGAGATTCCATTTAAAAACCAAGGCCAAGTACTCTAGGAAGCCAAAAACAATATTCAAACACATTCTATTAAGAGTTTTCAAGCAAGAAATAAAGGAAGCTGTGAAGGCAGGATTCAGAGGATGCTCAAATTCTTTAAACATGCAAAAGCGATATGTATGCTTTTTTCCCCCCTTTTTATATAGTGAGGAGAAATGGCCTTTATTCTAGTTGGCTTACAAAATGTAAAAAGGAAACAAAAAGAAACAACTAACCGAACACTCGAAGACACTATCGTAAATATTCTCAATTCCACACGCAGGGCATGGACATTTGAATCTTTCACAGTCCCTGTACTTCTCTTCATCGGTGAGCTGTGCTGGGCCACCTAGTAGAGCATCATTCTCTTCATCTTTATGATAATGGTGAACTCTAAATTGGGTGGGGTCAAGTCCTATTAATATAAAAGAAAAAAACAAATTCAGAAAGGTACAATTATTTGAATTCCCTTATCCAAAAAATACTGCAAAGAAAATTCACAAAAGAATGATTTTAAGTCAACACACATACACAAACACACACACGAGCACTTGAACTCAAGATAGAGGCTCATATCACATGGATAAATGGCTTCTCTTTTTATAAGAGATTATAAATAAAACAAGTAAATGACATTATAATAATGTAGAAATATGCCAGTGGACATTTGGGTTTGGAAGAAACTATTTTCTTAAAGTTACAGTAAAAATCTCAAATATGCACTGTTTTTAAGAAAATCTCTTAAAACCAAAGTTATTACTATTAAAACTGAAAATAGAGAATAAAAATCCCATTAAAGAAAACAAGTTCACTGCTATTATTATAACTCCTTCAAGTGCAGACACAACCGCTAAGCCTGATTTCAATGCAGTGGTCGATTTCATCTTGGCTCAGTAGTTAACAGCATGTAGGTTGCAATCTAATTCAGTGGTTAAAATTCAGTAGCAGCATCTAAGACAAAACGTGGCACAGTTTGTTGGTGTTCTGAATTCAGAAATTTGAAATACGTGCAAAAAAATGAATCTACAGATTCTTTAGGGCAAAATGTTCCCATAGATCCTGACACCAAACATACCTTCCATGTTTCAATCAAAACATCACAAGAAATTAATTGATGCATAGAGTTTATGCTATCTTGTTCCCCCAAACTATTTGAGAAAAGAAACATTTTAAGGCCAATCAATTTAATTTATCCTTAGTCAAAGCATATCTGCCAAAATCCACTATTTGAATTTATACTTAAAGATAATTATTCTACACTATATCTTGTAATATTTTCTTAAAAGTATCCCTTTTAAGGATAGCATTCCCTAAGAATTCTAGGCTATTTAGAAATCTAAGGAAAGTTATTTTAGTATAAAGGTAAAAAAGTAATATAAAATAATCACTGAGCAAAAAGTTCAAATACCAAAAATATCTAAAAATTGTTTTGATTCTATCGATAGCTGCATAGGTAGATAATCTAACAGATATATTCAGAATTCAGTTAAAAGACCCTACATCCTATTTGGTCAGCTATCAAGTGACATCTAGTAATTATAAAAAGACTTGAGGCTGACTGACACTGTGGAAAGGTGCTGAACAAAGAATAAGATTGAGACTTTGAGTCTCAGTTGCTCATCTGCAAAATGGATGTGGTACCACTGACCACGCACTTTTGAAGTTTAAATCAGACATTAGAGGACAAACTGTTTTCAGTAGTGCCTATGACGTGGTAAACACTCGATATGCCATATGAATGAAAAAATAAAATAGTGGATGAACATCATTTAAATCAGACGATATTCAAATTACGCATTTGGAAAAATACGTGAAACACATGTTCGTGCTGCATAGCAGGTTAATAGTTGCTCTTTGTAGGGATTAATCAAAAGTGAATATTTCCTAACATGACAGTGTATAATAAGAACAAAGAATACACATTCAAAACAACTTGAAAAACCATTCTTGGTGACAAAAATTACTATAACATAGATCACTTAGCCCCAAGACTCAATATACACTTTTATTTTACAAGTTACCTATCCCCTAAGAGAAATAGCGAATTAGTGAAGCGTGTGTTCTCGCTGTAAGACGAGGGACAGAAGAATTGAGACCATGCCTGTGGATAATGCCATTTCTTTTCTGTAGTGAAGGCTAACCGCTGCAAATTTCTTAAACTCTACTTGCAAATCCAACTATATTCACATAATGTCTTGCTTTATTTGCAATCATGATAAAGAAGCTTCACCATTTTCTCAGATGACATCATTATCCATCAATTTCTCAGACTGTTACTATTCGAAAAGTAAGGAAGAAGAAAAATAATAAGCAATAAGTTTTCTAAAAGACGAGCTTCTTTCACAACCCCAAAATCAAGGAACAAAATAACACTGGCTTTGCACATATACAAAACTGGCCAGGCTGTGACAGGGAAGCAATGAAAGATCTTTCCAGGCTTCCCAACCAGCCACAGCCCCCTTGGTGTACCTCAGGCCTGGGGCAGGCTGCCTGCTGAGTAAGCCAAAACTGGACATGGGCTACCTTGCTACTTATGGAGAAAAGTCCAACAAGTGGCCAAAAGTTAGAAAAAAATATCAGGCCTTGTGAAACGTCTCCTACATTAGATGTCCATTTCCACAAACAACCCTTATCTGCCCAAGGAAATAACAAAGCTAACTGGCCTAGCTAATTACTTCAGATTTATTCTCAAGCTGAATTTTCTTCAAAAGAGGGGACTTCATCTCAGCATTCTTGGTCATAAGTCAATGTTAAATTTTTTAAATATAAAGGGAGAAGACACTGCAATTACCTTAAAATATTAGGTATATAATGATCCTTGTACAAGTTTCTTGGATATAAAAATGTCATAAAAAATGATTTTCTTGGGAGGACAATTATAAGTTTAAAAGGCAAATCACAGAGGGCTAAATTAAATCTTTTAAAGAAAACATATAATGTCATGTTAAAAAATAAGAATCACTGAGCCAGCATCTTTCTTTTAAAGGTCAAACTCCAGACTTAAACAAGCCCTCAACTCATTCAACATATAAATCAATCTTTCCAAATCTTCATGAAATTGGCAATAAGCAGCTTATTTCGAAGTTTGGAGAGACTTAAAAGTTTTCCTGCTTATACATAACTCATTAAAAGCTGGAGTGAAACAGGAAAAAAAGTATCTGGTGCTGCCACCTAGAGGTAGATTCTGAATTTTAAATGTGCCAAATAGAGGGGCTACATAGAAGTCTATTTGTAATTACTGTCTCTTCAAAATTAAACGCTTTGTCAGAATAATAAAGCAAAAGCTTTATGATCGCAGTTGGCATACATGCGTCTACACTGCATAATCAATATTAAAATGCTCATCATACAGTAAGTAATCCTATTACTATTTGAGCAAGAAATGCAAAACTTAATTCCAAATTCCTTCTCTCTTCTACTGAGAGCTTTCTCGGAATAACTAGCTTAAAGAAACAAACTTTATGCCCCATTTGAGAAAAGGAACTTCCACTTCTACTAGACTAGCTTTTGACAGGTGACTTCGATCATTTAGTCTGGCACAGAATAAAAGAAGGAGCAGCCTGCTTGGCCTTGGCACCAGTTCCCTCAGGGGAACAGCAGCCGTGGTTTTCCCTACAAAAAAAACAGAAATGATGTGTGTTTTAATTCAATCCTGTCACTTGTAGTGATCTAGTCACACCATTTTTTCTTGGGGGCGGGGGCATGGTGGGATGGTGGGATGGTGGAATGAAATTTAAATCTTGTCATTTATAATTAGAAAATTTATAGGCTCTCACATTATTTTGGCAACAGGATCAAAGCTCTCATGTTTCAAGAAGTATTTATAGAAAGTAACATCATAGGCATTGGGGTAGAGGAGTTCAGCGGTATTGTTTTTTACTTAAGATCACCACATTCTTATCGCACACACCTCCAATGTGACATTTAGCACAAAATTATTTTTCCTACCATTGTACTTCCTAGCCATTGTAAACTACCTGTTTTTAGAATGTTCACCTGCTCCCATTCCCAAGGAGTATTTACACTGTTTGAAACTCAAGTTCCAAATACAGCTGAGAGAGAATAGCTAATACATTTGACCAAATAATTTTCTTCCTCCAAAAAACAAGGTCTCTATGAGTGTGACTGCAAATAACTACAGTAAAGCCAATTATATAAGTTCACACAAGTGGGGAAAAGAGAAAAATCCATATGAATGAAACGCCAAGTGAGTAGAGTAACTGGTATTCCCAAGCAGTTGTTTGTAATATGACTCACTTAAACTACTAGAGAAGCTAATTAATTAAATCCTAGTGTGAATATTTTTCCAGAAATTTATTTTAGGAAATAAATCATTTATTTTTTGCACAAAGCCAGGCATTCAGATATCTGGATTTCTTAGAGAACAATATTCACACTGAAAATTTAGTATGATTAAAGAAAAAAAGAAAATTTTTAAAAAGTGTATGCCATATCCATAAAAGAATGTACAAGAATGTTCTAGCAGCTTTATTCATAATAACCAGAAACTGGAAACAATCCAGATGTCCATCAACATGAGAATGAATAACTGGATATATTCTACCATGGAATATTACTCAGCAATGAAAGGAATACTGATAGATGCAAAAAGATGGATGAATCTCAAAAATGTGCTAAGTGAAAAGCTGAACACAAAGAGTAGAAAATCATTTATACAAAATTAGAAAATAAGCGAAATTAATCTATGGTCATAGAAATCAGATGAGTGGCTGCTTTTGTGACTAGGAAGGGGTACCAAGGAACTCTCTAGGTGATGGAAATGTTCTGTGTCTTGATAAACTCACTGCGTGGTACTCAAGATGGTAGCATTTCATGGTATGTAAATTATACTTTAATAAAAAGCATGACAAATAAGATGTCTATGATGCATATTTCCAAAGGATCCATTTAGAATATATAAGGAATGCCTGCAAGTCAATAAGAAAAAGACAACCCAAGAGAAAAGTAGAAATAGACTTGAATCGGCACCTCACAAAAGGAGATATTCGAATGGTCAATAAGCATGTGAACAGGTACTCACCATTATCAGTTATAAAAGAAATGTGAATTAAAGACATAATATTATGCTGCCACAGAAGATGAAGAAGAAAGAAACCACCAGATGCTGGTAAGAATATGGAGTGCTCATACACACACTGCTAATAGGGGCTGTAAATCAGTAGAGCCACTTCAGAAAATTGGTAGTCTCCACTATCTGAAACATATATATCTCCTATGACCTGGCAATTCTCTTCCTAAGTATATACCCAACATAAACACACGCAATTGTTCCACAGAAGGCATGGGCAAGAATGCTCAAAACAGCACTATTCATAATTGCCCCAATGTGGAAAAAACCATAGGTTTTACATACAGTGTGGGATATTCACACAGTGAAATACTACACAGAAATGAAGTACAACCACTTGGACCAATCTCACAAACACACTGAACGAAAAGTAGCCAGACACAAAGACTGAAGACACAACTTTGTGTGACATCCAAAAATAAGAAAACCTCATCTATGATGTCAGAAGTCATGATAGTGATTTTCTGGTTGGGGGTGGAGGATAGTTTCTAGAAGGAAACACTGGTACGTGTTTACGTTGTGAAAATCCATCAAGCTGTTTAGTTAGGTTTTGTGTACTTTTCTGCATGCATGCTATGCAAGAAAATTCGCATTGGAAAAGGTGCAAAGTGAGTACTGAACATTACCTACGAGTTTGTTTAAAAACATGTTATATTCCAACCAGACATTATGTACCTCCTCACAAATGTACATGCCACCAGCTAGGAAGTAGTATTTGCGAAAATTGAAATAAATTATTTTTAAAATAAAATAAGTCTTTAGAGCTAACCACCACTTTACAGTAAATGCAGGGGACAGAGGAACATGTTAAAGGATACCACTGGGATACAATCTACAAATTTCAGAATAAGGGAAATTCTGTGACAAAAAAAAAAAACATTATCTTTAACAAATACATAAGAAAGATGAGAAAAAGACAGAGGAGATGAACTCTCATACGGACCCTGACTGGATTCCAATTCTAAGAGTTTTTCTTAAGAAGTGCATTCATAGTATGACCAGGAAAATATGAATACTTATTGCACATTTGATGAAATGAAAGAATTGTAGGATTTTTTTGCCTAGTGATGTTAATATTGTAGCTATTGAAAAGGGGAAACCCTCGTCTTATAGAAATGCAAAATAAAATATTTATGGATAAAATATAATCTCTATGATTCACTTCAAAATAATCAGAGGAGGTGGAGAAACAGAATAAGATTAGCCACAGGTGCAGACTGCAGAAGCTGAGTATTGAGCACATGGGGGCTTCTTACACAATTCTACTATTGTGCATGTTTAGAATTTTCCATAATAAAACATTTAAAACTACTCTAGATCCAACTTAATTGATTATACACATAGCAGACAACTGAAACTGCCTTTCATACCAATAATAAATGTCTCCATAAGACAAATGGAAGACTTCTGAGCATTTTAAAAGAAGTATGATCCAAACCTCTGGGTTAAATAAACTTCCAAGGTTTTTATTGTCCTATAGAAGATAACGCCCAGAATCTTTGAAGAAAAAAAGAAATCCTGATGGCAGCATTTCCATGACCTCACTCAACTATTTTTCACATCCTTGATGATGACTCTGAATGTAAATTTGAACTCAGTGAGATATGTACCTCTTGGCAAGAAAAAACTTCACAAGTGTCTTCTTTCCTATTTTTAAATCTCATCAAAGATAGTTAACTTTACGTTGAAAATTATTTGGAAAATAAAATAACAGGGTAGAAATTGCTTTTCTTGCAACAAAGCTCTCGTCTCTCTAGCTATGTTGGTAGATATGGACAGCTAGGCTGAAGGTCCCTAAATACCACCTTTTTAGAAGTGAGTTAGTATTTAACCATTTTTCTTTCTTCTGATTTCATAAAAACTACCTTAATTTTATTCATAAAATAAAAATGTGAATATTTTTCAACAAGAAAGAACTTATAATTCACCACTTTCAGTCTTTCCTATCTTATTCACACATATATTTATTATCACTTAAGTATCTATGTACAATATTGTATTCAGCTGTTTTCATTTATTCTCTTACTCATTTTTTTAAAGGTTACTGAATCTTTGTGAGTGTCATTTTGGTGTACTTAATGAAAACAACATATCTTTTAAAAAACCGATCTATACAGTTAATAATACGGTGCCAATACTTAAAAGTTGCTGAGATTAGATCTTAACCATTCTCACCATAAAAAAAGACTCAACTATGTTTAACTACGTGAGATGATGGATGTGTTATCTTGGTCATCACTCTACAATGTATATGGATATCAAATTATCACATTGTACACTTTAACTTTATACAATTATATTTGTCAATTACTCCTCAATAAAGTTTAAAAAAAACTTTTTAATTGATCTAACTGAAATAATTCAAGAAATTCCCATTTACTTTGGAAACCCCAAGTGTTACAAAGTAGGAGTTAAGAAATTACCAGTCCAAGTGATTAAACATGCTCTAATTTGGTTCCAAGTTCTCAGGTCACTGAGGTCTCTACCTGAGTTAGGTGAGAAGCATCACTGAGTTAGGGCTAGTGGGCTAGTGAGATAGAAACAGACATCACGTGCTCCCCTTGCAGGGACTGAGGCGCAAAGCTTTGCAACTGATACTCTTACCCTTTAAGAGGCTTTCTGAACTCCCTAATGTGCTGAGTGGCTGAGATGGCATGGGTTACCACCACGAAGGTGGGGTAGGGTGGGCTGCCATTCATCAATGGGCCGGAAGAATCGGTGACAGGTGGTTACAAGCAACTTGACATTGGCCTCTCCACAGTGCTTTCCCACAATGCCTCAAATGCTTCCAATTCTATATACCCCTCCCCAGTAGCCCCAGCTAGAAGTGGTCTCTGCTCCCTCTGAACATCAACAGTCCTTTATTTTGTCTTTTAGGATATACACTGTGTTGTCCACTAGACTTCCCCACCACAGTGAAATCAACTAAGTGGACTGGGCTGTACTGGAGAAAAGGAACCATGGCTGACTCAACTCTGTATCCCTCATGGCACCCATTAAGATGCAGAGCACAGCGGGTCTTCAACACCCATCTGTTCAATGAATGCAAAAGCCAGCTGGGAGCATCCTACTTTGCCTTTGGTGTGATCTTACTTTTTAAATTTTACTATTAATTATTTTATAGAAAATACTGAAGGTTTGGAAATGACGGTCACATACGGGCATTCTTCTAAAAGCTGACTCATAAAAAAGGCAAAAGTCTTGATTGATAAATACCTGAGGCACCTGCTGGTAACATCATTTTACTCCCAACCACCTGTATTTCATTCCACCTCCCATCTTTTGCAGGTGTATCCACGCTAGCCTGTCGAAGGTACCCCAAATGGTGTTTGGCCCACGGTTGCACTAATTTCTTAGATGTTATTGGATTCTGTCTATTGAGAAAAACTACCTAGTATAATGTGAGTGGTATAGCCATTTTTTAAAGGGGGAATTTTTCCTTTCTAATTTAACTTAGGAATGCAGCGGGTTAATTAATGTGTGTCCTGTCTTGTTTTAAGGTCTACTTTCAGAAATTAAACTTTTAAATTCTCACATTCTTCAAACATCAGTAATTTCTCAGGACCAATGAGAAAACTGCCCACATAGATAAATGCTTGAAACTTTATCACTGACCATGAAGAAATGTACTTGACAGCTATTGTTCAAATCATCACTCATTGGAGTAATGATATTACATAATTCTAAGTATTGTTATACATGAAACATAGATTTATTAAAATGAACTTTATTCTTATCACTTGCCTGTTTAGTCTATTCTCATCACTTGCCTGTTTTGCTAGGCACAGAAGACTATTTGGATGTTGGCGCACACTGTGAATATTTCATCCACAGAATATAGAGAGCTTTCATTAGAACAAGAGAGAAAAACCTATAGTCTGGAGAACAAAAGCTAAGAGTTCCAAGTTTTAGTGGCCATGTTTCCCATAGGGCTATTGTATAGAAGAGTAATACTATATTTTTTTCTATTCACAGATGGAAAAGAGTAAAATTTTGCTTTATTTAAGCCCAATAGCAATAATCTTGCATGGGTTTCAGAAAAATGATACACATTTTACTGTGGGATAATGAGGACCATTAGTTATTAGAGAGAACAAATCATTCTCCTTCAATTCAACAGATTTATTCATTCACTCGTTTAATAGACTATCCTCTCTCCTTCTCACTAAAATCGCCTTCCCCTACAGAACACCTGGCCATGCAACATGCCACCAGACAGACTTCAGGAGGTATCTTGATGGGGAGAAAGAGAATTTCCAAAGTGAAGCCACAGGATAAAACCAACACTTGATGCTTGCCTTTCATTTCAAGGAAAGCAGTATAAAAGCAATAGAAAAAGAAAAAGGTAGCTGAAAAATATAGTTGGCCTCCACAAAAGAGTCTTAAAAATAAAAAATCATGAACTTAATAATTTTCCTAAATGAAATTATGCCATTATTCCTGATTTCTTTGTACTAACTAAAAGGACAAAGTATCAAACTTCCCTAAAGTTTCAACACTATAATACATTTCATTAATCAAAGATAAAAACTACATTAAAAGCAAGAGAATTATTTTATGTCTGTGATTAGGCAGTTGGAGGGCTTGTATTTTATGTATACATTTGTACACTTCAACTTATTTAACAGTGTCAGTTCACTAACTGCAGTTTTTTTATATAAAGAAAACAGATTTAGAATTTTAAAAACAAATTACAGTAATTTTATGCCTACAGCCTGCACCTCTTAGAAACCACGTACCCCCTAACACTCCCTTCACTTTCCCACTTCTTCCCCATCTCCCCCCTCCTCCTCTCTAAAACCGCAGTCTGAGTGAGAATTGAAAACAGGGGCCTCGAATCCCCTAGTGAAGAACTGCCACCCTAATTTTTCACTTGGGGTGGAGGAATAAAGGATGCAGATAGAAATGCAGCTACTGAATACGGTAGGGGGTGAATGCCTGCAAAGATGTCCCGGGCAAACATCGACGTTTTCTACAGATCCTCATGGTAATTGGCACTGCCTGTCCTGCACTTCATTAACGTGGAACCTTCTATGAGGAAAGAGGGGAAGACAAAGGACTACGCGACTTAGTACTAATGAAGGTAGACAATAGATAGCATTGGTGATGGCGGGGGCTGTGGTGGGAGAACAGGACACGCAAGGGAGGAGGAAGACAGCACAATAATGACAACCTCACAGGCCCTCAGTATAATGACTGCCATCAAATGGCAGAAGATAAAAATGAGAAAAAGAAGATAAAAAGGGGGAGGAGCAGCAGCTCCTTCAGGGCCAAAGACACAGGCCCTTCCAGCAGCTTTAATCAGCTACCTGGCACTGAGAAGGGGCTGCCCGGAAGGGGCTGTCCATATAGCTGGGACTGCGCCTAGAGATTTCAGGTGATGAGGTAGGAGAGACGGGGACATGGCGGGACTGTGCACAAGCACAGTGGGTTCCCACTGCAGACTGAGATCGGTCAGTAATAAGATGAACCCTCTGAAAATAGGACCCACTACGGTGACCGGTTTTGAAAATGATTTGTGGAAACTGGAGTCCTAAGACAGCCTATAATCATAAGACTGCTGCAATTAGGATAGTCTGTCTTTAAGCAAGTCAAAACCTGCCCACGACTTAACTTATATATTTTTTTAATGGTCTTAAATAGGACCCTGGAAACAACAAAATCAGTGTGCTCCCCTCTTGGTAAGACTGGTCTTGAGCTATCTGAGTGGGCACTGGCTACCTACCGCGCAGGCTGCAGCACCCCTTAAAGCTCTTTTGCTGAAATACAAGGCTCCACACTCATCAGGTAACTGTCACCCATGGGGTGGGGATTGTTCCGTTTATCCCTCCTCAGCTCCAGAAAGTCCAAAACCAAATAAGGAAAGGGTCATGGTTAGCCTTTACACCAGGTTCTTGACAATACAAATGGAAAAACTGGGAGGTCTAAACAAAAAAAATAATTTTGCTCAGGGGTTTTCATTGGGAAGGGGGTGCGGCTCACAGTGGGGAGAGAAGGGAGAAGATGAAGCTCCCTTGCCTTCACATCCATACCATCGCACTTCCGGTTGAGGGATACCTGTCAGCACCTCTCAGAGCTAAGGTGGGGCAGTACAGTTCAGCCCAGTGGTTAAGAGCACAAGCTTGGGAGTCACACAGAGCTGGGTCCCAATTCAGTCATAGCTAGCCACTTAATAGCTATGTGACAAGACCAGATTAGTTACTCCTATAAGCCTCAGCATCCTTCTCTGTAAAATGGAATGAATACAAAATACCCTCATAAGGCTGTTGCGAGGATTAAATGAGAAACATATGCCAAGTACTTATGGCATCCAGAAGAGCAAGCACTCAACACAGAGGAGAAAAAAGGAAGCAAAAAAATACTGTGCACTTACACTCCCACCTCCCAGCTGAAGATTTATAAATATCATCAAATACAACTCAACTTTGAGAATATATTATATGATGATTTGGGTAGCAGAATTTTATCTTCCTAATTATGTTTTGCTTAGGCAAATGGCAAAAATGAGCTTCCACTTCCAGAACAGACGCTGATGGGAAAGTAGAAACAGGGCTGGCAGGAGGAGTGCAGACACACACTCAGCAGGGGCACGATGGAAAGTATGTGACTTGATAATTCATCCATCCGATCTCAGTCCACAAATGCACACTGAGAACTAACTATGCGCAGCTCTCACGGAATGGAAGAGTCTGGACATATTTATGCAGAAGCCTGGCGCGAGGGTGGGAGGCGGCTACTAAGAGCGCTCACTGGCTCCCTCTGCTCCCGGCCCAAGCAGAGCACCTCACGCACATCATCTTACTGCTCCCTCAGGGCAACTCGAGTTTATGACTCCAGAGACAAAGGCTTAGACTAAGGTTTAGAGGCTCACCAAAGCCACAGAGCCACTACCAGTACCTGAACCCAAGTCCATGGTTTAAGCCAGACGTCTCAATGAGAAGAGGAGGAGAATTTTCCATGAAGCCAGGACAGAATGAGCAATGCCATATTCAAGGGGGCCCTGAAGATATTAAGAAATAAGGCTAGAAATACAGGTTGGAGCTAGAAACTTAGAGTCTATGACTGCCAAACATGTCAGTGGCTCTGGATGTTACCTGTAGATAGTGAGGAACCACCTATGAATTTTGTCAGGTGGTACTCTAACTACCCCTCTGTGCTCTAAGTACCCATCTGTGCATACCATGGACTAGAGAGTGGAGAACGTAGAGCAATGTTAACTCCTTACATGCTGGGCGTCTACAAATGAAATCAGGGCAGGTTATAAAATACATTTCTGAGCAAGAGCTGACAATCTGGTGACACCGCAAAAACTCAAAGAAACGCTGAGGTTTCAGGGTTGGCTGGAACCTCCTGGGATGTGAGGAATAAGCCAATTCCTAGAAGATAACAGCTAGTTTGGTTTAAGAAGAATTTAAATGAAAGTGAGAACAAAATACTCACAGTGAACTGTATACTAAAAACTAAACCTTTTAATTTTAAAAAAGCTGCTTCCTCACCTTATAATACAGTTTCTTTAGAGACAGAGACAAGATGAACCAATAATCGAGATACCATCAATCTCCTTATTAATGGAAGTTCACTAATTAAAGCTGCAACAATGTAAACTCAGACTTATAATGCTGCCTAAAATCTTCTCCATCCTTTCTTTTGCCTTCTCTCTCCCCTCAGTATTTACTGATTGAGTACCTACTATGGAGCAGGCAGGTGGTTACAGAGGCAGCGAGTGTGGGGTTCACAGTCTCTGAGGGGAGATGGACACTGGTTACAAAAAAAATCACAAAAATAAATGCCCAGCTATAAACAAAGAAGCACTTGGCACAGCACCATGCCTATAAAAGGGCCCACACCGGGCAAAGAAGAAGAACCACGTGTCTTGCTGCCACCAGGTGAGGCAATATATGAGCTTGGGGCACTTACCTAACCACGATGCAATGAGGACGGCATCAATTCCATCTATTGGCTCACAGATCCGAGCCACGACTGGGTGGATCTGCTGGGCCAGGTAATACTGGGTGTCAATGGTTAAATTGTCCTGCTTCTGCAGCTGCTCAGGTGCATAGGCTCTCTGACTTGCACTGAGGTTTGACCCATCCTGAAAGAGGACATGGGTACAGGTAAAGTTGTGAGAAATTCAACCCGTCATCCCAACCCCACCCCCCATACACGTGCTTGGCCAAAAAGAGGGACAATTCAAATTTTGTGTATTCAGTTCCAAACACCAAGAAGTCCTTCCAATCTACTGGTGAATATTTCATATGCATCTAAGAGTAGGAAGATGAAGGAGAACATCTTGCCCACTGTCCAAGATGCAAATCCAGCATGTGTTGTGTTCTATTTTTTGTTGAAACATGAAACCAACAAGATGGCAGAACTAGATTAAATAATTCCACCTGCCACATCACAAGCACATCGAAAACACTTGCTAACAATTAGTCTAGTCACAGGGTCCTTTTAGGAGTGATGACAAGAAACATGTGTGGTCCTTTCATTATGTTAATTAATCTCTTCGTGTACGCATTCTAGTTATAGTATCATCTTAAAGCCCCCAGGGAAATATTTTCCACTATATATATATCATTGAGAAGAAAATAAGCAAGGGGAAAGGCAGTAAAATGAAACCCACAGAGTAGTCACTTATGTACAAGATATAATAGGTAAGAAGAAAATTAGTGAGGTATCTGGTGGAGTGGCAGTGCCCTAAAAGCAAAATATCTGGCCAGTGGAATGAAGAGCATGCCACTTTGCACTGTTGACTATGCTCTTTCTCAATGCCAAGAAAGACGGGTCAAGAGCCTTTCCATAGCTTCCTCTTTACAAAAAAAAAAGTGTGAAATTCCATATAATCGGTCCATATACAGCCCTGTGGGTCATGTCACCATCATCTGTAAATCAAAGTCATCACTCTACTGGACCAATATCCAACAACTCAGACCACTCTCCCTCTTGTTTGCAACAACAGAAATTAATATTCAGACTAGTAAATTATAACTATTCATAGTATTCAGCTACTCTGCAAAACTGATTATACTGTGCATCTCATTCTTTCATTCTTGTTATAGTCAGTCAGTCCCTTCTCAGCTCAGTTCCAACCCAAAGCAGAGGCAACCTTCCACACTACCATCTTTACCAGAGACTGGAGGTGGGGGCCTCTCTTTTTAGCTAGGCTCCTGATGGAAACAAACTGGGATGTTTATCAGCTAGGTTCTACATAGTCTAAGATATAATGAAATACCTAAAAGAAAGCAACCCTCAGATTAAAAGATTTGCTTATAATTATTTTTCAGGAGTTTACAACACAGTAAAAATAAATTAGGCAGAACTAATCGACTTTGTTTCCCTTTTAGAAGTCTGAATTGTTAGATGAGAGTACGGTGACAGCCAATGACAAAAAGTGTGTGAAGAATCCCTGAGCAGTGTCTTCATGTACCACAACTGTGTTCAAACTGCCTTTTAACAAACACACAAATTCTAAAAAATTTATATAATTGTAGTTTTTAAAAAACTGGTCTGTCCTTAAGATTATAGCTATGTTGAGTTTACTAATTTTTAACAGTGAATAAAAATTGAATTTATAGAGGTAAATATTGTTTTTTAAAAAAAGCACTTGAGTTACAGTTTAGCATTAGAAGATGTTCTTATAGCAAGGCATGTTTTTTTAAAAAAGCAGTTGCAAATTTCTAAGCATATTCTCAGTTCAAAAAGTTTTTACTTTAAATATCTACACAAAAGACTAGTTTTAACAGTAACCCAAACATATCTCTTCTTATATTTAAGTTGTAGTACATACATACAATGGAATATTACTCAGCCATTAAAAAAAAAGAAATCTTACCATTTGTGACAGCATGGATGGACCTAGAGGGTATTATGCTAAGAGAAATAAGTCAGACACAAAGACAACTATCATATGATTTCACTTACATGTAGAATCTAAAGAACAAAATAAACAAACAAACAAAATGAAGAGAGACTCATAGATACAGAGATCAAACTAATGGTTGCCAGATGAGAAGGGGTTGAGGGACTGACTGAAAAGGTGAAGGGATTAAAAAGTACAAATTGGTAGTTAGAAAATAGTCACAGGGATGTGAAGTACAGCACAGGGAATATAATCAATAATATTGTAGTAATCATGTTTAGTGCCCGGTGGGTAATAGACTAATCAGGGGAATCGCTTCATAAATTATATAAATGTCTAACCACTATGCTGTACACCTGAAACTAATATAAAATAATATTGACTGTCAACTCTAATTGAAAAAAAAATTTTTTTAATTAAAAAAAAAAACCTGAGCTTGAACATGACTAAATTCAAAAGAACTGATAACAGATTTTACTGTGTTGTATTGGAAAAACATTTAAGCCGTGACATCAGATAGGCCTTAATTCTCAAACCTAATAAGACTCTGTGGTATATGCAGTAACATGTAGCATACACCTTTAAAAACAGATTAAGGAGTAATTTTGGTGTTCTTTGAAGTGCCCATGTAGTAGTCATTTGTGAATGTCACAAAGCACATATTTCACAGGGACAATCAGGTACAGTCAATTCATTCAAAACTATGTAGTCATCTTTAGTAGAAAACTAAATGGAAAAAGGTGATAAGTAGGTCCCTTAAAATGTTACAGAAAGCCTTATGGAAATAATGTCCACTGAATGTTAAATAATTGAGGATTTAAAACTTAACCAATAAGTGAAAGTTAATTTTAAGATCTCAGTAAATAATTCATGTAGGTTTTATAAGACCATGAACTACAATATAAATTAGATACCAAAAACATTACCCTGAACTCATCTGAATTTACAGCCTGAATAAGTTATTAGTAGAATACTATATTCTAAATGTAAATTTTCAACAAAATAGAACCTTTAAAGGAGATGAGCCATTCTTGGAGGGCACCACTTAGAGCAATCAGCAGTCCTCAAAATGTCTGATCATACATTTTCAAAAAATATGGTTGTGTTATGAAACACAGAAAGAAAAGTCTGAGTGCTTAAAAGCAAAAGAAGTAGAGAGTTTGGGTAAAAACAGGCATGTCCCACTGCTAGGGGACAAAGGCAGATTAAAGTCCTACAGCTTTTCCTGGAGTAGAGTGAGAAGAATAAATTACTAGAAATAAACATAAACTGCAGTTTTAACAAGCAAGTACCAGCAGATGGGGCGAAGGTTGAAGACACCAAATTGGATTTATGGTATTAACAGTAGCACCAGCATTTGAGCTTTTCTATGTCATTAAGACCTGAGAAGAAGAAATCACAACACCTAATATTTAGACATCAAGGAACATAAGCTTGACTTTTAAATACATCAGTCATACTACCATAGGCCTCCATTCCAAGTACAGCTAAAACATAACTCTGGCTGGATTTCAATATTAGATGCTAATTCACAGAAAAATATACACACACACACACACACACACACACACACACACACACACACACATATATATATACACACACATATATACATATATATGTATATGTATATATCTTAAATATATGTATACCTATTTTAAAAGTTGTATGCTACCATCTGTTCCTGTCATTAATAATCTAAGAGCTTTTCCATTTATGTGAAGACATAAGTGAAAAAAAACTAGCCTATTTACCAAAATCTTTATTTGCATAATATGAAAATTGTTTTTATGAGATGAGACTTGTCAGAGGCAGTATGCAAAGCACATTAAGGGCCTGAGCGAGTCAGACATTTATGGAAATATTTTCCTGCAGGAATTGGCTTTCTGTAACAGTTCTTAATCAAGGGTAACCCTAGGAGGGAAACACAGTCAAGAGCTGATTCCTGTCCATGTACTTAAATCATTTGTTATGTACATCCTCTACAGTACCGAGCAGATACTAACAGATAACTTTTCAACGTTGAAAAGACTATGAATTTAAAACACATTGATGGTAGTTCGACAAAGACCAATCATAAATAAGTTTAGGGCTTACCTAAAAATTGGTACTGTAATAACAAGGGGAAATTAATTAATTAAAAAAGGAAGTCTTATTTGCATGAATTATGCCTTTTGGTAGACAGACCACACCATAGTAATTTTAGAGAATTTGGATAGAGGCTATAACGGACTTTTTTTTAAGAGAAAAGAAATGATCTCTCCATTGTTTCAACCGGAGTTAACTGTTTTCAAAGAAAAAAGTACACCTCCTTCATACCCTCTCTCTCCCTGTCCCTATTAGAGACATGCCACTTTCTCCCTATATCATCATGCATTTCATATTTTTCTCAAGTAATGTTTTGAACACTGGCTAGGGAAAAAATGCATTTACTCTCTTATTCTAATAGTTATAATGAAAACTGTTGCAAAAGGCATGATAAAGTTCTATTGCTAGACATATGACCAAATTTATAAACATTTTCATTAAAGTTAATTTAGGGTTGAAATAGTAGCTACTGTTATACACCTAAACACCTGTCTCACCAAAATAATTTCAGTGAATCAAAACACTGGTCTTAAATGTGTTGTGAAAATTTTTATGAAATATGCAATATCCCTGACTAATGCTTCCAAATGCTATAAAACCAACCAGACTAAAGCAGCAATTGACAGCATCAATTATTTGGAAGACTACTAAATAAGACACTGTGGGGATCTGGATTTTACTATGGGTTCACAAGTGGTATGAGAGTCTTGTTAATTATAATAGTTTTACCTGACAGATGACATATGACACAGTATCTCCAGCTTTCACCTTTCTGCCTCCTTGAGAATTTATCCAGAAGGCAACATGTACATGAGGTAGGCTTTTTTTATCAGGGTAGTCCTGAGGATCCTTTGTCAAGGCCTAAAAGAGAAAAGGAGAGAACAAAATGCCTCAAAGTTTCAATAAAATCTTTCTCACAGATACACACTAATATATCTTTGCTAGAATCATACCAGTCACATCAACATAAAAATGACAGAAGCTGTATGTATAAAACACTGTCACAGAATCCTTAGATAATAGTCCATCCTCAAGACTCCTCTCTCCTTCATTTAGTAACTAAATGTAACCAGATGCAACCCTGACAAAGAAGAAATACAAGTTTATGGGCCATGGCACATAATACTTGTACAGAAAAAAATAAGACTATAAATTCAGTCTTCTATGCAGCCTCAGAGTTTATCCTAATGTTTGTAGTTCTTTCACTGAATTAACTGATTAGTTAGGACTGATGGATGATAGATAGTGGTTAGTCTGACTTACTGATCTGTTTCTCAAAAGCTTATCGAGCCTAAATAAATCCCAAAGGCACCAGAAATCACTAGATCTACTCACACTGCCAACATAAGCTCTACAAAGGCCGAATGAGTGAGTCTGTAACACAAAGTAAGCACCACAAGAACAGGGACATGGCAGCCTTGCTCACGGCTGCATTCCCAGTATTTAGAATGATGCTTGGTGTATAGTAGCAACCAAATGTTTGCAGAATAAATGATTTACCTCATTCTGCAATAATTCATTAAGTTCCAGCACTGTGAAGTACTGAGAGATGAATAAGAGACAATCACTGATCCTAACTCATCTGCTATTAGTAAATGACTCCCCATTCTGGGGAAAAAAAAACCCAAACCTCTAAAATAAGCTGCATGTGCCAGAAGGGAGATGTGAACGAAGTGTGGAGAGAGTTTAAAGACGCAAAGATCACTTCCACCTGGGAGCAGAAATAATGAAAGACAAAAAATTAAGCAGGCACATGAAGAAAAAACAAGATTTTAAGAAAAGTGACAAGGACAAGAAGATTCCAGACAGAGAAAATTAAAAATGCAAAAGTTAAAATCAAGAGGTGAGAGAAAATATAGTCTATTGGGCTGAAACTCAAAATGCCCAAAGAGAAGGAGGAAACTATCTAGCTCTATAAGATGTGGGTTTCAAAAGATAAGAGAAGGAATAGAGAACAGGATGCTGCTGTGTGACTAGGTCACTTAAGTGTGGTCCGCAGACCCCTGGGGTTCCCAAAACCCTTTCAGTAGGTTGCGAGATCAAAATGATTTTCCTAACACTATTTGCACTGGAACTGCAGAAGCAATGGTCAGGAAAAGTTCTGGTTTCTTATAAACACGAATCATGGCAGCGGCACCAAACTGTACTAACAGTGATTGTATCCTTCACCATTACATACTCACGGTTTTAAAAAAAGCCACTTTTACTCAAAAATGTTCTTAATAAAGCAGTCAAGAGTATTAGTTTTTAACGCTCTCGACCCTTGAATATAAGGCTACTGTTTTGTGTGAGAAAACAGGAAGTATGTACAAGGTTCTACTGAAGAACGAAGGTGGCTTTGGGAAAAGCACTTATGCAATTATTTGAGTTGCAAGCTAAACTAACTGCCTTTTTCATGGAGCACAATTTTTACTTGAAAGAACAGGCCAACTATAGTTATTTTAACTTGGGTATCTGGCAGACGATTTCTCAAGAACAAAGTGAGCCTGCTACCTCAAGGAAAACAACTGATAGTATATATTGTCTATAATAAAATTCAAGTTTTCAAGGGCAAATTAGAATTTTGGAAAACTTGTTTCCACTTCTGTGAGCGTGACAGTTTCCTAAGACTTAATGACTTTTTGATGATATAAGTAGAAACAATTTTAAATGTAATTTTTGATACTGTATAATAAAATGTGTCAAAATTTGGAAGATCTACATAACTCAGGGAACCAATATTGAACAAATGACCAACATATAAGGTTGTACATGGGTAAAATATCCATTCAAAGTACAACTCAGACCAAAACAGTTTAATATAAGAAAGTACGCAAAATTCATTGATATGGTTTCAGATTCCACATTACAAATAATTTCTAAGAAAATACCACTTAGAGAGTTCTGGTGTAGAATAAAAAAAAAATACGCACAATTACCTGAAAAATTACAGAAATACTTCTGCTTTTTCCAGCATATTTGTATGAAACTGGATTTTCTTCCTATACTCAACCAAAATCACACATCACAACAGATTGGATGCAAAGTAGATAAAATCAGGTATCTTCTCCTAAACAGTATATTAAAGAACCCTGAAAATTTGTAAAATGATGCTGTTCCTCTAGCTAATTTTTGTTTTGAAATAGTTATTTTTCATGAAAAAAAGTTATTTTTGTAATCACATGAAGAGTTTACTGCTATTTTAAATAAATTAATAAATCCTTTTAAAATTTGTTTTAATTTCTAACACAGTAAACACCAATATAAACCACACAAACAAAATGTCTTGGAGGCCTCAATTATTTTCAGAATGTGAAGCTGTTCCAAGGTTAGGAAACTTGAGAACTGCTATAGTAGAATAAAGCAGGTCCTCAAACACGGCTGCACAACCAACGTTATGTACACTTCCGAAATCAGACACTCAGGATAGGAAAGTGCCTAGAAAACTCTCCAAGCATTTGAATCTCCTCAAACCTGTATTATGTGAAGTCTTGATTGACTCAGTTGGGTAATACTGCATAGAAATCTTAATCAATATAACTCTACTTAAGAAAACCGTTATCTTCAATTGACTATACTTCAGTGCAATGTTAAAAATTTCTGAATTTCATATGATATACTTTCCACTTATTAGATTGGGGCTATTTGGGGGTTTTTATAAACTAGTTTTAAAAGGCTTCATTTTGGGGGAAAAAACGTTTCCTGGTAGTTTGAGCTCAAGTTAGCCAAGGCTATAAAAATCAGTGGTCAAGTATTTTGTGTTACTTTATGAAATATATTCACATAAGATTGCAGTAGTTAAGAAAATCAGTTGCTTTTGGTAACAAGGGCTAAAATCTCTACTAAGGTAAATCTCATCACTTCACTTCACCCTAGGCTAACCTCCTATTTTCAAACCCTACCCACATCCAAACTATATATACATATATAATATATAAATATATAAACAAATATACAAATAACCTATAAATATATACTATATAGAAACATATGCTATATGGAAATATATGCTATATATAAAAATACTATATCTAAATATATATAGATTTAAAAATATGGACCATGCTTTGCTTATTCAATTTTATATCCCAACTTTACAGCAAGCACTGTGCACATAAGAGGTACTCCATATTTGATAAATAGATGATTAAACAAATCCTTTCAAAACTCACTGAACAAATATTATTTGACAGTTACTGTGCCAAGTCACATGGAGAACACAGACAGTTAAGTTACAATTTCAGTTCTCTCACAGAAAAATGTATGCACAGCCTCGATCACACTATTAACTATTATTGTTATTAATAATAATATATCACTATAAGTTGACAATTATTGAAGCTGAGTGATGGATACATGCGAGGTCATGCTACTATTATGTCTACATATAAGTCTAAAAATGTCAATAATAAAAACTTTAAAATAACAAAACTGTAGACTGCTCATCAGAGCTTGAAGATTGCCAGTGTCTGTGACTCTAGATTTCTTTGCACACTAGTAATATTGTCTCATCGTTCCTATGAGAAGACAACAGTGAGCTCACCACCTGAGAGAGCACGTGCTCAGTATTGCCTGGCCAATAATGTATTCATGTTCAGACTGAACCTTCCAAACTCATAGAACCTCTTGTGATTGAGGGCCCACACTTCTAAGAAGGTAGACGGAGTCAGGGATATAATCTGCAGAATAGATGCTAAAATTGATCAAAGGAAGACTGAATGAGTTTTAATTCTAAAACTTTCATTTAATGTCATCATTAGATTCTTTTTCATTAAAATTCTTTTTTATGAGCTTTTATAACAAAATCTATCGCAAAACAGGTAAAATAGTATTTGCAAAATCAGTTTCTAAATATGTAAGGGTATTTTTTTTATGGGAAAAAAAATCTGTAACCAAAAATCCTGTAGTACACAGCATTTTGGAAAGCAAAATTTATTCTTTGAAATTAGGTAAGAAAAAATATTCCCTATTTTCAAGAACTAAGATTGCCTATAAAGTGTAACTCATATAGTTAACACACACACACACACACACACACACACACACACACATACACGCTTTGGATGTATGAAAAGTGCTACCACCATCTTAATTCTAAATAAGTATGTCCAAAAAAAAAAAAAAGCCACATGATTCCAGTACCTCTAAGGATCACCTTTTATGAAGTTAAGACAAACATGCAAACACACATACACACACACACAGGCACATGCGTGCCCTCCCTCCCTCCCTCTCTCAGCTTATAGGCCTGCCCCCAAAAAACTATACAATTATAAGTTAAGAGGACTACAAAGAACATAGTACTCTCTAGTCCCTGAAATATCAACTGTATCACTCCACAGAACCTCTGGAAACAAGGCTTCCACGAATTAAGGGAAGAAACGAAGAGAGAAGGCCCTGCTACAGACGTGGCAGTATCAGTGGCTGGAAAAGGAAGAATGATATGCTAATGCTCAATCTGTGAGACAGTTGTTAAGCAGCTTTCATCACCAGCCAGAATTTATTTCAATTGCAAGGATGAGGTGGTTCTTCAACTATCTGAAGGAGGAGAAAAACACATGGCAGCAGCTGGGCTCAGCAATAAATGCTACATTTACCTTGTTAATTTCAAACTGGCTCACTGGGACACTGCCATTTAGCACATTTTCTCCAATTTCTATCAACCTCTTCTGAATATTTTCCACTATAGTGTCCCGGCTTTGATCAGAAAGAATCTGGCCAATGACAAAGCTGTGAAAAGAAAGAGAGATTAATTTTTTAAATCATATTTTATTAATAAAAAAGAGAAAAGGAAGATGAATGCCATTAGATTAACATGTGGACAAGAACTATACTAAAAGCTAACATTAGAGTTAATGTCCAAAAGGCCGTTACTATTTGTTTTTTAACAGTAATTCTACCAAAGATTTCCCACCTTGGAATGTCAGGTTTGCTCTCAGACATATAGATTATTTTGCTTACACAGCATCCAATGCTTTACTCAAAATGCAGAGAACAGTATGCGTTCCATCGTTTTATGCAATTACAAAATTCAAAAGCAGTTATATCCTACCCATAAGTTAAAATGTTAGAAGACAAATATTTCACTTTCCTCATAAAGCTCCAAGATATTATCTCGGATGTCATCAAGATATCTCCACCTGAGATAACCATTAGCAAGGAAGTAGAAATATAAAGTTCTTTATGTAAATTTAAAATAAACAAATATTTTAAACCTTTCTTTCTTCAGCTTCATTATATTGTTCAGTGTTCTCCAACCTTAAGTTATTCCACCAGACCCCCCACAAAAAGGAAAAAAAAAGGGAAAAAAGTAAGGAAGCCAATATTTTAGCCATTTCTGAGAAAACGCAGAGCGAGGGTTTGACAGCTGCATTATAATTTGTCAGAAAAAGAACCCTGACAAAAACATTTGTATAGCTTTAATTACTAATACATTTCTAACTCAGAGAAATTTACTTCTATTATGATGCCTCTTTTCTTAGAAAACACAAAGCTGAAGAGAACACTCTAATCGACAGTCTATACAAAGTAGTTTCATCTTTGGGTACATTTGGGGGCAATGAAGCATTTCAAACTACATTTCATAAAAGGCTAACAGTGACCTATACTCGGATGATCAACTTTGCCTAATCAAGAGTAGTTTGCAGAAGCAACAATTGCTCAATTTTCTGACTTGAAAGCAAGAGGAAGACTGGAAAACAAGTAAAAAATGCTGGTATGCAGCAATATAAAAATTAATTTAAAATTTTGCTTTAAAGAAAAAAATTCTATTTTCAGAATTTCTCAGGTTTACAAAACAGGAGTATCAGGAAAGATGGTAAATAAGTACCTAAAGATTCATTTTTAAATGGGTGCTTTATAAATTAATATGACTCTAAAAAAATGAAATGGGCCTTACTACAATCTTCAGTCTCAGGGGTCATTCATGACATTTATTATTTCTGAGGTATATATGATATTTGAGAACTTACTCTTAAGTTAATCTGAGATTAGTAAGGATCTTTACAAATGATATGGGTAGGAACAAAGACTCACTCCATGGCCTATTCTGAATCCTAGACCATTTCAAGCCATAAAACGGGACATCTTAACAACTATATTCCTAAAAAGGCTCTAAAATAATTCAGAAACACAACACAAGGCACTTTCTAATAGAAACAGTAAAGCACAACAAAACAAAAACAAACCACATGAAGAAAACCAACTCTGTCAGGATCTAAAATGCAAAGGTTCACCCTCATCATGAATTACAACTCATGAGTAGTATCTTACAGCAAGCATCTCTTCCGGAGCGAGCCTGGCTTTTTCTAACTTTTACTCTATCTACAAAATGCCACTCCAAGTAAGAATTGCTAATATGCGTAATAAGGACAACAAAGAAGAAGTTCTATCCTTGCACTTGGCAGGTGTTGTCCACGTCATTAACACTTGAAGTTTTTAAGAACAAACAATGAAAGCAGAAAGAAAGCTGAACTCACTTTCCAGTGTCTTTAGCAAGATCGCACCAATCTCTTCTGACTATATCTAATCCTTTCAGCTCCTGTTTGGTGGAGTAATTCCCATCAGACGTTGGCTCCACAACCAGAGCAGCATACTTCTTTTTCTTCAGCAGGAGCAGAGACTTGAAAATTCCATCAATGTCTATTTCAAGCAGTTTGTACAACTTATTCACTTCACTTTTTACCTGTGAAAGTTTCAACCATTAATACTAGCTTCTCAAACATCAATAGTGAAAAGAAACTACAAATTCCTAAGACATAATCTAAATAGAACTTAAGGTCACATGAGACTAGGATGCATTTACTCAGTGTATATGGAACGATACTATGTTGGGTCTGATGCAAGAACACTAAAAAAGCACAGGGACAAAAACAGATTAAAAAAATAAACACGATAATATATCATCCTACTCGACAAATAACAGAATTGGCAGGGTCAGCTACAGGAATTAAAAAATTATGAAATAAGTCTTGTTTAAATGTAAAACCTAAATGTTTATGTACATACCTTCAAACTACTGAATTTGTTAGAGATGACATAGTCCAATGAGTAGACATGGCCAGAAATAAGTAAGACTTTAACTATTAAAAGAATGTTTATGATCTCCTTGGACCTCTCACAGCACTCTGAATACAAGCAAATAAGTATATGCTGAACAAATAAATGAACAGGCACCTGCTCTTTATTCATCATAGGATGGTCATGGCACAGACCACCGCCTCCAGGGAAAACATACTGCTTTTCAAGGTTCAGTATGGTAACCTTGCTCTCAAGTGAAGACTACAGTTTAAATTTCACACATTTCAGAGGGGAAAGGTAGGAAGGTGTTGGTTCATAAGATGATATCTTAGTTTTAGTTTATTAGAACACTACTTTAACATAACGAGTGTCCAAGAAACACTAATTGTGCTGTGAATTGCAATTAGGAGATTACAAATGATTATTTTTATATGTCTCCTTGCCTTTTTGAATATATTTTAAGAACTCCTGTAAAAAGTTCAGATGTGTGTATATATGTAGATAGGTAGGTATTTATATCTATCGGTGTATGAAATGCATCTGAACACTACTAAGGACATATTTCTCCTTATGAATGACAAGGTAATAAGTACTAACATGATCACATTTTAAACTTACCACACTTAGACCATCCTCAAAACATACCTAGCATTGAAGAAAAAAAAGTTTCCTTTTAATTTTACCCTCAAAATAATTGGAGAAGAGGTTAAGAAAAATCAGAGGATGAAGAACTGAAGGCACTGTGTATGAAGCACACGATGTACATTTGCATGGATTTATGAAGTTCTACATTAAAAATAATTCACAAAAATAGATAATACAGATAATTTTATCTAATTGCCTTACCTTGTTTCCCAATTTAAATACTTCTTCCAGATTGGTGCTATTGGTGTTGATCATAATTGAATCTGTGTCTCCATAAATAACGTCAAGGTTCATCTAATGAAAAGCAAAATTACAAAAACTGACAAATAAAACATGGTGACCATTATGCACAATGAAACTCAAGATTTTCCATTCTACAGAAATCACAGGTTCCACTGATTTTTCAAAAGGTTATATTTATTCTTATCCTCATTGTCAGGAGTGTACAAGTGAAGATCAAGCCCCAATAAAAGAGAAAGGTGAATATTGCCACATTAAAAAAAAATCCCTAATTTTCTTAAAATAAACAGATATTAGAGTGGCAGGAGAAGTATCTAGTTTTAACTGAAACAAAACATGGAATAGAATAATAGAAAGGAGGATCAGAGACTAGCTTAGTGGTCATAGCAGTTTATGAAGCAGAAACATAATGAATGGGTTTTTAAAATTCAGAGGCACAAATCCATATTAAATTTCAAATAGTATTTAGCAGAATATGAAGAGTGCCAAAAAAAATCAATCATAGCAAACAACACTAGAGCACATACAGTATAAAGACCTGGAAGTAAACTCTAATTAGCACTGTTACTAATTTGCTTGAAACACTCATATATAGACTTCAAACAGCGGCCAGATCATATCAGTGTTAGTAAAAGAAAAAAGCTATAATCCATTAGGAAGGATTATAAACGTAAACTAGACATTCTAAGAAGCCATTTCCAGTCTGTTTGGGTTGCAATTTTCCTTGAATACAAGAATGTCACTAGATGTGATATTTAAGAGTTGTCATATGATAAAAAGGCTCAGCATTACCTTCTGTACCATCTCTTTCGTATGCATCAAAATCTAAAAGAAACAAAGTCAAGATTAATGCATTACATAATTACAAAAACATAAATATAAGCCCATAGATAGGTAGCCCAATAATTTTCCATATATTTTTAAGCTGTTGATAATTTTCTAACTACAGCTCTCAAAATAACAACACATCTAAAAATAAGTTTGCCTCTACACTGATTCTTAGAGATATGTAAGCAGATCTATTGTAAAGATCTATGTGAGCAAATCTATATAAAGACCTCTCTTTAATAAACATGCATACTAAAATCGAGTAAGTCCTCAGTTAATGTTATCAATAGGTTCCTTGGAAACATGGATTTAAGTAAAATAACGTATAAGAAAACCAATGTTACCTACCAGAGGCTAATTGATATAAACAAGAGTTAAGTTTCTATGGTTTATGTCTGGTCACAAAAACATCACCAAACTTCAAAATAAAGACCCAAACACTTCTAATATTAAAAATTGAAATAAATGTGAGCTATACATACATTTAAGAAAGATAAATAAAAACAGGTAAGATAATGATTTTCTAACCCACTTATGCCAGCTCAAAGTCGTGGGTGGCCAGAGCCTCTTCCTGCAGCTCAGGGTGCTGGACGAGATGCACCCTGGACAGGACACCTTTCCATCACAGGGTGCACTCAGACACACCCCACACTCATTCCAACTGAGGCAATCGAGACACGCCAATTCACCTCACATGTACAACACTGGGACGTGGGAGGAAACCAGAGTTCCCCGAGAAAACTCACGCAGACGTGGGGAGAATGTGCAAACTCCACACAGTGGCCTCAGAAAGAATCAACTTTTTTCTCACCGATATTAAAACAAAATGACAAAACAACATTATTCAAGGACTTGCTGTACCCATTTATATTATGGCAAAAAGGCAAATTATTCTTATTACTAACATTTAATAGAACTGCATGGCTAAAAAAAAGCTTGACAGAGCATTTCAAATGTGGCAATTCTCGTTCATCCTAAAAAGGATCTTAAAAAGTAAAAATCTAATATATACATTAGATTTAAATTTCTTCTCTAGACTAAATTTCTTGAAGGCAGAAAGTAGACCTTCACTTTAGCCCCCGCAGCTTGCACAGTGTCAAATACAAAGGCAGAACTCAAACATTCAGTAAATGAAGACAAATACACAGATAATATCTGTAGATAGGTCTGTCCCCAGGTCCACATAGCTCTAAGACTAGAGACATGTAGGTTATGTGGATGTAGATAAAAACAGATACAAATCACCTTGGGCCAGATCAGAAGTAACACATTTTACAAATCAGAAACTCTTAAAAAGTAATATGACACAACGAGCAGTCTGTGTGTGTGTCTCTGTGTGTAGGCTCCAAGCTTCTCATGCATTTTCTCATGTCATTCCCCAAGATCCCCAGAGAGAACCACCATTAATATCCCCATTTGTTAGATGCAAAAAGAGGGGGGGGGTAATTAATTTGTCTCAGTAAGTGATAGACCAAGGATAAGAATCCAGGCACTCCGACTCCAGAGCATGGGCCATGGTTATTTCATGCCATTTTTGCTCCACTATCACCCAATTTTCAAAGCATCGACCTAAACCAGAAGTCACTTTTCCAATAGGCCAGAAAGATTTACTTCTTCATTTATATTCTTTTTCTCTACCTCCAATAGTCTCATTGTCAACTAAGCCCAAACCTCGTATCATTTTTGTCTTTCTTGTCCTTCATATCACAGAGCTCTATAAATCCTAACCTTAAAATATCTTTCTCATCTACCCATTCCTTTCCATTTGCATTGTTCCTCCCTTTCATTGCTGTCTCCCAATTTTGTTCAGGCATTCATGTCCTAGTCCTTAGGGAAGGAAGCCCTAAGGTGCGGGTTGGTGAATACTGATTAGGCTAACCACTGCTTTAACACTGGCTATGTGGTGGAATCACCTTTGGGTCTTTAAAAAAATACCCTTATCAGGGCCCAGCAATTTTTTTAACAGCTCTCAACATGATTCTTATGTTACACGTGGGGTTAAGGACAACTGGCCTAAGATAATCATGGTAATGCCATTTTGGAAACAGTTTTTAGTTGACAGTTTGTCCCCTCCCCAACTAGACCACAAGCTCCTAGGGGTCAAAACACCTGTTTGTACCTAACACCAGGCTTCGCATATAATAGGCACTTAAAAACATTGTTTGCTAGTTGACTGATAGGTCTCAAAATAATCCCAATTACTTTTCTAGTAGGCACTAAAATGCAGTTAACTCATATAAAACATTCACTCTCCTCCACTTCATCTTCATTTTTAACATTTAAATTACAGAGAAATGCATTATGGGAGAATACCTGACAATTCCTTTGGGAAAAGGGCAATGACGAGATCGACCCAAGTCAAGTTGATCATAGTGAGGACAGAACCACTTATCATGAGTTCTCTTCACCCTCTGCCCCTTCCGCCCTGCTAGGCTTAGCTTTCCTCATCACAAGGGACAATTCCACAAGGTAACCGTCACGCACCAAGTAAAATACCTCAGGAGCAATCTGTTGACCTTCTACCACAACTCTGCATATGCAGTAACCGATTTCTGCTTTTTTTTTTTCACACCATGAACCAAACCTCCGTCATCCCTGATCGTACTGCCAATGTCAACTGGCAACCTTCACTTTTCAGATCCATCACCCACCCCCACTCTGTCCTGCCACCAACTCGCAACCATTCCCAGGCATAATCTGAGGGCTGCTACCAAAGCGATTTTCTCTTTGTGGCAGAAACCTCTTGGTGGATGTTTTGCACAGAAATGGTAGAAAACTAAGTACACTACAAACACTATACTGCTGTTTTTTTTTAACCTAACACTTTACTTTAGAGATTATTCCATACCCACATATAACGAGTTGCCTTATTCTTTAATGACTACATAGTATTCCATTGTATCAATTGGTCACGATTTACTTAACTAGTGCTCTATTACTGAACACATATATAATTTCTGGTCTTTACCTTAATACCACCCTTCGACAAATGATCCTCTTACACATGGAATCTGCCGATCTGCCAGTAACAAGATAAACTCCTACAAGAGGACTTACTGAGTTATAGGTTATAAATTTAAAATTTTTGATAAGAGTCAAATAGCTCTCCACAGAGGCTGTACTGATTTCTGTGGATCACCTGAATCACCACTTTTCCAGGGAACCTCAACAGCAACTGATGACAATGCTGTCTCGGGTTCAAGGTCCTCACCACACCTTGTTGACTCTTCTTCAGTCCATTCTATACTAGACAACCCACAATCAAGATGACCCCCACCTCTCATGATTCTTCACTAAGCAGTTCTAGATGGTGGCACCACAGTGCCCTATCCAGTCCAATGCTTACCCAAGTGCTACTGAGCAGGATCATCCCAAAGCTGCCCTCGGTTCTAACACTCACTGGGGAGGGCTCAGCGATTGGACAGCCAGCGGATTGCGACAACCTCAGGATCTAGTGCACAGTACACAGTAGCTAGTAGTGAATATGTGCAGAATGCTGAATGAATAATCCTAAGAGGTAGGCAGTATTATAAGCCCCATTTCAGAGATGAGGAAAATTAGGCTCTGCGATTTTGCCCAAAGGAGCAGAGCCAGTCAAGAGCTTGATCAAGAAGCTGGACCTTAGGTTTCATTTTTCTTTTCATTGTGTCTCAACTGCTTTATTAAAAAGCTTATATCACATGAATGTTCTGGAAGCCAACAATCAAAGACTTATACACTATACATATTTCTGCCATTAAGGAAGTGCATTTTACAGAAAAAAAAAAGCTACAGGTATCCAGAAAGGTCTACTGGACACCAGGTACAGTGATTACAAGATGACTGCTCATAAGTTCACTTCAAAGGGACAAGCCTAATATTAAAGCTACCCATTCTGACAGAAAATCATTTTGTAAGTGCCAACAGCTAGAAAACAGGACTATAAAGGCTTGCTAAATTCATTAATAAGGCAGTCTGCAGTTATCTGATTTCACAGCAACACCTGCATATTTATCTACTCATTACCAATTGGATGATGGAATTTTTTTCAAGCACATTTCAAAAATCTGCCAACTTCAAGTGTAAAAAAATAAACTTTGTGGTTAATTTTTCCCTTAACAAAGTACAGCTGTTGAGAATAATTGTTCAAGATCTTACCCTGTAATGTCAACTGCAGCAGAACAAAGAGTATTTAATTAGCAAATCTATCCAGTAATTCAACACCTATTATATAAAATGCCTTCGTGATTTTATTCAGGATAATTTGCTAAGAGGGTTATTACTGACATTCAGATGGAATTTAAAATTCCTACGCAAGTCGAGTCATAATAGCAGTAATGATCTCCCCAATCAGGAGATTCGGTGTCACACAAGGCTCTCTTGCAATGCAGCAGCCGATTTCCTGACTTCTTAATTCCTGGGCTCAGCTCAGTGAGAGCCCTTCATGCCGATATTTCAGTCAGCAATACATCTTTAATGGGACTCTATTAAAATAACTAGAACAAAAATGACTTTTTTTGTTAAAAAGAATGACAGCACTGCCATCATATCAATCATTGCAGGCTTCGCAGAACAGCATGGTTAGGGGAAAAGAGGAGGGGGAAACAGGAAAGGAGTGGGGCTGAGGATGGGGAGAGTGATAATTAAAATAATACGGGAAGGTATTTTAACCCCAACCTGAGCCTCTGAAGGCTGCTAAGGGTAGTGTGGACTAAAAATGAAATGTAAACGTATTTCGAAAAAGGGTTTCCTCGAGAAAATAATTTGTTCAGGAATACACCCACAAGGTGGTTTACTAAGCAGAAGCAGCATGTTTGTTATGCCAGGGTTAATGGCAGCAGCAAGCGAAGACCAACTACTGCCAAAGTATGTGTTTACAGGTTCTCCCAACAAGGCCAGGAGAAAGCCTGGGTCTTTATGTTTTGTTAGAACAAAATACTGGTGTCTTGCAGAGCATTAGTAGGTTCTGAAATGTTTCTAGATGCTATTACAGGCTAAAACACTGTTTATTAATTCCAAAAGAAAGAGAAAACACCAACTTTCCACAATTAAAGTTTCAAGCTCCTATTCCAAAAGCATATGTCTATTATAGTGCTATCTACTATCAAGGAGCCCACTTTGGTATACGATGCAGCTATTAAATAAAACAGAAATCCTACAGGTTAAAAACATGTTGGGTAAGGTCAAGTTCTAAACAAATAATGCATGTACAGAATGACGACTGAAATCTCAGTGACTTTAGGATATTTCTGTTACTTATGACATAAAATTAGAAATAAACTGCAAAGTTTTTTAAAAATACATTAGCATAACAGGAGTAACAAATGATTTTGAAGGATAGGATAAAGTATTAGAAATACAAATATTATGATATTTGGTAATCCAACCATTATCTAAGCTTTCCCTATACCTAGTTTCAGCAGTTCCCAAGCAGGACTCAGTGTTCCTCATTTCTCCCACTTGGTGAACACTTATTCCATCCTCATTATATTACATTGCCTTTTCCCTATTCTCCTATTCCCTATTATTCTTAGATGTGTATCTTCTTTATAAGAAGTTCAAGGAGCAAGCGCTTTTGGATTTGATAAGCTTTCTGTTCTCCACACTTAAACATTCCCGTGACACGGGGTTTTTTACTGACTTTAAACCTTAGTTTTACCATCTTTAAAATTGGGATAATACTACCACCTAGTTCCCTGAGCTGGATGGGAATACAAAGAACTGTATGCTGAGAACATGTTTTGCGATAATAAAATATCATACAAATGTGAGTTTTTTAAAAAAGTCAAGGGTCTGAAATTCGAGTACTAGATTAAACTGCCAATTATTACTAGCTAAGTGATTTGAGACCAAGCTGGTTTCTCTTTCTAGGTCTCAGCATCCTCATTTATAAAATGAAGAGGTTGGGATATTTCCCAGATCTGAAAATCTAAGAATCTAAGTTTAACATGTTCGAGTGTCTCTTCTTGATATCTGCTTGTTTTGTCTTTCAGCCACATTCATTTCTTTAATATTAAGAAAAGGAAGCAGGCAGTAATATGTCCAATGAAGATAATTAGCATTACAAGAACACATTTCCATATTATAGGTTGCTTTTGAAGGTTATGTGGTTGCAAAATAACTAGAAATATGTAAGCTCGCACAAGGTGTCTGCATACATCTTTATGCACTTAATATAAGTGGGTGAGTATATTTACAGTACATAAAAACATCTGACACCTTCTGTTGAGATTCCCTCCTCCCACCCTGGAGAATATATAACACCTACATGCATGCATCACAGTTTCTCGACCTCAACACTATTGACATTTTAGGCCTGATAATTCTTTGCCATGGGGGAGGGGCCTGTCTCTAGCTTCCACCCACTAGATGCCAGTAGCATGCATGTGTGCACACACAAGCACACAGACAGAAAGACACACATACACACACGTGCACACACACACTTGTCACCTGTGACAACCAAAACTGTCTTCAGATATTGCCAAACATTTTGTGGGGGGAAATATTGCCCCTGGCTGAGAATCAGTGATATTACATTCAAGATGACTCAACACTTTTTCTCTCCAGGCCCAAACTCAATTGTCTGTTCCATAAGCATTTATTCTAAATCCCATCCATCACCTCCAAACCTTCAACCAGCTCCAAACGTGACAAATGTCCCCTTACAAGACTTCAACTAAGACAAAGAGCTAATTTCCTTTCTAATCCAATGAGCTAACAAGTTTCACTATATCTTTTCAATGTGGCACCCCTGCCAATTTGCTGTCCCTCCTCCAGGCCCTCTCCAGTCACTCGGCCTACCACTTGTCTCCAGTGTCACCACCTTCCAAGCCATTCTTCACACTTTGCCAGTGTTTTCTGAAAAGTACTCTTTGAAATGAAACTCAAACACCTTAGCTTGACCCAAGACTCACAATCTAGTTCAAGCCCACCTCATCTTCTAATGCTTCCCGTATGCATCCTCCACTCCAGCCTTCCTGAAATATCTTGAGTTCATTGAACAAGCCATGCTCTATCCTTGCTTTTGTGCGTTTCACATGCTTTTCCCCATGGTGGTTAAAAGCGTGGGTTCAGAAATTAAGCTGTGTGATGGTTAATTTTGTTAAATCTCGCTAGGTCATGTGGTCAAACATCAGTCTACATGTCGCTGTGAAGGTTTTTTTTTTTTTTTTAACATGAGAGTAACATTTACATCAGTAGACTCTGGGCAAAGCAGGTTGTAACACCATAATCTGAGAGGGTCTCATCCAATCAATTGAAGGCCTTATGAGAAAAAGACTGAGGTCTGCCAAGAGAGAGAGAACTCTGCTATAGACTACCTTCAGGCTCAAGCTGAAACATCAACTCACATCTCATATGTTTGGGTCTCCAGCCTGCCAACCTGCCCTACAGATTTCAGACCTGCCAGCACCCAAAATCACAGGAGCCAATTCCTTAAAATCGATCAATCAATCTCTCTCATCTAACACATACACACACACTATTGATTCTGTTTTTCTGGAAAACTCTAACACAGGCTGTCTGAGTTCAAAGATTAACAGTACTGTTTAACCACTGTGTGACCTCGGGTGCACAAATAGCCTTTAAGTCTCCAATTCCCTGACCATAAAATGGAGATGATAGCTGCAGCTGCCTTATAATAGGGCTACTGTAAGCATTAAATATTACCAAAGACTATACAAAACTATTTGCATAAGGGCTCAGTAAATGTTAGGCATTATTATTACCTAACATCTACTTATTTCACAAGAAACTTTGCACCACCAAAAAGCCCCTCAACCCAATGGTATCAGTGTGTATGTTACTCCAATGTACCCCCAAACCACTCTGTGTACGCCAGAGCACACCACTCTACTATAAAATATTAAGAGAATATAAGCAAATTATAAGCAGAGATCATATCTTAGCCATTAAACCTAACACAATGCCTGGCACATAGTAGTAATTCAATAAATATTTATCTTAGACTCTAATAAAAGAAGGCAAACCTCAAGTGGTCCAACTTGAGGTGAGCAAAGTCATGGATTGATAAGTGCATCTCCAGAACAACAGGACCCCAAAAGCTCGTTACAGAAAGTGTCAATTAAACCCACACACAGTACTCATTTAAATGCTAGCTCTTTCCATACAAGAAATGGAGTGAATCAGTTTTAATCTCACCTTTAAACACAATGCATGTTAGATAAACAAATATTTACTCAAGAGAAATGACTTTCTACCCCAATGATAAAGGCCCATTAATTATAAACTAGACTAAAAGTGTGCCTCTTCCATACAACTCCTGCTTTTAGATAAACTGATTTTGTTTTAAATTCTTAATTAATAACCTAGACCTTCTGGTAGCTCATGTGTAAAGAATATAAAACACGTTGAATAAACAAAGCTTTCTGAAAGGTTTCTCCTCTCCAAGAGACACATTTAATGATATTTATGAGTCTCTCTCAATTAATGCCCCGCAATTTGACAGGGCTCTAATTTTGATCTAAAAACGTAAAATACCACAAATTGTAGCTTTGACTATATGAAAAGTGAACCTCTCCCTTGTCTTGTATTTTTTTGCCCTGAAATATTTATTCATCTTGTGCACTTTTTAAAATGCACTTTACATTCTGACTTTTAAAAAATTGTTTTCACCTTTAAAGAAATCTTCCTCTCACACATTCTTATTCTCTACTCCTCCTCCACTACAACCTCCAGTTTAGAAACTCATGTCCCATACATTTCACTTGAATTTATGTGCATTACTGCCATACTTGGGATTATGTCTGACACAAGACCCTGGAGAGCTTGTAGAGCTGGCCTGAAAGCACACTTGAGCCAAATCTACTCACTGACACAAGAGTTCAAGTATGAGTCTACACCCTAAAATACTAAATTCCCAGAAAAAAAGAAAACCCGAGATTAAAACTAAAGCAGGAGATATTAACCCAAGGCCAAGAAATCTGAAAATCCCTGAAACTCTAAGGAAAAATTTGAATATGTGCCTGTATGCAATTTTCTATGAAGAGGTTTCAGATATTTCATCAAATTTGAAATTTTGATTTGTTTAAATATAAGTACCATCCCAGATGCTCCAATTAGCCATAAAAATAGAGCTCTCAGAATTCTTAGAATTCACGTAATGTCCATGAGACTAGAATACTCCCGCCCAAATGTCTCTGCCTCCTGCTCTGGAGCTGGATGTTTTCGGCCCCTACAGTGTATTTTCTCTCACAGAAAAACATGTATGTGTCAAAAGGCTCAGAGATTCGGTTCCCTGATTGACTCCTCGAATAACTCTTCTGGGGGGCTAATTAAGTAAGACACGGCCAAACTATGTCCGCACGTTAGTGAACATCAGCGTTCAGGCAAGTTTCACACAACCTGATTAAAATTGACTCAAAGTGTCTTACTTCAGTAATCACTTCGACAGAATGAATTTTACATTAGTGGGATCAAGCATGCACCAGGCCTCAGTGGAAATGAAAAGGGCTTAGAGTAATAGAATTTATAAATCCACCCATTAGGTTAATGGCTAAATGATTTACATGTAACTTTCTCCCCCACCCCGCCTTCCCTCACCCTTTAACTCAGTAAAAACTATGCTTGGCATTTTCCACTGCAGTGCCATACTCAAAGGAAATAGCCTTTCTATTTTGGGACATTCTAATTTCTAATAATGGCTTGGGTAGCTACCATTAACTCTTTCAAAGCACAAATAATTGACTAATAAAATTAAGTATTTTATAAGGCCTGAAAGTGCTTAATTGATCATAATTGTCTATTTGAGAAGAAGGCGTCAGGCTGGCTATGCTCAGATAATGAAGTTGGGCAATTCTGAAGCACTGCAATCAAGATAATACTTACAGCTAAAAAGGATATTAGCATTTTCTAGAATATGCAACATTTTCTTTATAGCTGAGGTCATGGGAAAATGTGACTAGAAACTTCAAGTTCTTGGCCCCCATGAATGGCAGGTTTGACAGGTTGCCACTTGTCATTTCTAAGCACCTGGCCTGAAGCTCAACCCTGAAAGAGCACCTTGCTGGCAGTCTGCAGGACCATCTGAAGCTGGAGAGTGACCAAGGTGTTGCTGTCACCGTTTTGATGGAAGCATTTTTGATGCCTGGAAAGCTCCCTTTTAGAGGGGGCGTAGGATAAGATAGTCATGGCACTGTTCACCATTACTCTGCTTTGAGGGGGTCAGAAGAGGGAGAACTTTTTAGCCTAACACCTTGATGAACAATTCCCTCGCTCAGTACCAGGGCCAAATACCAAATTCTGTTCTATAATGACCATACCTTCTTCGTGGCCTCCTACGGCAACTCTATTTCTTAAAAAATAGTGTCCCTTGCCCCCCCCCCTTTTATTAGAAGTTCTGTGAGCTAGCTATCATTAAAATACGAAGAGTTCTCAATTCAAAAAAAAATTTCAGATAGATGGTCTCATTTTAGGGAAATGGAATTTTGTTCACCTGTCCAGAGATACATGAGGCATGCCTCTAATGCCCTCTCTATTTAAAGATCAACCAAATAATGTATTCCCATTTATCAATCTTTTTTTTTCTCTTGTGCCGTCATCTTCTTCTATACTATCTCTGAGAAGAATCCAAAGAAATTTTGGAGCAAAAAAAACCCCCAGATAAATACCAAGTTGAGAAATATCATGTAGGATACAGGTACAGAATATAAAAAGAAAAAATATCAATATATAAGCTATTTAAGACTTGGCTACTGCTAAAAAAAATCCCCTTTACTTTTGAACTTCATTGCATTTCCACTCTATAATCCAGCCAAGGCTCAAGAATTTGATATGAATTATAGGAAGCACTGTTATATTCTTTTCATTTAGAACTTCAAAAAGTTATCCATTCACGTATCAACAAGTATTTGCTGGACAGTTCTCACATGCTAGGTGGAAGGGAACAATAAGGTGAATGATTCAGACATGATTCCTTCCCTCTACAGTATGTAACAGCTAGTGGAGAATCAAATACACAATTGGAAAAAAATATACACATACACACACACGTGCATACATACATAATAAAGGGCTCTAGAGAGGGAGTTAGAGAAAACAGCATGGAAGCGGCCTGTATATAAGGAGGTGAGCTATAGAATAACAGAAAAAGGGGGGTGGGAGAAGAGTGTGAAGATCCAAAACACAGGAAAATTCTCAATGGCAATTAAAGAAAATTAAGCTTAAAAAATAAAAAGGTCTGTTTTGCAATGAGAAGACAATAAAAAGTATAGCTGAGGCTAGAATGCTCGGGAAAGTGAGAGAGAAGACAGAGGCCCAATGTGAAGGGCCTTGTAAGTCACACTAAGGACTTTAAACTGGGGAGTGACATAATCAGACTGACAGTTCAAAGAGGTCTCTCTGGCTATAAAATGTAAAGAATACATGCAGAGAAGAGATGAGGCTTCACCAGCATAATAGTCATTGCACAGGAGGCAGTCACAGATACTTAGGAAGTAGAATCTAAAGGAACTGGTAACCTGGCTAGATTTGGGGCATGAGGAACAGATAGGGGTCGAAGATGAGACCCAGGTTCTTGGCTTCACAACTGGGAAGGCAGTGCCGTCACTCACTGAGTCAGAGAATCCAGGAAGGGGGACAGGTTGGGGAGGAGAACCAGCAGGGCAGTTCTGAAACTGATGAATATGTTAGGTCTGTGGACACCTAAATGGAAATCACAGGAAGGCAGGTGGAGCTAAGATGCTCGATGGAGAGGATGTGGGGAGTTTCAGGTACAGGAATTCCAATGCTCAACAGAGATACAACATATGACTAAATCGAAGTGATGTCAACATGCAGACAGAACCCAGTGAAATGGATGGCACAGCTCACAAAGGGGCAGCAGGACAAAAGGGAGACGGGGCAAGCTGGCACCCAACCCACAGTAGTGGTGCTCCATGGGTCTCCTGATCCCTCAATCCTCCTCCAGTACCTTCCTATCCCCTTCAGCTATCTGATCTCTGTTCCTTCTGTCACAATTGGCAGGTGTCACACAAACCAGTGGCCACTGGCACATCTGACAACAGGCTGCCACAGTCAGACAGCCAGGCACCATGTACTGACCTTTAAGGAGAACGATCCCAACAGGTGGCCCGTGCCTAATACAAATAATGGTATTAAGCCTCCCAACAAGGTCAGAAAGGGGGAGCACCTTGCCTTTTTATTGAGCAACCAAAACAGCTACAGGCCGCGGCTCAGCAAACAGCAAGCAAACCCTCTGGCTCCCCTCCTTCGGGCAGTGATGGCTCAACAGGAAGACTGAACATCAATCAAGTCACTTCACAAGTAAAGGACCTCCTATAGCTCCGACCTAAACTCCTTTTCCTGCTTCTCTTCTGCAGTTGGGAGGGGGAAGACATTCTTTCTTATGTCCAGTTTGGTGCCATTTATTAGCCATTCCAATTTATACTTATCCAGTAAAAGAAAAGTAACGGTGGGGGAAGGGTTCCCCTTGGTTTCCAAAGAATATTCTTCACACCCTTCGAGAGAAATTACCTCAGTCATAAGTGATTAAATTAATTGCCTTTGTCGCTAATTTGCTTTGATAACATCAAATGTCTCACAGTTCTCATGGACCTTTGACCTCAGAGCAAGCCACTCTTTTGACAGAATAGACAGCTGTAGCTCAGGGGGTGCTCAACCTCCCGAAAGACAAATGCCTCATCGTGGCCCAGAAATTCCACTGGGTGGTAAGAGGCCAGCAGTCCTGCACCCTGTAGGAGGACCCCACGTGCTGATCTACAGCCCTTCTCCCTGACCTTTCTATACAAAATAGATCTTTTTCCTGGACACAACCTCCTCTGCTCCCACCCTCTTAAACCTTGTGACTGCAAATGGCATGGCTGGGAGGAGCCACACACCACTGTCACTCTGGTACTCAGAGAAAGGATCCAAGCAGTAGATCAGATTCCTGTCAGCTGCAAAAGAGCTGGCACTTCAGCTGTTTCTCATTCTTTATTTTTAAATGGCAGGATGGGCTCAAGGGCAGGGTGGCCTGTCACACAAGAAGAGACTAAAGATTTTAAGAGATAAAACCGAAAGCCTCAGGGTGTGCAGACTCACCCAAGACTGAGAACTGAACATACAGTATTTTACAAAGCAGTTATGAGTGTGTTTCTCTTAGTCACATGGTAAGGGGGGATTGATTCTGAGACAAAACAATCTAACTACAGATCGATTCTTAGTCCATGGGACCAACAGATTAATTCTCATGCTCCTAATATGGAAAAGACTTATTTTCAGACCTATGAAGCCAGAGCATTAAAATATTGGGATGTGCTACCAATGACAAAGTTACCTACTCAATCAGTCCCTCAAACCAAAAGAGCATGTAAAAGTAAATACCGACCAATAAAATGCAAAGAATGTGGTTAGGAAGGACTTACCTACGCAGAATACAAAATGTGTTTTCTTTTTTCCTCTACCACCAGCATCACTACCAGATAGTTCATTCTCAACTAATTCTTAGAAGCTGAAGACCAACTTGGATTTTGATGTATAAACTGCTTTTGACGATATTTCATTTTAAACAGATAAACACTTAAAAAAAATGCAAGCTGAAGACACCCTTTTGAGAAACTTAGAAAACAGATGTGGAAGCCATTTGTTTAGATGAAGAGGAATTTTCGCTTTTATAGGAATACAATGATTCATGAAGAGGAAAAAAGTCTGTCATCAAGTTTACTTCAATAGATACTCTTGGGTTTGAGGCAGCTTTCTAAATATGGCCACTGCTTTTCTTCACATCTCATCTCTCCTGAAATATCTCAAACTACCACTAACAAACATTACTTTTATTCTTTGTTCTCTTACATTTTCTGCTTAGTTAATATATTGTGCAGAAGAAAAAAAACACAACTCTGATACTACAGTATTATATACTTGCTTTTATTGCTTAGGAAGCTGGACAAAATACCTTCCATTTTAGTTATTTATCAAAAATGAGACATCTTGAGTATTAAAACTAGGAATACAAGAAACCCTGACAATTAAGTTCAGAAGTAACAGTCCTTAGGGCAAAGGAGATGGAATAAAAGAATGTGAAGCTTTCCCAAGTACTTCTAACAAAGAGGAAAATGTTGTTTTTGGTTTGTCTTTTCAGTGGATATGCCAAGAACTAAAACAGGAAAACAAATAAAGGGGTGGGGCATGGGTTCAACCTGGCCAAATGCTTAAGAAATTTCTCTCCTTCCATCCCCTCTTCCTTGCTCATGGGCTGCTCCGCTCTCAGTGGCTCTGTCTACAGGACACTCTCTGAGTTAAGAGGTGCAAGGTCTGCAGGAATAAAGAACTTAGCTTCCATGCTCCATCTCCTCAGCAAAAGACAAAACGGCCAATGAACAAAAACCTTCACAATTCACTAGTCCTTAAGATTCTGCTGTGATCCCAATTAAGAATCACAGAAAAAAATAATCTCTTTTCTACAATATCCCCATCGGCCAATATTTTTTGTCATATTACTTTCTATAGTTTATATTTTTAAAATAGATGTTTTAACCTATCCCAAATATAACAACATATAATTTTGAAGATGCACTTTCAAACTACACATACTCTCACTGTGAGCCAGAGCTCAGTCTCTGAACCCATTTATTTAATGGTCTACAAATTTCTGTGTTCATGTATACATGGAATTTTTCTGAATTCCATGAATTCATAGCTTTCACTCAATTCTCAAAGGGGTCATGATCCAAAAATAAGTTAGTCTCCCTACCAAAACTTGTAGTGATTTCTTATCTTAGCTATGTTGAACTAGTCCTGAAACAGTATGGGGAGTTGCCTGGTGTATTTTATACCCATGGCTGCTCTAGATTTCTCAAGAGATGACTAAAGGGGAGTGATTGGTGTTGCTGGCTCCAATGCTACATATAAACCCTTTGCCAACCCTCCTAAAAATGGGTGTCAACCATCAGCAAAGGGAGAGAAAAAAGAAATGAGTCTTAACAAATCCATGACCACTATGTGTCATTTCAATTCGAAAAGTCTAAAGGTTGGTTTGCTGGTTTCCTGTAAGGACATCATTATAACTTGGTAGAAATGTACGAAGAACGGAAAAGAGAAAAAAAGAAAGCTAAACCTTTGACTTCCAACTTGAGCATTGGGTAGCTGGTGCTGCCTCTTTTAAAATCATGAGAGAGAAAAACACGTTTATGAAATTAGTAGTGATAAAGTTGATTTTTAAAAATCTACAAATTAGCTATAAAGTTGGATTATAGACAGTCTTGCACTAAGACTGATGAGTCTTAATCGTGAACATTTTGGATTAACTGACCTTCCTAATACTGGGCCACTCACTTTATCAACAGCATGACCCTTGCTCTAGCAAAGAAAGGCTTTTGCTCTCTCATTTCCTCCATCTCCTACACCAGTATTTAAAATTCTCTCGTTACTTCTTAAATCCACTACTGACCCTCTTGAATATGACCAATGATCTCATGTTATGTGTCACTCAGAAGACTAAACATTTATTTCATGGTCAAGGTCTCCTAAATACATCCCTTCCTATGTCGCTCTACCACCTCTCTCTGCAATCTGAGGAGTAACCCTTTATGAATCCCTTAATTAAACAAGTATTTACAATGGGCTCCGTACTGAGGGAAGTTTAAAAGGAGTTTCACTGCCCTTAAGGAACTTAAAAGACGAATATGATCACTTCCAACTAAATAGCTTTCATTGTCTGAAAATGAAAGGAACAGAACCAAAGAGTTGTCTAGCAGGAATGTAAAAATAGGATGACGAAGCCAACCACACCGCATCCCACACCAATGGGCTGATCTACCGAAACCTGCTTCTAAGGAGGCACGCCTAAGCCTTTGGATGAGTCCAAAACGAGAAGGCACATGGCTCTGGCTCCACACAGGGGGCAGCCTCAGTAATATGAAAGAAGAGGGAAGGCAATGCTAATAAAAGAGAAATGAAACGAATGTCCTTATCCTTACCTACTGCCTCTTAAAGAAAAAGAAGCCATGAGGTACAGAGTTCAGGTCAGGAACAGACATAAAGTCTGGAAACTTGGGACCCAATGGGCCAATATATCCTTGAAGGCCTAGCTTTTTCATTTCTTTCTTGTCCAGATTGTCTTTCCTGTGCTATAAGAACCTCACCTCTTCCCTTCCCAGCATCTTTCATCATTCCCTTCCCACTGGTGCCTTTCTTTCTGTTTCTATAGTACCTATTTTGCCTAAATTAAGTGTTACTCATTCACTTGACAAATATGTATTGACAGTCCACACTGCTCCAGACGTGGTGCTTAACTCTTAGCAGATGAATAAAATGTAGCCCATGCCCTTGAGAAGCTTGCAATCTACACCCCAGTGGTCTCACCTGCTTCTTTAACTTTAAGGGCTTGAACCGCTGCCTCGTGCTCAGTGCATAAATCCTATGCTGTCTTGCAGCTTCATTCTCAGAACTCAACTCAAACTGTGTTCTCAAGGGTCAGTAGTCTCTTCTCACCAAAAGTAATGGGCATTGCTTAGGTGAGATCCTTAAAGAATCATGTGAGCAAGTACTCCAATGACGTGAAAAGGCACTTCGCTGTTTTCCCTTCATCACAACCCCCCACCAGACCCTAACAGCAAAGGCCATACATGAACATGCCTTCAGATGCTGTTGAATTTCCCATGGGGGGAAACTGCCCCCAGTTGAGAATTACTAACCTCCATCGACGATTCCATGTGAACATGCTTGAGAAGTAACTGATTTGTCACAAAACGTACTGATTCCAGGCATAGGCCTATTGTCATCAAGATTATTTACAGCATATATGACTATGTTATCTGAGATGGACTTTTCATGTTTAGGCAAATTTACAAAGTCTCCAAATATGCTATCTATCTTTCTTTTGCCTATCCAGTTCCACTGTCTACCTTGCTGTCTTGGAGGGAAGGCTGACCTAACGGACATCGAAGAGCTTCCCTATTTGACAGTTGAATTTGAACAATGTGGAACACTGCATAGACCAGGAGGGGAGGGAAGGCTAGGTAGGTTACTGATGGCCCCGGCTTTCTCCCTGACCAGTCATATAGGAGCTGGCTGGATCTATCCATCTGCAGGTCAAAACACCCTTCCCACGCAACTTCCTCTTTCTGGGTTCGGTACTTGCTCTTCCTCTCACTCCTTTTTTACCTGCTGTTACTAGCCTCGGTGTTCACACAATTCTCTTGCAGTTCTGCTATACCCTACCCACATTTTGGTATGGAATCCCTTTATCACTGCCTCCTATTTATCCCAGTGCCTCTCTTCCCTGCTGCTGCCCTGACAGAAAATATATTTTAAAATTAACTCTTAAAAGCAAGCAGCTTTAAAATGGTCCACTTAAAGCTCCATCCTCCTGAAAACAGACACACAAGCACTGCATCTTGAAAATCTAGGCTTTTAAGATTTGTGAAGAGGACACATGATGAACTTTCTTTAAGAGCAAATCTATATACCTTTTACTGTGATGTATCACCTAAAAATGCTCAAATTTATATTTTCTTTAGTCCTATCTTACCCCAAAAAGAAAGAAAAAGAATAGAATGCTTTCTCTAAACAATTTTGGCAATCATTTGGTTATAATTACTATATGTTACATCATTAGTTTTCCATGTTACATATGTTAGGTTTCTAATTACACTGTACATTAATGTTGAAGATCAGGATTACTATATCATATGTTTGTTTTCCTCACACTTATTTATGCCTTGTAATAGTTCACAATAGTTCCTTTAAGAGAGAATATATTTGATAAATACTTGTTGACAGTTGGAAATAGTATCAATAGAAACAGAACACAAGGAAACAGGAAAGCCAACCCCAAGAGATATGCTCTGTTACTTTAGTATTTTCTTATTTGCCTTGCCTTTTCAAGAGATTTTGCCACCAGAGGAAAAATAAAAGCTTCACTGCAAGGTGAATGTAAAATTTTAGGAAAACAGCTGTATACCCATCAAGATTATTTTCCACAAGTAGCCAACATGAAACAGAATTTACAACAGAGACAGGAAGAAGAGTAGGTGGAGTTAGAATAGAAGGAAATGAGGAGGCGCAACAAGAATTAATTACTGGTAATTACACATGCTACAGCCGCTCTTCTTTCTCCACCCTCTATCTAATCAACAGTGGGAACAGATGTGGTCTGTGGTATTGGGGAGGGGGTGCTTAACAGCTGTTTGGAGAACATGCCATTAAAAAGCAGCCTTGTCCACAGAAACCCAAGAGTTTTACTGTTTGAAAGAAAAGAGGTAATGAATAATGCCACAGTCTTACTTTGAACTTCAGCTCATTGAGACCAAGGATAAACTTTCTTTTTCTCCTAATTTCTGATGAACTATGGTAACTTCGATATTTTCTATTACAAGAGTGCCTCAATATTTGAATCTATTTCATATATCATATCCAAATACTTCTAAAACCAATACAAAGATCCAACTACTATCTTAACTATGATGCTAAGTAGTTGATCTTAAATTAACTATATTGATGATTACAAGAAAAACTAAAATTCCCACCATAGGGAATACTAAATTACAGTGAAACAATCCCTTATTTGCTCAACTATCTTTCTGGATGTTCTTTCATGGGATAAGAACTCTAAATAATATAGAAATCAGAACATCCCAGTTTACTTCTTTAAAAACTTAAAGAATGCAGCATACTGTCAATGCATATAATCTTTCCTAAAAGATAAAAACATGGACTAAAGCCCAGGAATAAATTTTAAAAACAACATGACGTCCAAGGATTTACCAGGAAATGAAGTTACTCACAAAACAGAAGTTTCAGCCTCTTTCCGGCACAGAGCTGTTTTTCCTTCCTCCCAAGGCTGATGACTGCCAGCTGGGCAGGGCTGGAGGGAGGGTAAATGGCATTCTCACCCCATCTGGGACACCCCCAAGGCCCAAGGAATGGAGATAGGTGGCACAGATCTGGCTTCATGAACTATCTGGTGACTGCTACCTATAACCTGAAACTCTCGTGCTGGAATAGCAGATGAGCTTATTGACTTTGGAACCAATTAGGTTCCAAAAAAGCTGTAAGTAAGTCCATTTGTTCACAAACCCCAAGTGGTACTAGATAAATGAGTGATTATGCCACTGACTGATAGCAAGCATATGGACTGCTTTTGCCAAAACATGCAACTGTGTTGGAAGCTGAAAGTTCTCAAGTAGCTTTAACAATTACAAGTTCTTCTTAAGTTAAATGTTATTTACATATGTGGCTGTGGGGTGTAAAGACACAAAGAATGTTTAAGAGCACATGTATTCATAGGCACTTGCAGGATGCCATGCTGATCTCCCATATCTAATCTTATTAAATTGAGCTTGCATATTCTCAAATTTACTTCTGTGTATTTTGGGGGCAACTTCAAAAATTTCATTCAGTTCAGTATATGTAAATTGCATGAACTATGATTCAATCCTGTTGGGGATAATTAGAAAAAGACAGAGCTTGGGTTGGGAAGAGAAAAGGAAGGTAAAAGCTAATGGCAGAACAGAAACAAAGATTTTTAGAATGAAACCAAAGGAAAAATAAAAGAAGTTAAGTGCAAGTACATTCGGGACTCAAAACTGTACGCTGATAATATATGAGAGTCAGCCATGACTGGAAGTGGAGAATGGGAAGCACCAGGCAGATGGGCATCAACAACTTTTGAGTTTGAAAATCAGAAAGGAAACAAACAGCTAGATAGAAAACCAGCCATAAAGGAGGAAGGGAAATGCCTCAAAGCATGCTTATTATCTGCAACAAAGCAAAATTTCTATTAAACTAGGGATGGCAAATGCAAATGAATATATAGTATCCCTTGTTACTAAGTAAAACAGTATAAATGAAAGGGTCATTTGTATTATACTTAGATTTATTTAACTTAATATAAATACGGTTTATTCCTAAGAGCTTCCACAGATCCACTCTCAACTTCAGATCCCTTGTGACTAGTTTCTATTCAGTCTTAAGCTCTCAGACTTAAATTCTACATCTATGAGTTATCAGAAACTTCTTCTTCCTGATGAGAAAAGAACTATACCCATCTTTTGCAATTCACCAGAATGAAGGTATTCTTTTTGGTGTGCTCTGCAAACCCACCTTTTGATCCTTAGAAATAATTTTAATTATCTGCAAAAGAGCACGTAAGTTTAAATTAATCTTTCATCCTGAACTATGTTGCTTTTCTGCATCAGCAAAGACACTTACCATGCAAAATAATGAGTTTTTTTTTTGTCTGATAGAGAATATATTTGGGAGAGAAATGGGAGTTTCTGGCAAAAAATAAAGGCTTCATTACTTCAGCTTTAAATGTAAATTAGGCACTCAGCAGCATGCAAGTTAGGACAATTTTCCTTACACAAGATAAGATGAATTATATTTTATTCCTTAGTTCTTAACAAGAGTCACTTCCTTAGACATACCTAACCCTTAAACAAAAGCTGTTCTTTGTCACAGCTAGGGAAATGTTTTTATTACTGATGTTCTTTAAATACGTATGAATAAAAATCTCTCTTCTATACTCATGTTCATAACGAGCTGCTACTTAGGCAAAAAATATGTATATAAAATGAATATAGAAATAAAAGGGGGAATATCTGCTTTCTATCTGAGTATTACACATAACACACCAACTAGTGCAAAGGCCTTTAAAAAAAAAAAGCAGCTGTCTTTTGAGGCTCTAATATTACCTGACTTTGTAAGAAAGTGATGGCTTTTCAAGATGAAAAAAACATTAAACACACATCTGATCTCACAGAACCACACTAACAACAACCACCAGTGTTTCATAGGGTTTTGTACTTGTTTTTAAACCCTAGGTGATCACTTCTTTCATATTAATACAACTTTCTCCATCTATCTGGAACTCTGTGTATCCAAATGTCTCTTGTTTAGTAAAGTTCAAACAAGATCTATCTAATCCCATCCTTCACCATGGCATAGTGCTGGTCACCTTCAGCAAATAGGCCTCTCCATTATATTCAGCTACTCGAGAGACCATTCTTTCAAAGATGTTTCTTGCAGTGTTTTGTCCCAGTTAATCTGAATACATTATATAGCTTTAAATCTAAAGTTCCCTGAGTCACTTGTGGCAAAAATATAGTCCTGGGATGTTAGTATACATTTTTCCTTTAGTTCTGCACAACCTGAATATGTAAGTAGAAAGGAGAAAAGGTAAATGGGATATGCTCAATATCTTGCTGAATTAAGTCATAACACTTAAGATCCTACCATGTGATATCAAAATTTTAATATCAGCTTTACACTTGAGAGATTCTGCAATTGTCAAATCATTTTTCAAGCTAAACTCTGGCTAATATTTAATCTGATGAGAGTACAATTGACCTAAATTTTTGCATCATGGAATTTCGACTATGCGAATCATCTTAAGATTAGTCAGTCAGTTGTTTTTCCTTATATGATGGCTATGCATTTTCTAAGTAGTGCAGAGTCACATTCCTACACCATTTTTTCTACTGCACTTCAGAAAATATCCACAGGAAAAAAAAAAAGAAATTGAACATTTTTATTATTACAGAGGTTCTATTTTAATTCCCACTGCTGTTTACCTGTAAGATCTGTTACTTAGGAAATGCTAAGAAAATTTAAAGTTTGTGCATATTTTTTAAATAGCATACTTAAAATACATATTTTACATCATATAGACAGGCTCAGTAAATATATTTAGAAACATAAATCTCGTAGATAAAATTATAAACAACAGCAGAATTATTTGACAGCCTTCCTCCAAAAAACTAAGCAGTTAAGATTCTCTCAAACAGCAATACAAATATGGCTGGTGACTAACATGCTGATCGAGCACTTAAAATGTGGCTATTGCAACTGAAATTTTAATTTTATTTCTATTAATTGAAATTTAGATTTAGCCATCTGTGGCTAATGCCTACTATACTGGCCAGTGCAGATCTAGAACACTGATATCTACAGAAGTAATGTGTATAAAAAAGCTTAATTGGAATGTATTTTGAGAATGAATGGTATGGAAACTGAAAAAAAGTAGAGAGTAGCCTTGTATTTTTATTGCCTAAAAAAAATCAGTAAGGAGCTTTTAAGGGTAGTCCCACTCAAAAGACAATAAGTCTTAGTTTTGCTTTTCATCTCAATGATCAAATTGGTGTTAAGAACCCTTAGAGGCATAGTCTAAACTTGCACGAAACAATTAAATGTGTCTGTAAAAGAAAGCATTGTGGCAGTTCAAAGGGGACTAACACATTTTCCCATTTTTCGGGTCAAAAATTTATAGTAGGTAAGAGTGCAGGTTACGGCTGATTAGAAAGCAGAAATGGTTACAAACATACATATACATTATATATTCCACTTGTGAAATTCAAATGAGATAATGTAAGTGAAAAGGCTCTGTGAAAACTACAAAGCACTACACACATGTATCGTGATTGTTGCTACCACTACTGTAGTTGTTATTATGGTCCATGCCTTCATGGAACTTGTAAACTAGCTGCCCACAGGTTTTGGTGAACGTATGGATGGTGATATCACTTTGTTTGGGTTACTGAAAATCTGATAGCTGATGTGGACAAACGTGGCGATCATTAGATCTTAACACTGTTTATTTGTTTTTAATAGTAAACTGAGTGGCCCTTTAACCCCTAATTGTGGACAGCTGCTACAGCTGACACTACTTGAGGAAAGAATTTAAGAATCTAGTAAATGAAACTGGCTCACAATTCCAAGGCTTGAGTTTCCACTATATCTCAAGTCATGCTATTCCTCCTTGAAGGCAACTACTTTTCATGTTCTCTGGATCATTCATAGGGAATTTTAGTATATTCCTTAATTTTAAAAAATCGAACGTATGTGTTTGGGTTCCAGGACTTTCTAAGTTTAAAATTCAATATTTCCTACGTTTTCAAATAAATCCATTTTTATCTTCATTAAGACAGATTAACCATTCTTATTAAAACAAAGTTATAATTAGGGACTAATTTTAAGAATAAGGGTTTGGCATCAGTAAGTCATATGAAAGACAGAAGTGAAATCTTCTATAATCATTTAAACAGAATAAAACTAAATTATTGGCAGTACAAGGGGACAACTGTAACATTCAAACATCCCTTTCAGACAAAGAATGTAAGGCAAAAAAAAAAAAAAAAGGAGACCCTCTGAGGGTAAAATCTACCTGCATAATGGATATGGGAGCATTCTGTTGAAATTAACCAAAAGACTGTGTGTTGGCCTAGCCCCAGAATCTGAAAGCCTCTAAATGTTTTTAAAGGTGATCTAAGTATAATCTTGTAAAACAAGCCTAGAATGTGGCTTATAATTTAGTAAACTGGATTATAGTTTGGTTCAAAAAAGAAAAATTGTGTGAACAAAGGAAAATGGTCACCATAGAAATAAACCCAAAGAACCAGACATTGGCAAGCTTGACTGCTCAGCATTATTCAGGGGAAACCCAAATAGTCCGTGTGGCAGGTGTATCCTAATCATGGATTATCTAACCAAGTCCCTTTGTTTTGATTCCATTCTCACCAAGCAACCTTGTGATTATAATTTGGCTTCCCATGTGGCTTGTCTATAAAGAGAAAATGTACTAATCTCTCAGTTCAGCCTCGCCAGTCTAATTAACAGCTGTAGTTCTCATTTCAAATGAACAAATTGGCATAAGGGCATGTACATGTGAGTCTGACCATCCACAGTGCCAAAAGAGTCAGATCTGAGCCGCTAAGAATATAAGCTCCTTGTTCCCTGCTGAACCTCCTGTGCCTACAACAGTGCCTAGGCTCATGATACTGCCCAGTAAATTTCAGGCTGAAGTCCAGAGACCTAAGATGACTTCTCCTGGTCTTTCAAGTCAAGTTACGATATATAGTAAAAGGGCATAAATGTTCAATATGAAATGACCAGAAAATAAAATCCATTATGAATAAAATATTTAACTATCGTAGCATTAATATGACCCAAAACTAATTGATTTCTATCATAAACATTAAGCAGTTAGAAATGCTTTGTTTTCAGGCCGAAAAATTAGTGTTTTCTTCCACATTTTTCTCTTGAAAAACTTCCCATGACAAACAAAAGCATTCCAAATTATTCAGGAGTTTGACATATTCACTACTCAGGAATGCTCACTTTAAGAGATAATTTTTCCCACCGAAACCGTTTTGAAAAGTGTTAACCCAACATTTCTCCTTTTACCTTTCCCAAACTCCATAATTTATTCTGAATATCCAGCTGAGCTATTTCATATCAAATCCAATAAAGGCAATAATAACTAGAAAGTGCTGCTAAGTTACCCAGTTCTATACTTTGATTACAGCTTTTAAAGCATGTCTCAATTAGCTAGAACGCCACAAAACCAAAAACCCAGACATTCTGCTTCCAGCATTGGACACACCCTTCTCATGGAAAACAACTATAGTCTCTAGATGATATAAAAAACAACTACCTAAAGGTAGTGGAGAGTAACTAAAAACAGGCCAAAAATAGAGGGAAGCCAACTATCATTGGAGAAAGGGAAAGACTGGGCCAAGTTGCCCATTTTCTCAACTTTTTGCCTGAGGGCAGGCACCACAGGTGCTATGTGGAGTACTAGTCCAACTGGCTTAAAGAGCCAAAAGACAGAGAAGTCAAACTGACCACAATAGCTAGAAAAAAAGAAGGCACAGATCACCAATATCAGAAATGAAAGAGGTGACACCAATACCAATTCTACAGCAATTAAAAAGACAAAAAGGGACTATTATAAACAACTTCACGCTAATGAATTGGACAAATTCCTTGAAAGACACAAACTACCAAAGCTCACTGAAGAAGAAACAGATAACCTAAACATGCCCATATCAGTTAAGAAGACTGAATTTGTAGTTAAAAACTTTTACACAAATAAAAGCTCAGGCCCAGAGAGCTTCAGCGGTGAACTACTCCAAACATTTAGGGAAGAAAACTGAAGCAGAGGGAATACTTCCCAAGGCATTCTATGAGGCTCCCTGGTCTAAGACTGACAAAGGTATCACAAGAAAACACACAACCAGTTTCCCTTGTGAAGATAAATGTAAAAATTCTAAACATCTTTGCAAATCAATTCCTTTCTAAAATACATAAAAAGAATAGTATAGTATAACATGACAAAATGGGGTTTTCTCCAAGAATGTAAGGTTGGTTTAACATTTGAATCAATCATTATAAATCACCATATTAACAAACTAAAAGATAAAACAAAACAGCAAAAATTTATGATCATCTCAATAAACATAGAAAAAGCATTAGAAAAAAATCTAGCATCCATTCCTGATTCAAAAAACTGTCTAAGTAAACATAAAAAATTCCTTCATCTTGGAAAAAAAAACATATCTAAGAAAAACTTACAGCTGGCAACATACTTAATGCTAGAAGACTGAATACTTTCCCCCCAATGTCATGAACAAGGATTTCCACTCTCCATACTTCCATTCAGCATGATACTATAGCAGGCATTGCCAGGCCAGTCTCATCCTGCCTGTTTGTGAAATATAAGTTAAAAAAATACTAATTAGAAAAAATGAATACAAATGATAGAAAAAGCACAATGGAGATACAGGTGAATATGAAAAAAAGAACGACAGTATCTCTTTCTAGCTGGCTTGGGCTGGGGTAAATGCCTGCATGAGCAAAAATTGCTAATAACTACAAACAGCCACCATGGCGGGGTGGTGAAATGCTATGGAAGAATCTCAATTTATGTCAGACTGAACCATATGAAATGGCTGATATTCAACCACTTTGTCCTTAAACAAAGATGGCAATTACATTATGTTACAACCATCAGTAGGGCAGTTAAGAGCCAAACTGCCTAGATTCAAATCCTGGCTCCACTACCTACCTGCTGTATGACTCTGGGTAGGTTACATAACCTCAGTTTCCTCACCTATAAAATGGGTATATAGCAATATCAACTTTGTAGGCTTTTTCTGTGGAGTTAATGAGTTTACATATATAAAGCACCTAGAACACTGCCCGGCACATGGTAATGCCAGTGTGAGCTCTTATGTAATCAACCCCAGCTCTGGCTCTCTCTCTATGAGAAGGTTCTCTCACCTGCTTCCTCAACTGGTAAAATGGGCAGACTGGATCAGGACCAATTCTTAAATTCTATTTTCCTACAATTATGAAAGCAAATGACAAATGCTTTCTATCACCATACTACACTAACAAAACAATATCATCTGCCTAAGGACTGTCTGAGGTCGTCTTTGGTTCCTCTTAGAACTGACAAGTTAAACTCAGGGTTAGAAATCAGTAAGTATCCTGGACTGAAATCATTTAGGTAAATTAGTCATCTTCAGAGCAATGGCTTCCTATCATACTTGTATAGCACTTTCATAACATCTCCAGTCATCCTAAGAAATTCAACAGATAAAACCAACATTTACACAAACTCTAGAGTGCGCTGAGTGTCACGTATGCCATGTATGGCATAACACAGCAGAGTCATTAAAATATAAATGCGGGTTTAGAGTCAACTGCTTGGGATCAAATCTTAGCTCCATTGAGAGATGTGTGAACTTAAGCAAGTTATTTAGCTTCTCTGAAGCTCATTTCCTCTTCTGTAAAACAAGAATAATCATCTCATATGATGGCCTTGAGGATTAAATAAACTAATGTATAAAAAGTGACCAGCACACAGGAAAATGTAAGTATCAGCTCTTCTCAAGAGCACTCAAAACTAAATTAATTTTACTGTATTTCAATTCAGAAAATAAGCATTAAACATAGGCCATCCAACATGTTTAAAACATTCTTAAAATCAAGTAGTAACATATTACTTAAAACTTAGATGCCAAGCTGTTCTTACCTTGTATCATAAAAAGAAACATACTAGTAAGAATATCTAACCACTCTAATTAAGGGAAAATCCTAACAACAAAGCACATCAAATAAATATTTACCAGCCCTGGAACATCTTTAGTTTATTTTCCTTTAAATCAGAATTATTTTCCATTTCTAAAACACATACAAACACTAAAACAATGCTTTCCTATCATCTGGCATTACTAATTCTTATTCATATCGGGTATATGGACAAGTATTTACAAGACATTATAAAATTACTCTTAACTGTTTGTACTTTCAACCTTGAACTATTAAACCAGTCTTACTTTTCACTTCCTCTTTACATCAGTAGCCAACTGTCTGTCTGCCCACACTTTTACTTCCTTTGGCCCATAGAAGCAATTAATGGTAACAAGAAGCTTAACTAAATGTCATATAGAGAAGCAAGCTCGACATTCTCTTCACATTTAATGATTCCATGAGGATTAGTCAAAGGAAATAGTCCTCTTCCCAAGATTCCAAAAGGCAAACATCCACTTCTTACTCTACTGCTACTGGTGCTGAATTGCACACTATGCCTGTATTTGCCAGGTTGCTTATGCAACACTTCATAAAACTTCAAATACATGCTTTTATATCACAGTAAATCTCATGTAGTAAAACTGAAAATGAACATTTTGGAAGAACTCAGAGGCTATTTCACTTTCAAAAAAATTTTAGACTGTACATGTCTGGGATAAACTCTTCCTCTATTAATACTGCACAACCTCAAAGACTTTACCTGCGCATCCTAGGGTCAACTTGTTGATAATCGATTTCAAAATTATTTTAAGCATATATCAAAAACCAAAATAGAATACTCATAAAATGCTTAGGTATATTTAAGTCAATACCAACACTACAGATTTCTAAGAGATATATATTTTAGTCTTCAAATCTATGGTATGTTACACACCTGTCCATTGTTATACCATTACACATGTATATCTATGAGAAGGTGTGTTTGATTTCAACCTAGCAAAAATGTATTATCCATGAAACTTAAAATTAAAGAATGGTCACAGTAGTCAAGAGGTAGAAGAAACCATATGTCCACTGAAAGGTGAGAAGATAAAGAAACTGTGGCATATACATATGAAATATTATTCACCCTTTAAAAGGCAGGAAATCCTGTCACATGCTATATAACACAGATGAACTTTGAGAACATTATGTCAAGTGAAATAAACCAGTCGCAAAAAGACAAATACTGTATGATTCCACTTATCTAAAGTAGTCAGAATCATAGAAACAGAAAGTAGAAATGTGATTACCAGAGGCTAGGGGGGAGGGGTAAAGGAAGAGGAGTTGTTTAATGAACAGTTTCAAGTTTGCAATATGAAAAAGTTCTAGAGATCTGTTTCACAACAATGTGAAAACACTTGACACTATCAAACTGTACACTTAAAAATGGATAGGATGGTAAATTATGTTATTTGGTTTTTATCATAATAAAAAACAATGCACAAAGAAGGTTTTGAAAATAAAAAATTTAAAGATTAAAAGTTTATTTCTTAAAAAAAAAAATTCTGATTATTTCTCTTCCATTGCCTTAACAAGAACATATGACACAAACAGAACGCTGAGTATTAAAGTTCTTTCCAAAACAATATAATCTCAGTATTCAAGTAATTTTAGCCCCACATATAAAAGTTGAGTTGTTCAAAACACTTCTGTTGTAACCAAAACCTAATAAGGCATTTTTCCTGTAAGCAGACTATTTCCTAAATATACATAAAGCAAGGAGGCTTAGAACATTATTTTGGCCAAACCTTTTTTGTATTGTATTTCATGCTCTAGTAGATGCCCAAATTAGATTAAGCCAAAAGTTAAAAAAAAAAAAGGTGACAAAGCAGACATAAACTCTATTATATATGTCTGCCTATTACTAGTGCTGGTTTTAAAGCATGCTTTGAGAAAACTTGGGATTCAGTAAAAACAGAGTTGAAAAAAGACATACCTTGAGCACTGAATCCTAAGGAAACTATTGGTAACTGAAATAAAGAACTCCTGTGAAGTATCAATTCTCAAGAATTAAACAAAAGATAGGCCTGTGTTTGAAGAAACTTCGGTTAATTAAGAATGAATGAGGAAATACAGTTTCAGCTTGTCGTAGGGCTTCATCACTTTCAGTTACAATTTTCAAATCATTTTCTTTCTGGTTAAGTTTTGTTGTCATTTGTTTGTATTTAAATATTTTCCAGGTGCCAAATTTCCCTTTCACACATTACTGGCTGCCACAATTCTCAACTGCAAATTTATTAAATGTCGTAAGCACTTAAGAAAAAAAGAAATAATCATGTAAAAACACAGTGAGGATAAACCAAAGCAGTTTCTCCATCATAAAATGAGGCCCCGCACTCTGTGACAATCGCTCTAGGTAAGTTGTTTTGACAGTCATCAACAGCAAATAGAAATCTGTCCTCAACCTATATTATAGAAAATATTTAAGTACAGTTTTGTAAGCTCCAGACTATCCACAGATCTATAACAAGGTTGAAAAAGGCACAAACTACTGTCTTTTCATATGCTTTGTATAGTTTACAGCTTCTCCTGCATAGTTTTTGCAGCTCTTACCCAATTTAGAAAAAGAAAAGGAAAGAAAAAGCTATACAAATAAGATCCACGCAACTAGGCTGAGGAAAAGATAGAGGAGGGAAGAGAAAAGAGCCTTTAAAAAGACTTTGTATGCAATAATTATGTTTTCCTACTTTACCCCCTTCCTTCACTGTGCATTACATTGTCAGCATGAGTCTTCCAGATGACTTTTAAGTGGCAATAAGAGATTAAGCATTCTGTTAACTGGGTAAAAGGTGGACAAAATAAATGTAGTTAGCTCACACTTTCCAAAGACTATGGATCAGCTGAAAGTTATTTAATCAAATCGTAAAGCCTGCTTGGACTTCGAACTCAATGAGTGCATCGTTTTAGTGACAGCATCATTTTCTTGTATGATGATTCAGTATTTTCTAAATGCTGCAGTGGTGTTCTACGTCAATAAGCAGAATGGTGAGATCCAACAAGCTCTGACTTGGGACGGAAGCCCTCTAGGTTTTACATCAGTCCTGATTCTGGCTCAGTGGGACCCTATGAATTTTCATCTTTTCATTTGTCAAATGAGGGGGTTGGACTAAGGTTCCTTTGTCTAAATGAGATGGGTCTAGAAATTTAATGTTTTGTAAGCTTTTAAAAAATATATCCATATATTTCATGTCTATTATTCTTTCTTATTCTGCAGAGTTCTACAATGTGTACATAACAAAGACAAGAGTAAACAGATCTATTCCTCTCTACAGCTTGATATTTCAAGCACCTTTGGGCTCTATGAACAATCCTCCTACAGAAGGCTACAAAGCTGTTGGTTTTATAAATTCTAAAGATTAAAAGGAGAAGCAAAGCCTTCTTAAGGCGCCAGGCTTAACACTCTAGCTCAAAATACATGCAACAAGAACCCAGGCCTTGAAAGCATCAGAAGCGTCCCCGTAAAGTTCACTCCATATGCGTACATCACTCTTTCAAATCACTTTCATAATGCATTTACATGCTCTAGATTCTGGCTGGTAAACCATTACTACTCAAAAGGGATAAAATTAATATAATGTAGCTACAAGAGAATATACTGTAAAAATACCACAGATGCTTTCTCTAAAACACATTAACCCACCTGGCACACAGAGCAGCAACTCTTTGGGCCACACACACTACACAGCATGGACCTCAGTTAACACCTATGTAACACAAGCTGCAGAAACACATTGGCATCAACAGCAAAAGGCAGTAATGTCCTGAGTTCTTCATGTCAGCTATCGATTACCAGACAGCAAAACTAAGGATAAACCAGTACATTAAAAAACATGGACTGGAGAATTATTTCAGAATACTGACTCACAATTTTTCCCAAGGCAGTCCTTAAAAATTGGTTTTATAAACAGAAAAAAGACTTTTAAAATGCCATGCCACTTCATTTAAAATTTGAGCAGTAAAAGTTGTGTGTATCACCTAATACATTAAATAACAGACATGGTGTGATTACATCTGTTTAAAATCCCACTAGTTATCTAACAAATGAACAGTTAAACCTCTTGCTTTCAAGATAATACCAAGTTGTATGAAAGAATCTCAAAGCACTTTATATACTCCATGTCATTAACTCACATAAATCCTTGACAAGTGTGGCAAAAAGCCAATGCTCCAAATATTATAAATGGGGAGAGCAGCACAAAACAATGACAAGACATGTCAGAAATCATTCAGCAAAGAACCCTAAGAAAGAAAGCAACTGCTTGGGCTCCCAAGTCAGCTTTCTAATTATTTTGAAGCTACCTTTAAGTAGTTTACGGGCAAGTCATCGGAGTCCATAATGACAGAAAAATCACCTCAGCCCCAGGTATGTAAGCCCAAACAGAACGTACGACAGTGTGGGCTCAGCGACCCTCCCTTCCCAGGGGATCTGAATACTGACACTATACTTTTGAGGAGACACCATGCAAGGACAGAAACCCAGAGCATGGGGCTCCTGAGCAAAAGATGAAGCCTACCATCCACCCCTTAAAAAGCTACGACGAGAGCACATCCAGCATGGACAAAAACTGCTGCTTATTTTTTAAACAATTCTGAGATATACTTGGCAAGCAACAATTTTCTTTCAATTTCCTTGTACATTTATGAAAAATGTGCCCTCCTTTCAAATACTCTTTTGCCCTCTAGGCATTGCTGCTGAAGAGGGGGCAGCCAGGGACACCAAGCTAGGCTGTTAAGATCGCATCAAGCTGAGGCATGGGCTCCTGCCAGGCTGACATGCAACAGGTGAAAGAGACAAGCAGGGAGGGCAGGGGTGGGCACGGGTTAGCAGCATCAACCCTTCCACAGATGCGCTCATGGGGCCTCACTGCATGGTTTGTGGTAATCCTGAATATTCCCCTCAGAATTACAGGACAGCCTAGAGCTAGACGGGACTTTAGAGGTCTAGATCTAGTCTAACATCTGATGCAAAAAAAAGGCTTCTCTTTTCTATCATAGACTTGTAATGGTCTGGAAGCTTCTGTCTGAATTCTTCTACTACCTTCCACTCCAATTAGAGCTAATTGGTAGGAGTCCCTTCCTGCTAATTTCCATATTTCCATCCATTAACCACACTGCTCCTTTCTGGAATTACACACCATAAATCTCAACTTTCTTTAGATGGCAGTCTAATATGATAAAACCTAAGTGCAAAATTTACCCATTATATTTCATGAGTAGTATGGGCCCATTCTACTTACCTACAACGTTTTTATGATGTTGATTCAGTCATTTTAGAAGAATGTGTTAAAGACCATTTGAGACAGAAAGATTAACAATAATAACAGCAACTCACCATTATCGATCACTTTCTAAGGGCCAGGAACTCTTCTCAGTGTTTTTCACTTAATAACCCATTTAATCTTCCAAACAAACAAGTATTCTGTTGATTTACTTTACAGATGAGTAAACTGAGGCACAGAGAGGTTAGCTAACTGCCCAAGGCCACAAAGTGTTGTAGAAGGAATGCTCTCAGTACTCTGGCTCCTACACTTCAAGAGCTCACAGTCTGGTAGGAAAGAACTAACAGCCATCCGTCCCAGCTTTGTGACAGAGCTGCAAATCTGCTAAGCACATGTTCTGTTTTCATCAAAATCTCTACAAATAATGTTGATCAGGACAGTCACTGAGCCTCTCCACATAATAATAGAAGCTTCCCTAGCAGTTGACAATAACCCACTAACAAAACATTTCCAGAGTATAGTTGTTAGCAAACTAGAGATCCCCCAATTCTATTTGCATTCAGTTCCCGTTGGTTTGATTGGACCATAATATTATAAGACCCTCTGTCAGGTCCTTGGATAAAATGAGATTATACTATCCTGTTTAGTTAAAAAAAATCATTAAAAGCAGAAAAACAAAACTGGCCTAACCTGTTTCTTCTGCTGGTTTTAGAACTAATGGCTAATTGTGTAGCCATGTTGTAGAAAGATAAACACTCTCTCCTACACTGCTGGCAGGGGCGTAAGAATACATCCTCTTTGATAAGCAATTTGGAAATATATTTTGAGTTCAAATCCTTTAACCTAGAAATTCTACTTTTGACAATTTATCCTAATAAGCAGAGATGCATGCAGATGCTTATTGCAGCACTAGTTATAATTATAAAACAATAGGAACCACATGAATGTGCTAAAATAGGGTATGGATAAATAAATTTGTAACATCTACTTGCTGAAATCATAATAGTAAAATTCAATTCATATAAATATCTGATTTACAGGGCAATGTTTACAATAGGCTAAATATATATAGCCAGATACTCTATAAAAACGAACTATAATCTAAATTTTTTTTAAAATAGTACTGTGACCATGATGTAAAGAAAAATGGAAAAAATGCATAAAAATGGATTGTTAGATTGGGTACATTTTATTTACCTCTATTTTTCTATATTTTCTAAGTATGCTACAATGAACATGTATTTTTATCAAAAAAAAAACACAACAAAAACTATTAGAATGAAGCATATAAAATTGATATTCAACTGCTTTTGACTTTCAAAACTAGCACTTTCATGTGGTTCAACCCAATATTAAGCCTAAAAGGAAAAACAAAATTAACAACACTGCCTATTCTTGGTGAACCAATACTGATCTTTGATGACTGCCATAAAATGCTGACAGCCTACTGCTTGGCAACTTTTACTAGAATTGTATAGCTCACTAGTTGATAATTTTCTAGAGTTCATCTTTTAGGAAATACTTGCTGTCTTCAGTCCTCTAGACTGAAACCCTCAAGAAAATCCTGACATCATTATATGTAATCAGCATCCCAAATTACAAGTTATGACCCAATGACCCTGTCATTTCCACCCTGTAAAAAAGCACTAAAATGTTGCCACCTTTTATTGTATGAGATGCTAAAGAATCCTACCATCAGGCCAATCAATGACAATGTCCAAATACAAGAGTGTGAAACACTGACTGATCTTCGATTCTTGACATTCTCCCTACAATTCCCATCTTATTGTGATCGAAAAGACCTGAAGATCAATCTGTTCCTGGAAGGGGAGGTGGTCTCCAAGTATAGCAGACTCCAGAATACCTATTATCCAGAATTCCCTAGAGATTACCTACGGTCATTTCATAAACACATTATTCTTCATTGAATGTATATCAAGAGCGAGGTGCTAGAAATTATAAGTATCTTCAGCATTCTGAGCTGAGATGTAACACATCTGGTTGGGAGATGGAATTTATAAAAGAAAGCTTAACTTTTGAATCATTTTTTTCTCTTGGGCTTTGACTTACACCTGATTCAGCTATAATTTTTGTTAACTGGTGTTGAGGGTAAGGAGGCCGTGTTTTCTACAACAAAATCAAATCCCCTTCTAGCTCCTTCCCAAACAATTGATGCGAATTAATCACAGGAAAATTTCAATTTCTATTGTTCCATGGCAAAACGCTGAGTGCCAGTTATGTGCTGAGCTGAAATTTGAAATCCTTGGTCTGAGAAGGGAGGAGAAATGCAGCTGAAGAGAGTGTAAAGTTAAAAAGGTTTAATGGTATAGAAATGGAAGACTCTTCATTCACCAAAACAAAAAACTATTACCCTCATGAATTTATAGACCTCTAGCTAGAAAAGGTATTACAACATCATACAGTTCCTCTTGGACTTTATCCCCAACAAGAAGAGCATCCCTTACCTCTTAGGAAAAATCCTAGCAATGACCAAAGAATCAATAGAACTGATAGTAGGAATTATTCTATGAACATGGACATCATTCTCTAACCCTCAGATAATGTTCCTCTTTCTTCCTTTCTTTAAATACATCTTATTCATATGGTACAGAGTTCAGTTACAGATCAATGTCTTTCCTTTCCGTCCACTCAACTTTCAACTCAAGACTATGATCAGGGATGATAACCTTACTCGCCCTGGTATTCCCAGGACTTATACTACACCTCTCACATAGTAGGCCAGATAACTGAACTGAATTTGGCCCATCTACACTTTTAAGAAAGAGCCCTCTATTGAAGTACAGTAACAACAAAGCTATCACAGCCTTTCGGTAGTTGAACCACCCAGTACTTTATTTACCAAGCTTAAGAAGGTAAATACTGTTGATGTCTGCATTTCCTGTATTTCAGAAGAGTGGCACAGATGTAAGAAGCCATATTCCTTTAGCTACTTACAAGTAAAGAAACCTTGGTGATTTAATCCCTTTTGAGACTTTTTCCTCATGTGTGAAAAGGGATAATGTCCCCTCCCCATAAGGCTGTGGGAGATTAAATGAAATAGAGTAAATGCTGTATGTGGATAGCATACATCCAGCCAGTGACACTGCCTAGCTTCCAAATGATCCAACCAGACAGTCCGTATCAATCACTTGATTGCTATTTTGTTTTGAGCTATTCTGCGGGTCACACCAATGCACTTCGGTCTGAATCTAATGAGGATTTCTTTTATCTCCTTCACAACCCATTTCCTCCCCCACTTCATCAAATCCTTCCACAAACCACTAATATCAGAAGCTTGCAACTTGGGCTTCTTAGGCTTGATAGGCCTTTCATTCTGCTTTTCCACATTTAGTTCTCCTGGTGATCACTTTGAAACAGAAAACTCTGAGGCTAAATGGAAGATGGCAGAGCTCCTGACTCCAAGCAGTAGCCTTAGGACCCAGGATTCAGGAAGCAGCCTTAGGATTCAGGGAGTAAGAAAACATGTTGCCTTAGAAGGGAGCTTTATACTTCGCATCACATGAGCATCAAGCACCCAGCTTCATTTTCAGGAAGACAACTACAGGCGGCAGAACAAAAACTCAGAAGCCCATTACCAAACCTGTGTGTGGAAAGACAACGTGAGACTGGAGAGCAGCACTAGCCGACTCCCAGTAGCCCAGCCAATGAGCCGGGGCTGGCACACATTTCACTTAAATCCTTCAAACTAATTAGTTCCAAGGAAAGATGTCATCTGACATCATTAAGAGAGAAGCCGAAGAGCTAAGGGTAATTCTTACGCAGAATGAAGAAAGAAGGGCAGGGTTTTTAAAAAGCATCCAAATTCTGCCAAACCTACAACATAAAATTAATTAAAAAGAAAAACGGGAAACTCATTGTGTAGAAAATGAAGAAAAATTAGAATGACTAAAACAGGAGGCAATATGCAGTGTTAGAAATAGCATGACTCAGTGGCTTCAACAAATAAAAAGGACACACGAGGCCAAAGATAGGATGCAGGGATTGATGATATGTGCTAATTCTCCCTTTTCCTTGCTAAAAACAAATTACGACACAGGTTCACTTCATTACACTGCATATAAAAGAATAAAGCACTGTTTCTGGGCAACAAACACTTTAGGAGCTTAATATTCACTGTGCAGAATCCTAAAAAGTCAGTGAATGTCTTGGAATTTCACCACACAAACTTGCGTCACCACACTCTTTTGTGTCAGACTGTTTCATTATCTTCAAGGCTTAGCATAATTGGAGCCTTGGTCTAAAAATAGGCTATTTTTTTCCTTTGCAATCTGATTGGTAAATAAAAGTTAGGGGAGTTTTTATCCCCTTCATTTGTTTTAAACAACCGCTAGCTTCTGCTCATCAAGCAAAGATTACTGAATACATTTTCTAGATCTATTTGTTTATTCTGCTTATGGCAAACACTCTACGACCTTCCCCATTATAACAAGCAGCGAAAGCGCCATAGGCAAACTATGCAAAGACAAGCTCCAGAAGCATCTCGGTTTCAGCTGTGGTGGACATCATCACCTCCATGAACTTGTCAAAAAACACATGAGACAGAAGGAAGTATTCCTCATCTCTGTCTTTCCCTCCTTCATCATCCCACCGTCTTCCTTGAGCATTCCACTTCTAAGGCCACGTTAATTATGACCATTCAAATTCCCTTATCACTGTGTCAAAAGACTAAAGTAAAAAGAATCAACACTCTTCGAGAATCTATAAAGTGGCAGCAAATACTACATAACCCTGAATGATACATGCTAAATGGTACACATCCTTTAAAAAAAAAAGTGGCTCCAAGGAATGTGAAGATATAACACTGTTTTCTCCTATCTCATAATGTCTGCTACATAGATACACTCTCAAAAAGCACAGGCAACGTAGGGCAGGTAAGAATGCTCAAGCTGCCTGGATTTGAATAATGGCTCTGATTCCCTGGCCCTTGGGCAAGTTACTGACAATCTCCATAGTTCAGTTCTCTCATCTATAATACGGAGATCACAGCATAAAACCCCATGCTAACTTGCCTCACAATCAGGCAAATTTAGATCTAACTCGACTGAGGATTGGCTCCCAGCCCCCATTTACAGAAACGGGCTAAAGCTTTGATCGAGGGGGTGGATGAAGAGCAGGAAGGATGTTAGGAAATAACCAGGCTCATGACCATTTAGATTTTCTCAGTTCAGTACATTTCTATACAGCTAATAAATGAAAACATTTTCTCTTCCACACCACCCCACACATACAGTCACTAGAAACAAATTGAAAAACACTGTTTTTCATAAACCTCACAATAACATGACTCCTACATTTTATGCAAGTGGAAAAACATTTTTTTTTAATTCAGCCTCTATGTTGTAGTAGGGTTTTACTGTTAGCATAAAGTGCTTAAAACAGTGTCTGCCATTTCTTCTCTGACTCACAGAGAAGAAAGTGAGACCAGATCCTAATTCTCTTAGGAAGTTCATAATAATTGTCACTCAAATGAAGGGCTAGTCACATGTGCCACAATGAACTGAGTAGAGGAGGGGAGAACCAATATACACTAAACTGAAAAATAAATTAGGAGGTATTAGCATAGGACTTAACATAGCTGTATTATTCTCCTCTAACAGATATCTCCAAATATAGTTTACAGTGATTCAATTTATCAGCAAATGGTTTGTACAGGCTCCTAACGGACAAAATGAGATACCTCGCACCAGAAACAAGGCCCAAGGTGTGATTAAAGCAGCAGCCTCTGTTTTAAGGATAGCACAGGGTGCAGACCAACCTGTTTGTTCCCATGAACCAGTCTTGCCTCTCTACATGTGAATTCGGCATGTGAGCATCAAACAGTTAAACATGAAGTCTGTGATGGTAAGGAAACATTTAACAGTTTTGAAAAACCAAACAAAGCACAGAACGCACACACTGATTTGATGAACTCTAAGAAAAACGAGAATTGTTTAATTGATTGATTTAACTAATTATGCTTCAAAGATCAACAGTCCTATTTCCTCTCATGTCTCTTATGCCAACCATAAGTCCTATTGCAAAAATAAGCAGATGAATGGATAGTAGTTATTTATTTTCTAACTTTCAAATAAAATGATTCTAGGAAATAAATAAAAAATCCCCTTACCCCTACAAAATTCTGTATTTATAAATAATGCTACAGATGTAGAAGGAAACCACAGCTGATCAACCAGCTCCTTTAATAATCAAAACTAGTCCATGTGACTCCAAGTCATCCTTCACCTCCAAATTTCAAATGAAAAAAGGTTTAAACCAAAGCGAGTTATTTAAAACTTTGTTTCTCTTTAGCTCCTTTCCATGCCAGATTCATCTAATTGCCTGCACTCACAACTCAAATGATTTGGCAATTCATTTCATCAATCTTCACCTTTCTTCAAAAATCTGAAGACCAAAGTTCAAAAACAAAAGGGATGAAGTATACAAGACAGTTGAAAACAAGTAGCTGAATCATTGCAGCAAATATCAACCAAGCACCTAATACATGCCAAGGTCCATGCTTGGTGCTATATGTGTGGGGGTGAATAAAGTAAACTCCCTATACTAACAGAGCTCATAGTTTAAGAAAGATGAACGTAGACAAAGAAATAAGTCATTGAGTACAAATGGGAACGAAACGGGGCTGACCAAGAAAAGATCACAACAGAGAAACTCTCACACGTGTGTGCAAAGACAGTAACAGGGAAGTCTACTTTTCATAATAGGGAAATACTGAAAGCAATGTAAATGACCATCGCTAGAGAAATGGAGAAATAAGTTGTAGAATGTTCACATGACAGAACACTAGAGCAGTTGCAATGGAATAATCAGATCCTCTCTATGTATCGACACGGATATAGTTCAAAAATATAATGTTGGGGAGAAAAAGCAAGTTGTAAACCAAATATGAAGAACATTTATATATAAATTCAATGGGCACATTCATAGGTAAGAGAAGTATACAAAAAGGAAAAATACATACCAACTTCGCAACAGGAGCTGCTTCTGGAGCAGGAAGGAAAAAAGTGGGGAAGGGCATATAGAGGACACTTACTATCTGTAAGGCTTTCTTTTATTTAAAGAAAATCTGAAGCAGTTATGACAAAATCTTAACGTGTATGAGAATTCTGGGAGGTGGCTACATGGACATGTTACTTTACTCTATAAAAATAATGGAGAAAAAAAGAAAAAATTTTTTTAAATTTAAAAATGAAAGGTGGAGGTGGGATAGATGCACCTATTTGGGTAGAGGAGTCAGGGGAGGCCTCGCCAACAAGGCGCCATATGAGCTGAGACCTGAAGAGAACGAGAAACGCAAGCCCGCACCAAGCCTGGGGCGGTGGTTCCAGCCAGCAGAGCCCAGACGCACAAGGGCCCCTGGAGGGGCAGAACCGAACCTGTGCACCGAATGAAAAGGAAACGGTGCCCCATGGAGCTAGACCAAAGCAGGGGTGGGGGACAGCGGGTCAGCAGCACATAGGACCTGAGAGGCCAAGGTGAACTAAGACAGGATGTCACTGGAAATGACGTGATGCAATCACATGTTAAAAGTATAAATTACCTGCTGTGTAGAGAATGGATTAGAGGGGGCAAGCATAGAAGGCAGAAACCAAAGGGGGGCTGTGGAGATCCAGGCCAGAGATGATGATGGCTTGAACTAAGTAGGGGCATTGGAGAGAAATGGATGGAAGGGAAAGTGGGCAGGACTTACTGATAACCGCATGTTAGGAGTGAGGTAAAAAGTGAGAAGAAAGACAACTATTTCTTAAATCTTGTAAAAAAAATGTCTGCCACTTCATGTCCACTACTAGATGCTGCTAAAGGACACTGAAGAATAATCCAGGCCCCCAAATCTATTTAGTAAAAATGAATTAATAAACTTATCAAACTCATGAACATCAAACTCAGAGTAAATGAATGTAAATGTAAGCTGAGGTCATTAAGTTAGAGAGCAAGGATGGTCAGGTTAAATCAATCAGGGAAAGTGAGTTTCCAGGAAGATTAAAAGACAGCACAGAAATTAGCGTAGGTGAACAAAGGCAGAAAATGCAGAAGAAATGGCAAAGTAAAAACACAAAGCAGAAAATAATTTAGGAAATAGCATACAAATCGGCCTTATTAGGGTAGACTGTTAAGTATTCAAAAAAGAAAAGTGTAGATGGGGTTAAGAGAGGCTCTGAAGAGAGGGCAGACATAACAGCACAAGGTGTTTAGTTTTCAGCTAACATGTACTGAGTGCTTAATATGACTATATCAAGGCGTTAACATACATTATCTCATTTAATTCTGCCATCAACCCTGTTGGGTAGTGACCATTACTAAAAACCAAGAAGCTGAGGCTCTGAGATTAAGTAACCAGTCAGTGAGTGCCAGCTCAGGGAGAAGTAGAGGTGGGCAGCGCTCCCCTGGGACTTACCTGGGAAGCCAGTGGGTTGGGGGTGGTAAGGAGACCAGTGAGAGCAGGAAGCGTGAGGCCCCCAGGCCTGCCAGTTAGCTGAGGTGTTTTACAAGCTACTCTCCAGGCCTCAAATCCCTCATCTATAGGAATTGGGGAGAATATCTACCTACAACAATCCTGACTCACCACTATCATTACACTCAAAGAGCACCAGCTAAAGTCAACAATCACCTTCATGTTCCAAAATCCAATGGAACTTTTTCAAAACTATCCTCAGTGCCTCTTCCTGAAAGTTACCCCGAAACATTCTTCACTGGCTTGCACACTTGTTCCTACCTTTCTCATCCTCTGGCTGCTCTTCTACAGCCAACTTTTTAAGTTTGCCATCCTCTACCAAGCCATTCACGCTGGGGATCCTTCATACTGGTGCCCACACCCACTTCTCTTTCCACTCTCTCCTCTTTCCCCAAGTAATCTCAGCCAAGCTCATGGCTTCATTTTAACTCAATACACCAATGACTCCCAAACTTATACCCTGCCACCTCAAAATTAACATGTCCAAAATCAAACTGCTCATCTTCCCTTCCCCTGGCCCTAAACCTGGCCATTTTCCGGCACTCTTCACCTCAGTGAAGGGCACCCCATCCTTCTACCTGCACAAGTCTGACAAGAGCTGTCCTTGACATCTTCCACATTCTAAACCCTATCCAACCCATCACCAGGTTTCGCTAACTTTTTTCCTCTTACATCTCTCTCATGTCTGTTATCCTCCCTCCCCTGACAGCTATCATACCAGCCAAGCTACCACCATCACTTGCCTGGAATACTTTAATAAGAGCCTACTAATTCATTCCTCTCGCCTACTCTGACCCTCCACCCAATTCCCTCAACCAGAATGATCTTCTCAAACACAAATGGGAGCCAATCGCTCCCCCGCCACATTAGAACCTGCTAATGTCTACTTCTTACTCAGCGTGGCCTACAAAACCTGCATGGTGTGTTCTGGCCACCTCTCCAGCCTCACCTCCCATCACTTTCCTCTTCCTTCCTGCAGCCCTCTAGCTGATTCCAGCACACACTTTTCAGATCTCGGCTCCAGTGTCACTGGCTCAGTAACCCTCTGATCCTTCAGTCTAGGTGTTTTGTTTCTTCACAGGGTCCTTGTTATCAGCTACTCAGAAATTCTAGTTCCTTTTCTTAGACTTATTTTCTTTCAGAATGGCATGATTATTCATTAGACTATTTATTTAACGGTTGTCACCTACCAGACTGAAAACTCCATGAGGACAAGGTTCCTGAATACTTAAATGTACAGTTTTCTCCAACACACCAACACCATGCCTGACACCTGGGAGGCTGGCACCTCACACACGTGCTTCCTCTGGGTTGTCAGGAGAAACACAGTATATGGGCTTCCCTGTGTTAAGGTGTTCTGTAACTGGGCTCGACAGTAATCACTGTCACCTAACACCCTCTGACAAATGAAAACAGAGGGTCGGAATGACAGACTTATTCAAAGCCATACAAAGCAAATGAGCCCAAGCGGGTAAGCTTGGCACCCCTGGTTTCCAGTCCAGGCTTTCTCCAGCACTTACTCATGCTTTCATGCGTGTTTCGTGTGCCTACTAACGAGACTTTCTCTTGTTTACTAGTAAGTAATCATGAGTTTGGCCTTCTAAGCTCTAGCTCTAGTTTTATTGGACACGTCACCTAAGGCTTTCGTCTCAAGCCTTCAGGTCACAAGCAATGTCATTTGTCTCCATTTCCCTCCAGACACTGAGCAGGTATTACTTGAAGAATTTCTGGCTATGAGGCAAGAATAGGTAATTGAATTAAATATATTCACCTGCTCTTGGCCCATCTTCTGAAGATAAGTTATTTTTCTGCACTGTCAGGACACCATTAAAAAAGAAACACCCAGATTTTCTCCTGTGATTCAGTTATCAGCTGTCCATCACATCATGCCATGCAGTCCAACTTAAATAGAACATATGCCCTGCCCTGTTGGCCGGAGCGCAGAAATGTTACATGTGGCCTGAGAACAATGCACATTATTAATAGCCCGAGAGCCTATTCCTTTCCCCCAGTGCCCCCTCCTCAGTCCTCCTCCTCCCCGCCTTTGGAGGGGACACTACCCTTCTGCACAGGGCTGAAAATACCGTCTGTGGTTAAGTCAACAGGGGCGAAAAGCCCCTGAAACAAACATAGCCAAATGTCTGACACTCCAAATTATGACAGAAACCTATTATCTCTGCTCTACTCGCATCCCCATTCAACTCTCAGCCCTGGAGGCAAAAAAAATCTCATCACTAGCCTCAAAATAACAGACCTGTTGTTAAATGTAAAACAACAAAGCCAATAAAAATAGGTCACAGCAAACTAAACCCAAATCCGCAAAGAAGAATTAGTAATTCCAAATACTGCACATACATCATTTCTGGAAATCACTCATACTCTGTCGTTCTTTTAAAAATGCAAGCAGAGATTCACTTTAGTTATTTTTTACGTCATTCTGTGTTTTAAAGGAGGGAGGGAAATTTCAAAGAATAATTTAAAACTTTGAGACTCGAATATATTCAAGTTTAAAAGGGACACAAGCCAATGCAACCAAAAAAATTAATAATAAAAGGCAACAAGGACAGCTGTACAACCCAACACTGACACTCAATTTCAAAGTAGGTACAAGATGTCTAAAACAATGACTACAGTCCTCAGGAATCCCTGGCTTAAAATCAAACAGCTTCTTAACACATACACACATACATAAAGCCATTCTTCTCCCCGCCTTCCAAAACTCCCACGACTTACCAAACTCGGCTCACTGTAATTTAACACAGTATTTATGATATGGCAAATTGACACAGGCTCACGCTGCCTACTGAAATGATGATACACAAACAGAAGTCACTAATTCTATTAGTCGTCCCTCGGTTAACCAGTCCTGAGCCATAACAACCCCAAACAGCTTGTTTTGTTTTTAAATTTGAGATGGATGTGTCTTTAAAGAGCCAGACTGTAGTGCCGTGGAAAGTATGCTCAAGCCACCAGATGGAGTGGGCTGCCAAAAGCAGGTTCTCCCAATTAGCGATAAATGTGGCTAAAGTGACAGTGTGGTGACATCTTGTACCATCAGATTCAAACACTGGGGCAGGTGACCCATTTGGGGGATGGGGGATCTGCAAGGTTGCCAAATACGACCATATTACCCATAAATCTATTACCTGGGGAAATGCGGAAAGAAAAACAAATTTAAAAGGTCAATATTTTGGTTTTCTAGTGATCCCTTCTTTTCAATCCATCTACATCTGCAATTTGTGAAGAGGAGAGAAAAATGAATGTGAGAGAAAAAGGTAAAGTTATATGAGCAGTGTTAGCCAGGAAATTACCTATGCAGACTGATGGTAGACCCAGACAATTAAACCTTATGTCAATTTCTATGCCACTGATGAATAGTGGTTAATAAATTCACACTTTTCTTTTTGTCTCTTAACAAGGAGGGAATAGCACTTTCGAAATCATTACTGCTCTGTCATCTTGGTTCACTGCCAAGCAAGGAGCTTTAGAACACCTGTCAAAAAAACACGTGGCTTGGGAAAAAGAAACATATACCACAACAGGTTTATATAAAATGTTCACATATGTAGAAAGAGGGATAAGTTTGGATTAAGAAAAAGTCACTCATTTTGGCGAAGGCTGGGAAGAAAGAAAGAGATTGCCAGGACTCAGTTTTTGTTATTTGAGTCGGAGTAATGAAACAATCTGTCTCAGCAGAGATCAACGATGCTGACACAAAGTCAAGTCTGATAGGCTTTATCTCCTCATCCTTAGCCACATTCCCAGAGGTTTCAATAATTAAATGGGCAAAATATTGAGGCAAAAATACCGGCCCTGCCTTCCAAAATGAGAGTGCCTAGTAAAAATGTACCAAGTATCCTTATGCTTGTTCTGAGTATCCAGGTCGTTCTTATAAACTCACAATAAGCCTAAATATCAAGATCCTCTTTTGAAAAGCACATCTTCTCCACACCCAGCCATCTATAACTGCAGAAACTACTAGGTCAGTGTGATCCTGGAGTTAAGGCGAACAAGCATCACCTGTGTAGCACATGACATGATGCTAGATGCAACAGCAAAATGCATGTGTGATCCCTGACAAACTGAATGGAAGTGACGATCAGAGAATACAGAAACAATTTGAGGCTGTAGGCTTTTGTTTTGTTAATAGAGAGAAAAAATTTTCAGTATTCATACAAGTGTATGCACCCATTCCAAAATCTAGGCATAAAAAATCCAATGTGTGGGTTTTAAAAAGCTCTAATTTAGATTGAGAATAAGGAAATTCTACTTTCCTTGACAAAATAAACACGGCACTTTTGAGGTTAGAACCAAGATTCTAAAAGATAGGGAAAGGCCAGCCCACAGCCCCAGGATGGTGTTATTGGCACTGACATCTAGGGGTTCGGTGTGTATGGGAGGTGTGTGGGATGCTCCTTCTTGACAAAGACTTGCATTACCAGGGCTAATGGGCCCTTCCTTCCCTGGATTCCCCAAAGCTCAGGTAAGACAAATATGATGCAACCATTCCAAAATTTAAAGAAATGCAAATGGGTAAATAAGAAAGTAGATAAATAACTCCTTGTTGAAGCTTTCTTCTCTTATACTCACAGATCCCAGCCCATTTCATCAGCAGGGCTTGACCTAGTGTCTCTCTTACCAGCCATCTCTAACATCAGTCACCTTGGGCCCTCCTAAACCTGTATCTTGCGATCTCCAAACCCCGAAAGAGTCCAGGCACCTTGGAGGCGCTAGTTTCCAACTATTAAGAAGGATAAGGTCATTCTGAATTTATTTTTAAATGTCAAAAGTTTGGGCTATTTTAAAACAAATATCATGCCCGTGTTTTCAAGTATGTAGAATAATTCAAAGCAAGTCTAAGTGTAATCCACTTATTTATCTCAACAGATGCAACACTATTAATAAAGCATAAATTATTCTATATACTTGAATTTTTGGTTCATCAAATTTCTCTCAAACTACTGAATGTCTGTATTATCATAATTTGCACTGGATTTTCATAGGTTATTCCCAAATTGGTGCTTCCTCTCTTTTTTCCATTTACCAACATTACTTCCATCAATTTTCAGAAAACATAGAAATGGACAAGTAAAAGTAGATACTAATAAGTAAAAGTCCATCAATATGCATGATCTACAGCTAAGATGCCACTTACTTGACTGAAAATAGGTGTTTCTATAGGATTTAAAGGTATATGAAAAGAACCTGGGCTCAAAAATAACTTAATATGTACTATGAAGTATGGTAATGAACGGCAACTAGAATTATTGTGGTGATAATTTCATGTGTATACAAATATCAAATCATTATGTTGTACACCTGAAACCAATAAAATATTGTATGTCAACTGTAACTCAATAAGAAAAACTGTCCCAGAAAACAAATTCTACTAGGAAGAATTTCAATTCATTCCATCTGAATTACCACAAATTCTGAATTAGATGTGAATTAAAGCTGAACAGTATGTGTTAGCAGTTTTGAACTGTAAAGAATTTAGGACTCAAACATCCCTGAAACAGCTATAAAAAGGGAATAAAATAATTTCTCTGGCTTAGAATTTTACAATATAAACTTCAAAAGTAAGAAGTAATCTGTGATCACTGAAAAAGGATATTGCTTTTTTTAAAAAAAAAACATAAACTACATTCTGCCAAAGTATATTAAGCCTACATTTCAGCCTGAAATGAAATTCTCTTCTCATATTAAAAAAAATCAAAATGTTAGTAGGTCAGCTGAAGTTAAAAGTAGTCTTAATGGTGGCTATTAAAATTCAGGGAACAGAATCAGAACTATTCCCTCCTACCACCCACACAGTTTCCATGGGTCTGGTCTAGCAAGAAAACTCTTCACACTGCCATGTTTTAGGTGACAAAAGCAAACATTTTTAAGGCTGAAGTTTTCCTTCAACCTACAGAAGAATGCAGAGATGAAATATAAAAAATCAGCAGTTCTTTACCATTTCTGTATCATGGTCCCCTCTAAGAATCTCTTAAACGCTATGTGTTCTCTTCCCCGGCCCCCAAAATCCACAGATGTACAGACACATAAAATGTTGCATACAGCGTTGGAGGACTCAGACTTGCCTTTTGCTCTACTTGCATTGCAAGAAGTTCTCATATAGCAGTCTAAGAACAAATAAAACTTCAAAATCTATATATTTTTACATGTCCAAAAGATGTTTTCCTTCTTTCTTACAACTTTAGTGTAATTTCTTCCATTTTCACCTAGTATGACTAACGCTGTTAGAAACAAGTGACTTTTTTACTACACATGACTCTCTTTTAGACCAGAGGCCCATGAACCTTTTCTGTAAAGGGCCAGAAAGCATGTATTTTAGGATTTACAGGTCATTCAGTCTCTGTGGCCACTAATCGACGCTACCACTGTAACACAGCACAAATGCAGCCATAAATAAATGAGTATGGCTATGTCTCAACAAAATTTTATTACAAAAAATAGGCAATGGACAAGAGTTAGCTGGTAGGTCACAGTTTGTCGACCCCCAGAATAGAGGAACAGGTTCAACAGCTCCGCAAGGAAACAGACAGACAAATACGATTCGATCTCTAACTTATACATACTACCCCTAAAAATAATTCCCAGGAGAATTAATAAGAAAACAAACTTTGCAACTTTTAGAAGAAAATAAAGGAGAATGTCTGTATCACTGGAGGAGGAAAAGATTTAAGGAAAAAAACATATAGTATATATGGGGGGAAAATCAAATATTTGGCATTAAAATAAAAAACTTCTGCACAATAAAAGACCACAAATAAAGTTAAAGAATAAGCCACAGATTAAAAGATATATGCAACACATGATCAAAAGAGGATTAGACTTTGAATACCGAAGAAATATGAAGCAACATACAGCCCAACAAAATAGTACATATATGTACACATATGTACATATATGCAATTCACGCAAGAATACTGAAGCATTAAAACACATGAAAAGATACTCAACTAATACTTAGGAAAATGCAAATTAAAATAACAATGAGATGCCATTTCACACTCATGAGACTGGCAAAAATTAAAAATTCTGATAACAAGTGCAAACAAGAATGTGGAACACTAAGTATTATACAAGTATGTTTACAAGTACAGAGTAAGTTTAAAACCCCTCGATAGAAAAATTCAAAGAGGCAAAATTGCATATTAAAATCATTTCTCACTAATTTTTAAATTAACTCCTGATACTGAGACTGAGGGAGTCATGCATTGTAGCCCCATGATCATGGATATAAATTTATGTATTTGAAAGAATTAGCTTGCTATGTTAAATTCAATAATTGTCTTATCAATAAAATGTCATATACTCCTTTGGATGTGTAAATTCCACCCCTAGTAATACACTAGAGAAAACTCTTGCACATGTGACATTGTATACTGCAGCACCGTCTGTAACAGCAAAATACAAGTGAAAACTTGGAAACCTAAAAATGTGGACAACAGAGAATAAAAACACACTGTGCTAAATTTATTCACTGAAATATTATACAATAGGTAACATGAAAAATCAAATCTAAAACTGTAACGACATGGATACACTGAAAATGCTATATATAGATAGGATTTCCCCCCTACATTTTGGTTTTGGCAAACTGCAAAAAAAACATGTATATCATGATGCAAAAATGGTAAATGTTTTTAATACAGTACATGTATAAGCACATATTTATTGTAAAAGTAAAAACCATGAGTAAGAGGACAAAACCAACTTTGAGTGAGCAGTTACCTGACAAAGAAGAGAAGGAAATGAGCAAAGGCAGGGAGGAAAGGGTTTTTATTTGTCTCTATAATATTTTATTATATTTAATATTTTAAAAAAATGTTTTTTTAAGAAAAAAATTGAAAAAGTTAATTTTTTAAATTTCCAAATAAAGATAAAAGACTCCTTTAACACTTATTTTTGAGATTCTCCATCTTCACTCAGTCTCTTCTATCACTGACACCAACAAAGGCTAAAGCCCGCACCCTCCCCATCACACGGCTATTTCCAAGGGCTCCTGACAGGAGGTAGCACATCATCAAGAGACTCCCAGAAGGCTTGTCCAGACTGCAGTGTTTTCATGCAATGATTTGGATACATTTTCTAAATACACAAATTTCAACTCTGAACACAACTGAAAGCGAGGCAGTCTGCAACTGGTTGGCAAGCAGGCTGGCAAAGACTCATTTCAGCCTACTGGGTGAGAAAATGAAAACACATGGGCTTTACACTCAAATCCAAGAGCATACGTTCACTTTAAAATGCAATCAGAAATCCAGAACAAAAATCATTTTCTCAAGGGCACAGAAATAACAGAGTACAGAAATAAAACAATACCAACGTCAATAAGTACTAATTATTCCATAAAGACAAATATTACCATTACACTAAGGATTATGCAATGAATATACTTATAAGTATAGAGTAAATTTAAAATCCCTCAAAAAAAAACCCAACAAATTCAAAGGGGCAAAATTATATATCAAAATCATTTCAATTCTCTTTAAATTAGACTGATACTGTGACCGAGGGAGTCATGTATTGTAGCCCCATGGCCAGAAGTGTGAATTTAGCTATTTGATAGAAGAATTAACTTGCTATGATACATTAAATGATTGTTCTTACCCACAAAACTTGCAATTCAAAAACCATCATTATTTTAAACACTAACTAGATTAGACTACTACGATCCTTTGGTCCAATGTTAGCCTTTACTAACAGTTTCAAAATTAATAAAAGTCTAAAATTTGGACAGATTTGTGTCACTACATGGCCTTCATTATTGTTCACAGAACCAAACCCTTAATTGATTAATGATCTCAGGGTGTCTATCGCCATCTAGTGAACAATCACTTCAATTACCACACCAGTCACTTGACGATTCAGACCGTTTTCTTGGTGGTTCAAAATATATGTCCACTTACTGCAATCAATTTGCCCAGTATCTTTTTTATGTCTCTCTACACATACACTGAGAATACACGCAAATACAGATGGTATTTACATAGATTCACTTTTGTATTTCTCTGTAAACACTGACTTCATTTTTTAAAAATACGTTGCACGCTGTGAGGTTTTTCATACAATTCCTTAACTATTAACTAAATCCTCTTAGCACTGAGCAATTAAAAATCAAAGAAGAGTTTAAGTGTGAAAGATCACACCTGGAAAAAGACAATATTGATGTCCATTTGACACAACTATTAGCATTTTTATTATAAACCTGTTTTTAAAAGTACAATTAGTAATTACTCTGAGTACTCTAACAGCTATAATACATTTGATTACAGAAATTATTAGGTCACCAGAGCCAAAGCTGCATGATTCTGACAAAACTGAACACACACAAAATAGACTTAAAAATAAAAAGGGAGGGTGGCTTCACCTGGTTCTCAAGAGCGACAGAGAGAGCCAGTGTGAAATTGCCTAGTGGGGCAAGTATCACATAGTAGGTGCTCATTAAAACAATTACCACTGATTAGTTACTATTGCTTGTTAATCACAATCCTCTCTGAAATGGGGATACAGTGCATTGATCCCTTGGCGAAAAGGCTGACCATAAGAAAATTAGGGACTTTCTAGCTTCTGAGCCTCCTTCTATACTTTGCTGCCCCATCAAATGGAATGTCAAGCCAATTACAACTTTTTTGACAATTTCATACCCATGATGTCTCCCTTCAAGGCTAGATTTTATACGTTATAAACAACTTAATAAAAAAACGTTTTAGCACATTTAAAAAAAAAAGGAGGGTGGCTTCAAGGCCTCCCCAACCTGTGCATTAATCCATATGCAAATGCAACATTTTATAATCTGTTCAGATGACATGCTACCAGGTTGCCTTCTCATTAATTTCCGCTTGAACGTTAATGTAACATCCTACCAAGATTTTTAAAAGAAACCAACTTCTAAACTCTTCAAATTACTATATTATTTTGCCCCCTCCATCTTATTACAAAAAAAGACCAGTTGGATAAAGTTACAAAGGTATTCGGAAATCTCAGCAAACCAACGCTCGTTTTACTTCACTCCTCCTACCTCTTTAATAATCAAGAAATACTTGAAATCACAATGGCCTGATAGCATATATAAAAACTGCTAGTAAACTCCAAGACAGGTTATCACAGAATATTTCACTCCGCCAGTGCTAATAACCAACGCTTTAATGATCATTTTTATTTTAGGAAATAATTTCTGTAAGTGGCTTTGAATCTTCTCCTAGAATAAGATTTCCAGGGAGCAACTGTACCATTATTATTTCTCATTAACCTCACACTACTTTAAAGGCCCACCTTCCACAGTGGTGTTTATTATTTGTGGGAAGGAGCAAGAGGAAAGAGAAAAGTGAAAGTAGAAACCAAAAATGTAAATCACATATGCTTATTTCTAAATTTGTCTGAAATTCTTTTTTTTTTTTTTTTACTGGGGAGGGTGGGAATTCTTATAATTTACTTATTAAAATTTGTTATTGTTATGTTTTATACAACAGAAAAATAAAAACTGAGTCTAAACATCCTATTAAAAGTCCAGCTAAATGAAAATATTGCCCTTAAAGTAAAATGGATTAGGAGATCGCTGGACAAATTTGGGGCTTATCATTATCAACAGTGCCCTTTTAAGCTTGTGGGTTTCTGAGCCAATGCAGAAAATATAACAACAGGGATTTCCCAACAGCAAGAGGCACTCTCCAAGGGAGTAAATTGTCAACTATTGCCTCTCGTGAGAAACTTAAGAGTAACCTTGATCCAATCTCAATAGTCAACCCATGTATTATCACCCAGTTGGGGCATAGTGAGTGCATTTCCTAATACAAAAATAAGATGGTATTCTATCAGAAGCCACTGGATACATATACAGAAGTAAAATTTAAATAATTTTAAAGTAAACTTAGCCTAAGAAACTGAAAACATCCTCACTTCAACTAGCCCCTAAAACACTTATATCTTCTCATGTAAAAAGGCCTGTGTCTTGAGATGATTATCAAAAAAAAAAAGATGTTCTTCCAGGAAAATAAGAGGCAGAATATAAAGCAAACGCACAGTCGTGAAAGACATCCTGAGATGGCGCAGAAAACCCTACGTAATAAAAGCCTTACAATCAGGAAGATGTGGATTCCAACTGAAAATAGTCACTTGTTAGACTGGACCTCTAGAGCTGATCTTCCTCACCTGCAAAATGGTAACATTATTACCTGTATAATGGTTTTAATAAAATAGTGCATCTGAAAGCCTCTCACATGTCGCTGCTGTCCAACACATGCTCTGGCCTTCCTCACTGTGCCCTAAGCCAAGTCTCTGAGACAGGACTGCCAACAGAAGAGCAGCTCTGAACATCCTGTTTGTGTCATGCCAGCTAGCTCTATGCTATCCACTATAGTAGCCACTAGCTACCACGTAGCTAAAGTTAAATTTATTTTTATTATAATTCAGTAAAACTCAAAATCCAGTTCCTCAGCTAGGAGACACCAGCTCGATATAAGGATAGTGCAGATGGAGAACATTCTCAACATCTCAAAGTTCTACTGGACAGTGTTGGTCTGGACTGTGAAGCAAAGGTCAGCAAATTTTTCAATTTTTTTTTTCTGTAAAGGGCCAGAGAGTAAATATTTTAGGTTTTGCGGGCCATGCAAGTCTCTATCCTGACTACTCAGCTCTGCTATTGTAATGCAAAAGCAACTATAGATGATAAACAGATGAGAGTGTATGGAAGCCAATAAAACTTTATTTACAACATTAGATGGCAGGCTAGATTTCCCAACCTCTATTCTAGAGTATTGAGTCCAGACCACCCTACACAAGCATTCTGCCACTAACTACCTTCATAAGACTGATAGTCTTAAGCCCACTGACAGTAATCAATAGTTTACTGAAGTTAAAAAAGAACTAGTATTTAATGTAACTTTTCTTTTACAAATTAAGAAAAAACTCATGCACATGGTGCTAAAGCAGATGAAGCTTACAGAAGTGTTTACAAAGTGACAATATCTCATATATCTGTTTGGTATCTGGCCAATCTTTCTAAAGCTAGTAACTCTTACCCCGTAACTCCAGTCCTGATATATTCCTGAAATTGTGGACTTCTACATCCAATTTGCCTAGAGATCTTTATAAATCTCAAAGGTAACACAGCCAAGACAGAATTCTTAATCCCTCTCTCCCAGATTTCTCCATCTAAAGAAATGGCTCCACGAGCTAACGAGCTATAAGACCAAAAAAGGGAGACATCTTCCTTCATTTCTTCCTTTGTCTTACACTCTGACCTAATACATCAGCAAAAAAAAAAAAAAAAAAAAAAAAAACTAGCTGTCTTATGTCACTTAGGTCTCATTCTTGTTATTTCCTAAAGAAGCCTTTCCTGACCAATCTAAACTAGCCGTCTTAACATCCTCTAGGGCAGCACCTTGTCTGAATTATCTGCATGGCATTTACTTCTATCATATTCTTAGTTATTTTTTGTACTTGTTTATTCACTTATTTACAGTATGTTCTCCCAAACTCCTCTACCAGCCCGAAGTCCCCACTACACACCCCTCTGTAATCCCTGCCCTAGGTAAAATATGAGCCTAGGGATGCAAGGATCTTTTCTGTCTTGCTCCACACTCTACCCTCAGTGCCTCGAACAATGTCTAGTACAAAGGAGATGCCTAATAAACATAAACACACACACGCACGCGCTTAATGAATCAATGAGTGGATCCTTATATAAAAGCCTGTCTCATATCTGTCCTAGAAAGGGGTATTTGAAGCTGTTTAACTAGGTAACAAACTTGACTCTCTCACACTGTAACATGTATAATTAAAAATACTCTCATTTTTACAGATGTGAATGTTACGCCATTTACCTCCCTTCCTTTGTATGTCACCAAAGCAGCCAGTGGTTTGGCGTAAAATCTGCTGAAGGAAAATCCCAGGCAGCCGTACATACTGTTTGCTGTGAGCTTCAAAGCCTTCTGTCGAATATCATACTGCAGGCCACACAAGGACAAAATACAAACAACAATATTTATTGATGCTTAAGCACTACAGTAGATGTCCTTCTAGATCACCAGTGAGGAGAAACCCTCAATTCCCTGAAAACAACTTTTAACACATCAACTCATCCTCCCAGAGCCATGATTCCCTCACCGCCTAAAAGCAATAAACGTAGACCCCAAAGCTCCAGAAGCCTGAAGGATCTTGCTCAGATACAGCTTTGCAGATAGAAGCCCTTCCATTCGGAGGCACTCTACTGTTTTTTAATGGTTTTCTACTCACAAAATAAGCACATGTGTTTGCCCACAGCATCGTGTTCAAATCACTCTGAGATAATCAAATTCTAAGAGCTAAGACTGTCACTCAGATGTCTCTTAGTGAAAAGATACCTGAAGAACAAGGTCTTGATTTAAATCTTGCTGCTTCATTAGTTGTTTGACTTGCTTTCTCCGCTCTACCAGTTTCCGGATCTCTCTGGGCAAAATGCCCATCTCTAAACTTGGATCTGGCAGCTCAGGGATCTGTTCTTGTTCTTCATCCTGATAAACAGAAATTTCAGACAAATCAAACTTTCATTAAATAAATGACTAAAATAATATTGGGTGGGAGCTTTACCCCATGATTGCAGCTTGAAAAGCTACTTTCTTGTACAGTAAAGGTCAACAATGCACGGAAAGTAAAGAAACAGCTGAGGTTTCAGCAGAACAAGTCAGCACGGCCCCCTTTTCTCCCAATTCTATCAGCCCATCATTCCCAGTATCTCCCCTGCCTTTCAGTATTGACAAATGTAAATAGCATTTAAAGGGATGAATTTTTTACACATGCTCTTCTCTCTTCAACAAGATTGGGAAGAAACATGTTTGAGGAAATTGTTTTAAAAATAAAAACATTAAGAGAGACCTCTAGGATTGAAAATAAAACCAGCAACTAAACTACCATTTTAAGTCATGTATACCACCAAATAAAATGCAGTAAAATTTCTAAAACTATGGAGAATCACAGCAATTACTGTAAATGCTTTAGGCTAAAAGGTACAAGTCTGTATCGGCACATTTCTTTTAGGAATATGGAATAAATTGTTCAAATAGTCCATGACAGTTCTAAAAATTAATACATATATATTCCTTGGCATATATGTAGTACCTTTTATCTATAAATTACTTTGCAATCAGTAGAATAGTAACTTTTTAGAAAAGCAGCCAGTACCTCTCCTATTAAAATTTATAGCAAGAAAAAAGCAGAGAAAGCATTAGACTATTAGCCTGAGACCATCCTCAAGCCTCCATTAATTCTATTAACAGATTACAAAGAAAAGCCAGGCATGCTTGCCCTCTCAAAGGTTCAGAATTAGAAAAACATCTTGGCTTAAAGTATGTCAAGTAATGCCATTTGATAACCCAGCTTTTACAAAGTATCTGATTTCATAAAGATCAATATCTTCGAATGAACAATCAATCTTACAATAGTAACAGGAACCTATTGTTTTCCAATGCAGCAAATGATGATAGCAAACCTATTAAAGAACTCTTGGTATAGATTCCAATTAATTTACAGCAACTATGAAGGTCAGATAAAAAGGGGTCAGGAAATTTATAATCCACACCTGGCTCTACCACCACTAGCTGTGTGTTGCACCAACTGTTCTGAAAACCAAATGAAGTAATGCACAAGCAAATGATACAGAACTTACAAATTGCCACATGTATAGTATTTCATAGATGACCTCTAAGGTCCTGTCCAACTTTGAAATGATTCTGTTATCTATCCAGAATCCAAACTGGAAAGCTCAAACAAAACGGTGAGGCGCAGGGTGCTAGATTATGATAATTATCACAGTGGTGAGACAGCAGCAGGACACAGCCAAGAGAGTACTACCAGTCAAATGCAGTCACTATCTTTTGGGAATGTCTACCCAATACCTTCTCTGTGAAATTATCCTCTAGTCCCATAGAAGGGACCATCCTCGGCAGCTATATTTTTACTCTCCGAACCCACCCCTGGGGTCACAGTTGATGGGACCAGACCAGGCGGGGTTCACTGACCTAGGCAAGCCTATAAGATTCTCTTTTCTGAGAATATGGAACTGGGACTGAAAAACAGTTCATAAGCACGTGGTTGGAACTAAAAGACATGTAAGTTCAGGAGCTAGAAGTCAAACAGACATCTTCTGCCACAGGTACAAGAAGCAGAGAAAAACAATATACAGAGGAAATATGTTAATTTATACCTTTTACTACAAGAGCACCAAATCTAACCAAATTCCCTACTGACATTCAATTGGATAAGTTTTATATACAAATTATTAAGCCCTACATAAAACTGTTGACTGAATGATCAGTGATTAGATTAAAATCCATGTGAGAGATTTCAAAAAAAATTCTTTCCAAAAGGCCGTTTAGTGAGTAGAATCATTAAGCAATGCTTTATGGACAAAAATTAAAAGGCTAAAAATAGCAAGTGTTGCAGAAAATGGGGAATAACTCACATAACATAGGCTGGTGGGAGCGTAAAATCATACAACTACTTAAGAAAACAGTTTGACAGCTTCTTATCAAGTTAAACATACACTACCCATACAAACCAGCACCTTCACTCCCTGGGTAATGACTCCTCCCTCAAAATGAAAGCAAATATCCACAAAAAGATCTGTACACGAATTTTCACAGCAGGGCTACTAAGAATAGCCCCAAACTGAAGATAATCTAAATGCTCATCTCAGGAGAATAAACAAATATTTCTTAGCAATAAAAAGAACTACTGATAATGCAACAACATGGATGAATCTCAAAAACATTACGTTGAACTAAACAGCCAGACACAAACGAGTATATATTGTATCACTCTATTTATATAAAGTTCTAGAACAGGGAAAATTAAGCTGTGGTGATAAAAGTCAGATCATTGGTTGACATATGGGAGAGGCGACTATGAAAAGGCATGTGTGACATACTAAAATTCACAGAATGAAGCGAAAGCAGTGCATGTAGGAAAACTTACAGTTCTTAAATATCTATATTATAAGAAAAGATCTCAATAAATAACCTAACCTTCCATCTTAACATACTAGAAAAAGGCAAACTAAATTCAAAAAGCAGGAAAAAAAGAAATAATATAAATGAGAGTAGATGGGAGCAGAAATAAATAAATAGAGAACAAAAGAGCAATAAAGAAAATAAGGAAACCAAAGTTGCTTCTTTGAAAAGGTCTATAAAACTTTCGGCAATACCGACCAAAAACAAAATAAATAAAAATAAAAAGACAGATTACTAAAGTCAGAAATAAAAGAAGGGACATTGCTGCTGACTCTAAAGATATAACAATAATTATAAGGGAATACTATGGACAATGTTATACCAACAAATTAGACAACCTACATGAAATAGACAAATTCCTGAAAAGACACAAACTATAGAAACTGACTCAAGGAGAAACAGAAAATGTGAAAAGACCTATAACAAGAGATTGAATTAGTAATTTAAAAAAGAAAAGTCTAAGGCCAGATAATTTCACTTGTGAATTCTACCTCTTCTATTCAACACTGTACTAGAGGTTCTAGTTAGGGCATTTAGGCAAGACATCCAGACTGGAAAGGAAGAATTAGAATGATCTCTATTCACAAATGACATGATCCTACACACAGAAAATCCTAAGGAATGCACAAAACTGTGAGTTCAGCCAGGCTGCAGGATAAGAGATCAAAATACAAAAATCAGTTATATTTCTCTATACCGATAATGAATAATCCAAAGATGAAGTTAAGAAAACAATTCTATTTACAATAGCATCAAAAAGAATGAAATCTTTAGGAATCAATTTGATTTACAAGTACAAGGCTTATATACTGAAAACTAGAAAACATCACTGAAAAAAATTATAAATAAAAAAGCCCAATTTTCATGGACTGGAAGACTTAATAATGTTAAAGTGACAGTATTCAAATTGATCTATAGATCCAATACAACTCCTATCAAAACCTCAGCAGCAATTTTTGCACAAATTGACAAGATTATTCTAAAATAAACAAAACGTGACATGTGTTCATACAATGAGATATTATTCAGCAATAAAAAAAGTATGAAGTACTAATACATTCTACAACACAGATAAATCTTGAGAACAGTATGCTAAGTGAAATAAGCCAGATGCAAAGGTCACATATGATTCCATTTATATGAAATGTCCAAAATATACAAACCTATGGAAGCATAAATATTAGTGGTTGCCTAGATCTGGGAGGGATGGACGGATTCAGGGAAGTTACAAGTAAAAGGTAAGGGGTGGTATCTTTGGGGAGTAATAAAAATGTCCTAAAATTAACTGGTGAAGGCTGCAAACTCTGCGAATACACTAACAGCCATTAAATGGTATGTGAACTATATCTCAATAAAGCTGTTGAATCAAAAAGAACTAGTCTGAATCTCCTTCCACCCAACTCTTCCCCTTTTCTGACCACTAAGCAAAGATATAAATGTATCTTTTTAAGAAGGAAAAATAAATGCTAACCCTTTGGTTCTTTTCCTTTTTTAAGCACTACTTTTAACCTCAATTTCAAGAGCCCCCAGTTGAATACAAACCTCTGTAACTTTCTGTCCCTCTGAAGCCACTCTTTGCACTGTTGTAAAACAAATGTTGAATTCCTGAATGATGGAAGGATATAAACTGTTGAAGTCCAGAAGCAAAATAAACTTATCATAAAAACCTGCAATAAAAAAGCTACATGTTACAAAACATCTTAAAAAAGCAGATTTGTCAAAACATCACATCAGAGGTACTATACTCTGAAGTATATTAGAAACAGTATACTATCCAGAGCTATGAGGGAGACAAAAAGAAAAAAACAAGTCAACCAGCACTCCCTCAAAATGACTTGGATTAGAGTGGAAACTCAGGTCACAAAAGAAGAGGGAAGAAGAGATCCACTCTCGCCTTGAGACCAGCCACAACCGGTCCTTTCCCTAGCAGGCCCCAAAGTACACCTTTATGATGGACACACAGTCCCATATCGATTACTTTAGATAGGTGTCATATCCACTTCAAAAAAAAAAGTTATTAAGTACTCCCTCGAGCAAGCATTCCTTCCCACCTACCCTCCCACCTCTACCCTGAAATATTTAGTGGTCTCTAACAGTGAGTAGTTATACATATCTCCGTGTGTGTGTGTGGGGGGGTTTACAAGCACACTTTCAAAGAATAAAATAGGCTGCCCACTTACCTGGACATAAACTGTGCTGAAATCAGACAAGAGAGGTACATATAAATGTCAGTAGTGGAACGATCCACCCTTTTTACTTGTAAAGGGTGAACAGAAAGCTACTGTGTTTCTGTAGGACATTTATGAAGAGTTTTCTTCACCTTAAGAAGAAACTGAATAAACATAAATGTCCACTATTAAAGACAATAATAAAAACAGCAAATAGATAAAATAGCTTACCCTGTGTCAGGCACTATACTAAATAATCACTTCTGTTCCTTAAATCTGTGTGGTAGATCTAATTCTGATCACCATTTTACAGAATAAGAAACTGAGGCTTATAGAGGTTAAACAGGAAGTCCAAGATCACACAGCCAGAATTCGAGCCCAAAGCTATCTACCACCAAAGGACTAATAATCTGTTTTATTACAGCTAATAACGAAAAAGTCTCCTACTCAAGAGTTCAGTTACTTGATAAAATTCACATTAATTTCTGCGCAACAGTGTGAATACTTAAAACCACTCATCTGCACTTAAAAATGGTTAAAATAGTAAAAAAAAATTCTTTCTAATCTGTATACAACAAAACATCTCCTTTGCTATTCATGACAAAAGGGAAAAATGATTCCTCTATTGAAGTTCAATCTAGTGATTACTGTCTGTACTTTCTTTAATTTTGCTGTCCAATTGAACTGGTCCTGGTAGGCCAGGCAGATGCAGAGCCCACCCTCCAAAAGTGGATGGGAGCAGACAGAGGTGCTCCCACCACTAAACAAATAGCTGTATACTGACAAACTATGCAGACCATTCCAGCCTGCCCCTCTTTTTTGTACCACTTATGAGCTAAGAATAGTGTTAACATCTTTAAATGGTTGAAAAATAAATATTTCATGATATATGAAAATTACTCAAAATTTGAATTTCACTCTCCGTAAATAAAGCTTTCCTGGAACACAGAAAAAATTCATATTAATTCATGTCAGGTGACTGGCAAACAAGAATTTCACATGAACATAAGATAGAAAATAATGTTATTATGAAACCTTTTTGCTAACCTACTAAATATAATTCGGGTCTTCTAGTTTCTCGAGTCTAGCTCTGCATTAAGAGATTCCTTAACAGCAGGCGCAAACCAGTCCACTGCCCAGCCTTACCAACTTTAGGGTCCAGCACCAAGCCTCCAGCATAGGCTGCTTTCTTACGCCCTTTCTTATATTTACTGTTATCTCCATCAGTCTCTTCATCTTCATCGCCCTAATAACAAATAGAAAGATAACTTTACCAGCCAGCAACAAATTAACTAATTAAGTTTTATGATCCCCGCGTTCCAATGGCAATACACAGTTCTAACAAACGTTCTTTACTTTTAGTGGTCCCACCTGTAAGACAGTGCATTTTAATACATTTGTGAACCCAAATGAATGCCAAACGTGGAAGATACCAAAACAAAAACTGTATCTCTGAGCTAATAGATATGCAACTTCAATTTTAAAATATTTCTGAATTCATAGAACTTATTTTTAAAATAATGGATACTAAAAATGCAACTTCAGTTTATGTAAAATTTGAGATTGTAGAAGAATCTCCTTAAATTCATAGTCGAACATTCATAATGTAAAAATACAAAATGTTTTATAGATATTACCATTATTCTCATTCACATGGGCACCTTAAAATAAGTATGTCCATATATTGAAAATTCACCCCAAGTAGTTTATTAATGGTCAACATTCAATGCTTCAATAGAAGTCAAATTTCTCTTATATTCCCTATACCAATTTTGATAATACATATAAAATACAAACAAGAATCTGAATCATTTTAACATTAAATTGGTAGTGAATTAATTGCTATCACTGCCAATAAAACAGCAGCTCAGATTTAGTTCCCATGCGATGGAGGCCACTTCAGAAACATGATCGTGGTGACCTTAATCTTACTAGCAGTAATGCAACAATGTAATACAAAAATAAAAGCTCATGGGTTTAAAGAAATAAAAGATTTAACTGGCATGTGACTTTGGGGACAGCTAAGATGGAGATACACTTTCCCATCCCAGAAGCCTAAACGCCTCCCTCAAAGAATTTTATATTTCATAAATAATTTTTATCTGTACAGAGAAAAGTAGAGAAGGAAATGTCCACACAAATACCACAGAACAAACTCCATTTGGTTTCTACAGTACAGAGGATTAATTATTTTGGAAGCAAATGTTATCATAGCAGAAAAGGCTACATAAGTAATAAAAAGGGAGGGACACAAATAGGCAAACACTATACAATTTTGGACCCACCAGTTTTTGCTGAGGCTTCCTGAAAACCTGCTTGTCAGGCACAATGTAGTTGTTTTCATAAAATGCATGAAGCAACAAGAACTCATTACGCTCAGCTCGTCCACCCATCAGCGTCCTAGACTATTAAACAGAATTCCTTTTTTAAAATTAAGCTCAAAATCACAACAAACAAGAGCATCTTTGAGTCAGTAAATTTAATCATAGCACCTCCTTCAAAAATCATTCCTCGTAACAAGGGATTTTTTTTAAAGGTACTAAATGATTTCTAGTGCTTTCTTTAAGCATTACAGTTAAAAAGAGACAAAGAGAGCTTAAAATACTGACAACTTGGGCTATTTCCTTACTCCAAAATGGACCGTTCCACAAATGAGACACAGCCAGATGTTAGAGATGATCCTTATGTTCACCCACATTTCTACATACTGCACCTGGTTTTCCTCCCCTTCTCCCAACCAGTTCTTCATTTTACAAAAGAAGCCCAGCTTTCAGAATACAAGTTACTCATTTTATAAGCATGCATTTAGACTCATTATCATATAACGACTACCCCAAACACTGAATCCAACAGGAAATGCTTTTCCCCCCTTTCTAAGTTAAATTTACCATAATGTTCCCAGCGATGTTGGTGATCTGCAATGCTAATGGAAGAACATTTAGCTCACACATGATCTGCAAAATGAACCTGGCATCTTTCCAGGTGTGTTCCAACAGGTACAACAGATGAGAAGGTTCACTGTACAGAAAAGTAAGAGCGAAACAGAATCAAGTAATTAAAAGAAACAATGACTATAATCAGAACTTCATAAAATATTACAAAAAATTTTTGGTATAAGTAACTTCAGAGCAACGGCACCTTGGCTTCGGAAATAATTAAGTTGCTATGAAACTAGGAATTCATTCATACCATCGATCCCAATGCCCTTCACCAAAACACAAAAAATCCCACAAAGATACAGAAGTTATGTGTTAGCTAGCTACAACCTGAAAACTACCTAAATCCTATCATGTACTGCATCTAGTATGTACGGACTGCATGCCTACTATGTGCCAGGCATTGTTCTAGGTGCTGGCTGTGACCCAGACTGACAAAAATTCCTGTCCTCATGGGGCTTGTGTCCTCATGGGGGAGACAGAGTATAGGTAACAAATTAAATACATGGTATGTTATATACTTCTAAGTTAAGGAGAAAAACAATAAGAAGCAAAGGGAACATTAAGTATCAGGAGCAGAGACTGAATTTCCAGTTGGGGAACCAGGGAAGAGTTCATTGGGAGTAGCTGGGTATCTGAGGTAAGAACATTCCAGACAGACAAAACAACACACTCAAAGGTCCTGAGCGGAGCACAAACCTGGAAGTTCTAAGACCAGGAAGAAGACCAATGACTGCAACAGAGAGAATGATGGAGAGAACAGTAGAAGGACAAAGTTAATGGCAGAGAGACACACAGTATAGGACCTTGTAAGTCAAAATAAGGACTTTGGTTTTTACTCTGAATGAACAAAGTCACTGGAAGATTTTGAGCAGAGTGCTCTATCTGACTTAACTTTAGCAGGATAACTTTGGTTCCTAGGTTGAGGACAGCAAGGGATCAAAGAAAACAAAAGAGACCAGTGAGGAGACTAATATAAGACCCAGTCATCCAGGGGAAAGAGGGTGGTAGGTTGGACCAGGGTGGGTCCAATGGAAGGGAAAAGAAGTGGTCAAATCTAGACATATTTGGAAAATAGAGCTGGCAGACTTCCTGACAGAATGACTGAACATGGGATGTCAGAAAAAGGAATCACGGATGCCTCAGAGGTTTGGGGCCAAGGATGACTTTGGAGGTTTCCAGCAGTAACAGAAAAATAAATAGTTGCCATTATGAAGGAAATACTACAAGAGGAACCTGGGAGAAAAGATCAGCTTAGCTTATGAACAAGTTAATTTGGAGGTTCTTATTAGACACCAAGTAGAACAGGCAGGTCGATACATGAGTCTGGACTTCAGGGGTGAGATCTAAGCTGGATATGCAGGTGGGAGGCATCAGCACAGCACCCACGTGGGATTAAAATACCTAAGACTCAGTGAGATCACTGAGAGGAAAGCACTGTCAGAAAAGAGAAGCAGCCTAAGGACTCGGTATGGGTAGAAAACAAGGAGAAGTGGCCAGACGGATAGAAGAAAGCTTACTTAAATAATCAAGCACAAAGTTTCATTACCCAAAATGAGTAAGTTTTGGAGATCTACTGTACAGCATGGTGACTAGTTAAAATTATTGTATTGTATGCTTGAAATGTGCTAAGAGGGTGAACCTTAAATGTTCTCACCACACAAAAAAAGTAACCGTGAGGTGATGGATATGTTAATTACCTTGATTGTAGTGGTTATTTCACAATTTGTAAGTATATCAAACATTAAGTCGTATACCTTAAAGATATACAATTTTTATGTCAATTTTACCTCAATAAAGCTGGAAAAAAAATAACCAAGCAATATCTCTAAATAACTTAATGATTGCTCAGTTTTTATATTTCCAAAATATTTCCACTTAATTCTTAAATATCACATCAATTTCCAAAATGCCCTTTGGAAACATCAAGATGGTGTTAAGTGAGGGAGACAGAGATAAACTGATCAAATCAGAATAATTCAAGAGGCAAAATAGTTCAAATTATTCAATAGAGGTGGTGGTGCTGATATGAAGAAAGACAATTTTCTCCTCCACAGCACCACACGCTCCTGCCTCTCCAGATACTGGTATCTTGCTGTTGCTAATTTCAAAACAAATTCTGAAGCATCCAGGGTCATACCTGTACATATTTCGTACATTTTCCATTGAGATTACAACCCTTTCAGTTTTCAGAATCTGTTGAACAAGTTCAGACAAATGGTAACTTTTACAACGAATCAATTCCTTTGCTGAAATTTCCACATCACAGATCATTCGGCCACAGGTAGCATTTCTTTCACCAAATCCACTCTTGCCCTACAAGGGGAGGACAAAAATGCAAATAAAGAAAACCATATAAAGAAAACCTTGAAGAGGGAAAGGAATTAGTTAAGCGAGTGTTCGGATGAGGTATTAATAATGACTATCGCCTCAAAGATGTGAATAAGGAAAAAAGCAAGAGCAGTGACCCTGATTCCAATCTATAGCAGCAGAATCCTCTGGAGAGCAGTATAAAAGGCACAGATTCCTAAGTTCTCTGATGAGGCAACATGCCCCATTTATTTATAAGCTTTAAGTAAAATAAGATTTCAAGACTGAGCAATATCAGGTTTAGGAAATGAAGATGCTTCATACAAAACCACCAAAATCTCCTTAAGTGAAGCAAGCAGGTAGAATGAAAGTGCGAGGGCTTTAAGAGTCAGATGGGCCTGGGTTCGAAATCTCAGTCCTTCCCCTTACCAGCTCTATGATCCTGAACAAGTTCTGTTACCCCATGAGAACGTACAATAAAACCAGAGTTGCTGTGAGATAACTAACACAGAGGCACTTAGCCCGCTGCCTTCTTAGACATTCAGTGTCAGCTCCCTTCCCTTTTCCTTCCCATCGCCTTCCTTACTCATCACACTCAACAATTTCTGAACCCTGCAACCCTGCTCAAAGGGCTAGCGCTTCAGTATTGGTGAAGTGGAGGTAACATATATGTGCTGTCTCTAGATTCTAATAGCTGATTTTAAAACTACCAGTGGCTTTTACCAATAAAATGCTGAATTCAAAGAAAAAGATGTTTAGTGTCAAAGTTAAAAGGTACTATTACAAGACAACCAATTGCTAGTCAAAGAAGCATATAAAAAGTCAAAGAAGCAAGATTTTGAAATTATTACCCCAAGCTTTGGCATGTTGGATCGCTTCAGTCGACCTATCTTGGACCAGTAAGGAACTTTGCACACATTAATTCTCTGTAGTAACACCTCCAGTTCAAACCCATAAATATTATGACCCTAGTCAGAAAAAGAAAGGAGCCAATAATATCATAACAAATACAAATTAGAGGATTTATCTTCATAAGCACAGAATTTCCTTGCCCTTTCTTTTTCTACTCTCTAATTGAAGGCATCATGAACTTACCTCCGATTGGGGTCTCTTCTTCAGGAATTTATTCATCAGCAGCATTCATTAGCCTTGACATTCACAAGGCCGCTAAGCAGATTGCTAGAATAAACTTTATCTCATCCTAATTGATGCAAAGCTCATATGACGTCTTTTAATTTGCAGTTCATGTCTCACAGTCTCGGAGGCAAATGCAAATTTTAATGTCCATACTTTTTATGTGACTGGTAAAAGGTGTATTTGAACAATTCTATTTATTTCCTTAAAAACCAATAACCCATCTGTGTTGTGTGATAGTTTACACACTTCTTAGAACTCAGGAACTGAACCTCGTTTCTTCCTAAAGAACTGAGTTTGAACACTATTGATTTAGACTCTTAATCAATGTGCAAAATAAATATATACCACTCGATAGTTCAAATAAGAAACTTGTTTAAAAAACAAGGAAACAAAACTATACCAAGTAGAAAATGTCTCAAAAACATAATCAAATTTTCCATGTCTGAAATTTCCATTATGTGAATATGGTTCACTGCCTGTTTATTATAAAGAGATGAACTTTAAAATAAATCAGATTAATAGATTTAGTTATGAATTTTAAGAAAAATCTATGCTACTATATATTTATAGCAGTTTTGTCTATTAAATTATGAGTTCCAAAAGATGATGAGGATGTCTCATTTCCAAATTATCATGCCTGGGATTAGGGACTAAACACATGTCAGGATCCTTTGCTATATTGGTTTGGATTTCTCACTCACAGACTTGACTCTTAATACTCTAAGGCAGGCCAGCTACCTAGGCGCAGGCCATCTCCTTGGGGACCAAGAGTGAGACTTGCTAGTAGAAACTGGGTGAGGGAGGGCCTAGTGCTGAGCCACAGCACCACAGTAGGGCACTGTGGATGGGTCTTGAAATATTATCAGGGAAATGAGTGCAGAGACACTGGTGACAACCTACAGGCCCTCGGTACTCTAGCTATGCCATCGTCAGGAAAGGTGTCCAAGACCAAAAATACACACGGAGAAATATATGGCAAACAGTTTTGCAAGGCTTCGATGTAACTAAATTACCAACAGCACATTTAAAATAGAGGCATTTATATCCTACTTTCCTCCAAAAAAATCAAAAGCACAATATAACTTGATTGATCCTTTGATCCAGAAAAAAAGGCAACAGGAAGGACTGCTATCAAGGAACCTACAAACTGAGGGGAGGCCAGAGGAAACATAAAACAAAACATTGCTTTATGACTCTTAGGAACTGGGGCAAAGACAACTCAATGAATTATTACCTCTTGCTATCTCATGAGAGCATACTCAATCCAAGAAAAATAGATTGCTAACCCTGAGCTCTCAAAGGAATACATCATATAGATCTACTGAGCTCATAAAATTGAAATACTTACATTCTGGGGACTGGCACCAAACCAAGGGAATTAACTCCTGTAACCACTATACAGCTGGCTCACTAAGTCAAAATTCTGGAGACACCAACAGTTGACGCAAGTTACTTAACTTTATGGGCTGATCTCTAATGTAAAAAACGAGTAGCCTAAACTTCAACAATAATTCATGAGTTGCTTTTCTATTAGAAAAGAACTATCTTGCAGTGGGCTGGGGTTTTTTCCCCTTTGTTAGCAGAAAGTAGAGCAATTCCTATGAGTACATAGGGTCACTTCACTCTGAAAAGATTCTTTGCTGCTCAAAAAGTCCCAATCAAGTCACACTGAAAAGAACTAAGGAGTGAAGAGCTTCCCCACGACATGATCAAATATCCACTTACCACAATGACATCAGGATCAATTTTGTGAACTTTCGCAAGGAAAAAACCTAGCAGTGTTCTTTCTGTTGCAGCAACCTCGACCTTCACATTCTGTTGTTAGATAAAAACAAAACAGTCACTTACCCTTTACTCTGAAGTATTATATACTGATTCCTTATTCAAGAAGGGTAAGATTTCTTAGGGTTAAAAGAAACCATCTGGCTCCAAACTAAATACAGCAATGAAATTCGTGATTCTAGATTTTGCCTTAATAATTGCATAAAGTCACTGAAGAGTTCATTCTAGTACTAAGAGTATGAATGAAGCAGAATTTAAAGTGTTGAGCACTATCGAATGCAGAAATGTCCCTGCCCCCCACAGGGACATGCCTGCATATCAGAACACATTTTACAGCATATGTTTCAGAGTACCTATTAAAAAACTATCTTATATAATCCCTGGTAGACTTCGGTTTATGTATTTACCACACAAAGTCCTAAGGACTGTATAAACTAGTATCAAATAGTGGTATAAAAACCTATAAACAAGAAACTAGACTAAACACAAACATACATTTAAGGATTACAAATGTTTTAAATATAAATAAAACCTATCTGCACACAAAAGGCTTCCCCTTGGACTACTAAGTCAGATATTCAAAACATCCACTCATATTAAGAATCTCTTAAAATGGAAGCTGATGGCTATATGTTTTCTATAGCCTGGCTAAAAAAAGTATCAGTTTGACTCTAATGAATTTTCCAAGGTAATGCTACTAAGACAGGTAATTCAGGACACTTCACAAATAAAAGCCTGGTCTAAAAGTGCCCTTAGGCTACTGGACTTCTCAAGCCAATTTAAAATAAGTGGAACCTGCCATGCTGCCTAACTTTTAATTTTGTCAAGTAAGAACATTAAAAAAACAAAACCTACAAATTTTCCAACATCATCATTTCATAAAAGAAACATTCTACACAAAAAGAAATACTTTACATTAAATATATTTACCTTTGTGAAAAATTCACGACGTTATCCAAAACCCAACCCCACCCCCACTCATTTTATTAAGGACTCATGGAGTTTACTGGGAGTAAACTTATTAATGGAATATACTGGAAGTTTAGAGATTGCTGATCAATTGGGGCAGGCCCTTTCCAATACATATCCCCATTAATATCCACAGCATTCCCAACTCACTTACCTTCCTTCAAAGTAGGCGGAGGGAGGAAAGGCACAGAGCTCTACCCTATACCTTCCCAAAACAGTAATCACATGATCATACTTTTTGGAAAAGCTTCCTATTAAGCTATCTAAAGGAGGGTTTGAGCTACCCATCTACTTATACACTGCAGGATCCGATGATTTTCAAGTGGTGAAACATTTAGACATTGTTAAATAATGTTTCCAACTTTATATTTCTAATGGGTTAATGCTACAGTATAATCTAACAAGAATAGATCTAATCAATTAACATAAAATAGCCTATTTCTAATAATCCACACTATATTTCTTTTCTCTTTCTAAATGAATAAAAATAAATAAATACATGCCTCATAATTAAAAGGAATTAACAATGAGTTATTTACCTTTTTCTTAATGTCTTCAATGAAAGCGTATGGAAAAATGCAGTCCTTTGGCTTAGACACAACTGTAAGAAGGAAAAAAAAAGATTCTAACATCCATCTTAGCCAGTTTCAAGTACACATACACTTCATTTTTCTGAATGAAAACAGTCTTAAATATAAAGTCCCCCCAATCCCTATGAGTTAAGAGGTTATCAAGTATTTCCTTTGGTCATGTTGTTGGATCTCAAAAGAACAGCCAAAACAAACAATCTTAAAATTTGTATCTAACCACAAAAGACCCCCAATAGCCAAAGCAATCCTAAGAAAGAAGAAATAAAACAAGAGGCATCATTCTACCTGGTCACAAACTATAATATAAAGCTATAGTCATCAAAAAAAGTATGTTATTAGCATGAAAACAAACACATAGATCAATGGAATGAAACAAAGCACAGGAATAAACATATATGCATATATAGTCAATTAATTTATGACAAAGGAGCCAAGAATAAATGGTGTTGGGAACACTAGACAGCCATATGCAAAAGAATGAAACTGGATCACTATCATACACCAGACACAAAAACTAACTCAAACATAAGATCTGAAACCATAAAACTCAAAGAAGAAAACATAGATGGTAAGCTCCTTGACATTAGCCTTGGCAATGATTTTTTAGATTTGACTTTAGAATTGACACCAAAAGGAAAGGATCAGAAGCAAAAATAAGCAGGACTACATCAAACTAAAAAGGTTGTGCACAGCAAAGGAAACCATCAGCAAAATGAAAAAGCAACCTACCAAATGGGAGAAAATATTTGCAAATCATATATTTGATATTAATATCCGAAATATATAAAGAACCCATACAACTCAACATAAAAAATTTAAAAATCCAATAACATAACAGGTACATGAGAAGGTACTCAACATCACTAACCATCAGGGAAATGCAAATCAAAATCACAATGAGCTATCACCTCACACCTGTCAGAATGGCTATTGTCAAAAAGACAATAAATAAGTGTTGGAGAGGATGTGGAGAAAAGGGAACCCTTATACATTGCTGGTGGGATTGTTAATTGATACAGCCACTATGGAAAACTGTATAGAGATTCCTCAGAAAATTAAAAAAGAGAACTACCCTATGACCCAGCAATCCTACTTCTGGGTATTTATATGAAGAAAACGACACATAAAAAAATATTCTGTTTGCTCACACAAATAGAATATTATTCAGCCATAAAAAAAGAAAGAAGTCTTGCCATTTGTGATGACATGGATGGACCTTGAGAATATTATTTAAGTAAAATAAGTCAGACTGAGAAAGACAAATACTGTATGATTACACTTATATGCGGAATCTAATATGCAGAATCTAAGAACAAACTAATCAAAAATAGACTCACGAATACAGAGAACAATCTGGTGAAAGCCAGAGGGGAGGGGGTTGGAGGGCTGGGAGAATGAGGTGAAAGGTTAAAGAAGTACAAATTAGAAGTTGATGGATGGCCACAGGGATGGGGAGCACAGCATAGGGAATGCAGTTAGCATTAATATACTGGCTAGGTGGAGAGCCAAAGGAGAGAAAGAGCAATCAGGGAGATTGCTTTGTAAACTATATAAATATCTAACCAATGTACTATATGCTTGAGACTAATATAAAAAAAATTTTTTAATAGCCAAGCACAGAACCCTAAGTCCCTACAACTGTTAAAATTGCTTAAATGAGACATTTACTATCCAAGTCCAAATGGAGGATGTTTATCGGTCTTTCCAAAGGAAATCCCCTACCAGCAAAGCCTCGACCAGCATACAATGAAGAAACTCAGTCCAACCTTTACAAAGTTAGAAAAGCGAAGATGACCAAAGTTTCTCTCACTGTGCTACAAGTTCCTTGACATTCACAGTATCTGTTCGCAGTGACATATACAGAGGAGGCAAATAAATTTATATTGAAGAGCTAACGACTACTCTCTTCCACATATTTCCAGGTTATTCTCATCATTTTGTTCTATGTATTCCACCCCACTTACAGGGTAAAAATTTGGTCATCATTTCACAATATATGTAAATCAAACCATCATGCTGTATACCACAAATTTATACACTGATGTACATCAATTATTTCTTCATAAAACTAGAAAAAAGGGTAAAACTTCACAATAACACGGAATGCATGTTCTATGCTTTTTTTCTCTAGTCTCACTTTCCTAACACCCAAGAAACCAGACAGGAGATGCTACCCCTGTTAATCTCTGTTTCTGGGCAGGGAAAATATGCAAGGAAGCATAAGAGATCAACAATGTTATGTCTTTTTTTAAAAAGTGGTTATTTAACTAGCTAAGCTGTCATCATAAAACATGCCAGAATTCTCCTTGGAGACTGACTCATGGCATGCAAAATTCCGTGGGATTGTTTCACCCGTTGAATGTTATGTGTAGCACAACTCAACACCAATTTGGTATCACTGTAACTCCTCCCAAATAGGTAACATTCATTTATTCTTTGGCATCTTCCCTGATCACACAAAAAGCTTTGGCCAGGCTCTTATGATAGGCTTTTCAATGATATAAAAATAGCTAAAGCATAAGTCTGACATAGGAAAAAAACTACCATTGGAACAAAAAAGGTATTAAACTGCCTCCTGACTTCTCCTATAAAATAAATCAGCTGAGTAAGAGACAACCAATCAAGTAAAATGTAGTGTCCACAGCTGAAAAAAAAAAAACCTTCTTTAATAATATGCACTCATTACTCTTGAAAACATTTTCTAAAAAAAAAGTTACTCATCCAACAGCTGGAACAAAATAAGAAAAACTAAAATCAAGCTATCAGTAAACCAGCTAAAAAATATATATATACATACCACAAAAGTGTGACTGAAAGGGAGGCTGTGGCGCTGCTTTATCTAATGCAAAACTGTAATGGACCAAGGCTGCCACAGCAATAATCTGCAAAGGAAGGGAAAAAACATCACTTATCAGACACCTGCTATGTATTCTGAATTCTCAACAAAATCACCACGAATATTAAAAGATATCAGAGCATATGAATATTAAAAAATTTTAGTACATACGAATATTTTTTTACTGTAAAAGTATTTAAATAAAAAATAGAATAAAATCAGCTCTCATATATCCATCATCCAACTTCAATTATCAACTCACCTGTAGCCCTACCCACTTCCTGCCTCCTCCTAGATTATTATGAAGGCAAGCCTAGACCTATCATTTTATCTAGGAATACTTCAGCATACGTCTCTAAAACAGTTTCTCAAACTCAACACCATAGACATCTTATGCTGACTCAATCTTTGTTTTGGGTCTGTCCTGTGCACTGTGGGACATTAAAGCAGCACCCATAACTGATAATAACACTGCTCCCATCTCCCATGCCTGAGTTGTGACAATCAAAAATGTCTCCAGACATGGCCAAATGTCCCCTTAAGGGCAAAATCTCACCCCGTTGAGAATCAGTTTAAATAATAATAAGTTTTAAAAATGTAATGCAATCATCTTGGCTCATACAGTTAACAGTAATTCCTTAAAATCAAATATCCAAGTGGGATTCAAATTTGCATGTTTTCCCAACTATCTCAATCTTACTTATCAAATAAGGCCCATCCTTTGCAAGTGCTTGATATATGAAACTATAGGTACAACCCTTCCCCACCTATTATTTTCCTGTCATTTATTTGTTGAAGAAGCTGGGTCATTTGTCCCATAGAGTGTCCCATAGTATGAATTCCACTGGTTGTATCATAATAGTGTCATTTAACATGTTCCAAGGAGTGAAAAAAATGGCGTAGATGATAGAGGCTCTGTTCATTCCTCTTGCGACCACATCAAAGTTGTAACAAACACAGAGCAAATAGCAAGCAAAGTCACCTGAGGTCTAGATGAACAGAAGCACTACAACTAGGGAGAGAAATAAGAAATCACCCTGCAACAGTAGAAGGTAGAAGGGGCCGAGGATGTGAGGCTGCCAGGTCCCCAGCAGCTGAGTGGGACAGAGGCTGTGGCAGCTGCAGACACTTCTTAAAGGGGACCTGCGAGAAGACTTTTGCGGTGAAAGACCTGCTCACTCTGAGCACCAGCACCAAGTCAGCTGCTTAGGGGGCACCAGTGACTTACAGGGGGACACTGAGTTGTCAGAGTAAGGACCAGAGGCGAGGATCTCTCCCAGACAGAAGTGCTGGTGGTACCCATTGTTCCTCTGTTGAGCCCTCCCTTCCTCCTCCCAGTGCACAGACTCAGTGCGACCATAACTGAGACAACATCAAACTGGATAACAGAGGTTGCTCTGCCCCGAGGATTACCTGAAATTCTGTCCTCCCCTAACACACGGCCCCACCCAAGCCACATCCAGTTGTGTCCTCAAAAAGTCCAGTACTCCTTGCTAAGCAGTGCAAAGATTCACACTGGTGGCCTCATTTCTGGTGTGGCCTTTTGAGGTAACTATAAGCACAGCACCTGTGGACTGCTTACAGAATCTGTGCCAGAGGGGCTAAACTTGGCCTGCAGTTGAACCCCTCTCAGGACTGTGCCACTGGACACCTACTAAACAAAGCCATGCTGATAAGACTGGGAGACTTGGGAGCTTAGCTTAGTACATAGAAACAGACATGGAAAGGCAGCCAAAATGGGAAAAGAAGCAGAAACCATATGAGAAAACAGAACAGAGATCCAGATATAATGAAGTAATTTAACAGATGCAGAGTTCAAAACACTGGTTATAAAGATGCTCAATGAAATTAGAGAAAGTATAGATGAACTCAGTGAGAACTTTAACAAAGAGGTAAAAAAAAACCATAAAAATGGAAATGGAAATTATAAAAGGGAACCACTCAGAAATAAAGGACACATTATCTAAGATGAAGAGTATTAGAGGGAATCAACAGAGTGGATAGAAAAGAGGATCCAACCACTGATATAGAAGATGGGGAAGCCAAGCACACTCAATCAGAATGGTAAGAAAAGAGAAGCCAAGATTATCATAATAATTTAAGGAGCCTATGGGGACACAATTAAATGTAAAAATATCTGTGTCACAGGGACTTTGAAGAGCTATTTGAAGAAATAATGATGGAAAACTTCCCTAACCTGTGAAGGAAATGGACATAAACCCCAGGAAGCTCAGAGAGTCCCAAAAAAGAAGAGCCCAAAGAGTCCCACACCAAGACACATATTAATAAAAATGCCAAACATTAAAGACAAAGAGAGGATCTTAAAAGCAGCCAGAGAAAAGCAGTTACCTATAAGGGAGCACCCATACGACTGGCAGCTGATTTCTCAAAAGAAACTATGCAGGACTGAAGGGTTTGGCACACAATATTCAATGTGATAAAAACCCAAGATATACAACCAATAATACTTTATCCAGCAAAGCCATCATTTAGAGTCAAAGGACAGATAAGGAGCTTTCCAGACAAAAATAAGCTCAAGGAATTCATCAACACCAAGGAAATGTTGGAGGGACTTCTTTAAGAAGAAAAAGCATGAATCAAAAAGCAGGAATAAAGACTGGTAATAACTACATTCCTATCAACAAATACCTCAAATGAAAGAGAATTAAGTGCTCTAACCAAAAGATAGCATGGTTGAATGGATAAGAAAACAAGACCCTTACATATGCTGCCTACCAGAGACTAACCTCTGATTAAAAGACACACACAAACTAAAAGGGGATGGAAAAAGATATTGCCTTAATGGACCTAGAGGGCATTGCACTGAATGAAATAAGTCAGAGAAAGACAAATATCACATGATTTCATGTACATTTGGAATCTAAAGAACAAATTTTTTTTAAAAAAAACGAAAATAAACTCATAGATACAGGGAATATTTTGAGGGCTACTAGATGGGAGGGAGTTTGGGGACAGCAAAAAGGGGCAAAGGATTAAGAAGTACAAATAGTTACAAAAATAGACACAGAATTATCAAGTATAGCATAAGGACAATAGTTAACAGTGTTGTAATAAATATGTAAAGAGGAAGAAGGTACTAGATTTAGTGGGGTGATCACTTTGTGAGTTATACAGATCTCTAATCACTATGCTATACAACTGAAACTAATGTATTACTGTACGCCAATTATAATTTAAAAAACTCATTGAATTGTATAATATAAACACGAGCAACTACTTTTCGATTATATTTCAATAAAGCTGAAAAAAAAACATGTTCCTGTTTCTGTATTGCCTGTAAATTAACATTTAAATCTAAAGGTTTGATCAAAATCAGGCTTAATTTTTTGGCAAGAATACTTTAGAGGCACTACTGAATACCTCTACCAGAAGGCACAGGCACATACATCATGTATGGGTTCTATTTTAGTGATCACCGCCTAGATGCATTATTTCATTAGGGATTGCAAAATGGTAACAGTCAGCTATTCCTTCGTTTATTAGCTGGAAACCTATGAAGAGAAACTTCTCCTCCATTATTTGGTTAGCTAAGGTACAGTACGTGTTTAAAAAATGAGTGCTTGATTTAATCCCTTTATTTACCAGTTTTCACAATGAATTGGTTCCCTAGCATCCTTCACAGATGTTCCTGTTTACAGTATCATTACGAACTCATGTTGCAACTGTTGCAGTTATTCTTATCAATGCACAAACTGTCCCATCTTGGGCCAGTAGGAAACTCCTCAAGTTGACTCCTGAGTCCTTCTGACATATCTTTAGTAGATTTTAATATCATCCTTGCTTTCTAGTATAACAAGATACTCCAGAATAATCTTGGACATTTCCTGCCCGAAATCACCCATTTCTCCACAGAACCCAATTTCCTGTACTAGGAAATGGTACTGAAACCTCACTCTGGGTGCTAGGAGATGAATACTTTTTAAATTTTTGGCTAATTAAATATTTCCAAAACACTTCAATATTAACTATGGACACCTGTTGCATTAAATATTATTAAAATATCAAATCACACACGAAAAAAAAGGAGTAAAAACTGCCAAAATTTTGTTTAAAAAGATCCCCATCAATGTCAAAAAGGACTTAGAATCAAACATAAAGAAGGTTCCGCTGACTAAAGAGAGACAAAATTAAGTGCCAAAAATAACAATAATGAATGCAACAGATTGGAACATACTGAATATATATAAAACCCATATCATTATTAATGATATTCCACAAAAGAGAAAGCAAAAATAAGTAACAATAAAAATAAATAAATCATTGGTCAACACTGCATATAATGTAGGACCCCAACTTCCTACTCAGAAAATTGGCAATGAAAGAGAAAGTATATATAAACATAGAATGCAATATACTTATGATGTATTATTGAACTGTACACTTGAAACCTATCATTTTATTAAGCAATGTCACCCCAATAAATTTAATTTCAAAAAAAAAAGAAACGTATTTATCTTACCTTTCTTGTACAAACTATTACAGCATAACCAAATAGCGGTAGTCAATGAGAAAAATTTTATTGAAAATTTTACTAATAAACATTCTAATATTTAACATGTCTAGCTAATAAACATGGAAAGGATGACAGAATCAGAAAACCACCATTTTACAACTCCTAATGAAATAATTAATGTAAAAATCACTAACAAATGAAGCCATTAGATCAGTGGTTTGCAACTGAGAACAATTTGGCCCCCTCCCAGGGGGACATCTGGAGATGTCTGGAGGCATTTTTTGTTGTCACAATAAGAGGGGAAGGGTACTAACAAGCACACAGCAGGTAAAGGCCAGAGACACTGCTAAACATCTCACAATGCAGAAGACGGCCCCCACAAAAGAGAATTAATTACACAGTCCAAAATATCAGTAGTAACCAAAACTGAAGAACCAACTAACCAACAGTGGTTTAACCAGACATATGTCTGCTGATATGATACAATATGAAGTACACTACACTACCTATAAAGCATTTTGGCCAAGAGTCAAACCGGAATTTTATCAATCCTTTATTGATAACCAACAGAGGTCACATGATTTTTCTATAAAGGGCCAGACAACAAATATTTTAGGCCTTGTAGGCCACACGGTCTCTGTCATGGCTACTAATTACCTCTGTATTGCAAAAGCAGCTGTGGATTGTATGGAAAAGGACAGAAATGCTGTGTTCCATGAAACTTTATTTACAAAAACAAGTGGTAGGCTGGATTTGGCCCACAGGCCAAAGTTTGCCCACCCCTGGTATAGAGGAAGAAATCCAATGACACCACAATGCAAACAAATACAGAAAATGAGGCATTCTTTGAGAGAACCAACAGTTATTCTTCAATAAGTCAGTCACTGAAAAACTGTAGGAGGTGGGAGGGAGCTGCTCCCATTTAATATAAGATTCAAGAGACATAAAATTAAGCACCATCTGTGAATCTTGTATGAATCCTGATTCAAATAAACCAACTGTAAGACATTTTTGAAAAACAGTCACGTGAATATGGACTGGATATTTTAGATGATATCCAAGGAATCACTGTTAATGTTACTACACCAGATACTGATTTTATACAAGAAAGTGTAGGTTTTGAGAGACTCATACCAAAGTGTGCAATGACACAAATGTCTCAGATTAGCCTTAAAATACTTCAGAAGGAAAGGGGGTGGGGCATAAATGAGTATGACAAAATCTAGCTAATCGCTGAATATGACTGATTGGTATATGGGAGTTCATTAAATTATTCTATGACCACTTAACATTCTCCAAAAAAATTTTTTTAGCCAATAAATAAATAAATAAATAAGTCCAGCAATTTAACTCTTAAGAAAAAATCAAAACTCCAACATCAGACAAATTGAATTCATTCTCTGAAATGGAATTTAGTAGTGAATTAGTATTTTCCCCTAAAAAAGAACAACTTTCTCTTATAGAAATGCTATACAAGTTCAGGCAAGTATTTGCATCTAAGACACGGGTACAAAATCTGTCCTGTTTCTTTACCTCATTTTGATGTGTCTTTGCATTCTGCATTGTCTTCATGCTGAAAGACATCACCACGAGTGGAGGAGGACCGACATCCATCATTACATTAACTAGGTTTGGTTTCAAAACTATTGCCTCAACTTTACACCAACTGAATGGCTGGTTCGAGAGCTCTAAAACAGGATGAATATAACAGATCAATAGCCATTCACTGAAAAAAAAAGACTACTATAATTAAGACATCTGTGATTAACTGAGGTCTTCAATCCTACCTTCTATTCTTATTATAACATCTAACTGAAAAAAAGGCACATTATTGGATTGTATGCAAATCCTTGTATATGTATACACATACGCTCATTTTCCTGGGAAAAGGCTTCCATCTGATTTTCTGAAGAATCCAGGACCCAAAATAAGCTTTAAAAAGACAAAACACTGCTTTGGGGGAATCACACAACATTTTTAAGAGAATCATGAAGACAAAACAGAGTATCACAGATGCAAATACGAAAAACATCATGCAAGAGACCAAACAAGCACTATCCACATCGGGCAGTGATGCTTGCCCCTTCCGAGGTCAGCAGTTAACTATGTAGAACATATGGGCCATATAACCAGGTCAGAACTCCATACCTACAGCAGCACAATGAGGGATGTGAGCAAACACCACCTGGGCTAACTAAGGCTTCCCTCTGACTACACTGCCAGGCATTATAGCAATAAAGTGATTCCAAATATATTCCCTACACTCACTCAAGGAAAACCTTGAGGAAAAAACATTAGAAAAGGAAATAGACACATGAAATAAACAGACCAATTCCCTAACTTCCCTTTTAACTGCCATATCTATCAGCAATTAGCTTAGCATTCTGAAAGTAAATATTTTCCTTACGCGGATTTTTTACTTCGAGCCAACAAGGTCCTTTGATCTTTCTGTTCATCAAGAACAGTTCCAAGCTAGAGGTATTAGTCCCAAATACATGAGAAAAAGTTTCTCCTTTCATATCCTGAGGAAGCTGTGGCATTTCAGCCTGAAAAAAAAGAAAGAAAAAAATCTTTTTTGTTTAAAACTATTACTTCACATTTTCCAAAGTCTACATTTGAAATAAACAAAAGCCTCTCTATGAAACACCAGAAAACACTCCTTACATATAATATGAAATGTAATTTGCCACAAATGAAATCCAAAACAATTCACAGTAGGAAACAAAAACAATTCACAATGACAAAATAATGCATCTTGATGACACCCATTAGAAGAAATATAGGCCAAGAAGTACTCCCAAAAGAGGGTGTGTGTCCAGAGCTGTACATGCCTTACTCATACAGAATAGCCAAATAAGTAGCACTGCATTAGAAGAATGAAAGCAAGAGAGTGGGCCTCACTCAAAACGCTTCCATGGTACATTTCATCACCACTGTCAGAAACTTTTCTTAAAAGTTTCCCTTTTCCAACACTGTGGGATCAACACACTAGAACAGAGGTTTTAAAAAAAAAGGTTACGGGCCACTTAATTAACATCCCACAGTAATGATCTTGCCTGTCACAGAAGCAAGAGCAGCACTATAGTGATACTACTGACGCTCTCCTCTCTCACCTTTCCACTGATTGGAAGGAACACCTCAACAGACTAATGATGGTCAACTCCATCATGTGGCATTCATTCCACTGGATAAACTGTTGTGCAGTTACAACTTATTCAAAGATGCATACTTGAAAGCAGAGAAAGGCAGTATAACCCATAGTCTATGTATTTAAATTTTTATCCATTTTAATTGTTTATTACTGTAAGTCCACCTCAATGAACTGGGGACTTGAGGAGCTCTGCCAAACTAATTGAAAGCCAATTACAATTTCAAAAATAGAAAAACGCATCTCAACCAAAACCCACTAATTTTGTTTGACTTACCGAGTACCTAACTTCCAAGTATTCAGATTTTTCTGGAATATCAGGTATCTCAAAAGCGTAATTCTTTTCCACTATCTAGGTAAGCAGATATTTTAAAAACATTAAGACAAAAGCTTTTTGCAAAATAAATTAACAAGCATTACATACACAATGCACGTCCCTGTATTTAATCATTAGGAATATAGCATCCTTTTGAAACACAAAGGTAAATAAAGCCAAAAAGACACCTTTTTCTCTTTTCAAATGGGGCTAAAACACCCAGTGACAAAATGCTAAAAGGACTTCTCTTAGACACTGAAGAACTGAGAAATATTTGCATTCAAGAGGGGCAATAAAAGATTAAAAATTTTTATGTTAATGCATTAAATTATTTCCTACTCTTTGATATTAAGCAACTCCACCTTGCTAGAAAAATTAATAATTAGCATAATTTTAGCTCATATTTACTGAGTGCTTGCTAATAACTTAATATGAATTTGCTGACTTAACCCTTTCCAGCAATTCTTGAAATAGGGCTCCACTTCTCAGGTAAAGAAACAGGCCAAGAGAAGTCCCTCTAATTGTTCAAGGTCACACACTTAGGAAGCGGTAGGGCTAGGACTTAAAGCACAAGCTGTCTGGCCCCAGCACCTATGCTCTTGACCATTACACCACACTGCTTCTAGAATTTTAGAGACTTGATCCATCAGCCATAATTCAGAGCTCAAATAGTTTAGACAGTTGGCCTTATCTTCAGCAACTCTACCCTCCCTTTATTGCAATCACTGTTAATAGCCAGTATGTTGAATGAGTTACAGTACCCACAATGATGGTCAAAGGGGTCAATATCTCACAAAATCAGTATCACACAAATGATCAATATGTACCATAGAAACAGAAGATTTTTATTCTATCAGAATAGCATCACAGTTCCTGATTTTTAAAAATAAAACCTTACTTAACCTTCTGACTAAGACTACTTGGCAATAACTAATATAAACAAGATCAGAACAGCTTCTTATCCACTTGGGAATAAAAGCATAAGATATGCTGCAAATATTGGCAGCAATTACTTTGCTATGAGCAATCTTTCTATTCAAATTAATGAACATTATTTTATATGCACTTTAAAGAAAAATTATTTTTACAAATCAAACATATTGATTTGGCATCTATGAAATATCCAGTTCAATGCATTATAGCCACAAAGGGCATTTTGCACAAAGAAGATATGTGATAACTATTTGCTAAATTAGAAAATGAACAATCAACTAATAATTAGAGTTGGAAAAAATTATCACTAAATACACACCTTGGACTTGAACTTCATAATTTTGTATTTTACTGCTATTTTCTCATCAAATTCATCATAAACATCCTTCATTGTAACTGGAGTTCCTGTTTCTTTCCCTGTGTTTAAATCAATTTTCTGCTCTCCCACAGAGAGAAGAGGGGAGGGGGGAAAAAAGTATCTGTTCATAAATCTTTTCAACTACCAGAAACCCAAGTCTAAATCAATTTTTGTCTTCACCCATTAAAACATTTAATAGAATAGTCTTACAGGTGAGCTCAAAGATACAAACAAGACCCAAAAATGTAGTAAACTCAATGCCCAATTCCTTTCAATAGCAGCATAAAAGCAAACCAGAGATAAAGATGATCAATCCTACAAAATGGGAGAAGAGTGTTGTAAATCCTGACCAAGAATCTTCACACTTCAACTCAGATGGGAAGGAGCTGGGTTTGGGAGGGGAGTGTGGATGTGAAGTCCCAATAAAAAAGGAGGAACAAATGGAACTAACCGTTAAATGGCTGTGGAGGAAATGGCACCACTTCCTAGACAGCAAAAACATGAAAACTGGGCCAAATGCCATGTCACATTTAGAGCCAACCTGATTACTATGGAAATGAGGGGTGGAGGGAAAAACAGCATCATATACTTGTATATTCTTTCACACTCTTTCTAATAAGTTGAAAAACAGTTTTACTCCATTTTTCTACTTCTCCCAACCTCTAATGGAGCTTCCAACAACCAATGTTCACTAGTCAAGCAGCAAGAAAAAAAGCACCAAGGTTATGGATTAATTTATAGCCCTATTGAAGAATTGGGCTGGTGGCAGAACACAGAATGCACTTGGAATTAGAAGCTAATCAGTAACATACTGTTTCACGAGGAAGGAAGTAAAGTGTTCGTTCAATGTTTTTCACCATCACACAACAGCTCACATGAGTTTTGGCAGATTCGATCAGAACTTTGCCAAACAGAAATACCACACCTAAAAGAATAAGATAAAACCAAGAGAAACATTTCAGTTATATTGCATTAAAGGGGCACAATAAAGGCTCAATGAATGTATGCCTTAATAAGAAACCATTTTTTACAGCAAATTTATATCTGATGTCCACTCTCCAAGACCAGTTCCTTTACTTAGGCCATATGACAATACCACCCTTGTAAAACGTGTGACCACTAGGAGGACAGAGGACAGAATAACTTTTGGTGTAAACATTTACCCTAGAATTAAGGAGACAACCCCAAATCAAAGGAGATAAACTTTGGTTATTAGGAATACATCCTCTGCAACACCCCAGGTCAGTGAAGAAACCCCTGGAGAATTAGGGAGACATCCAAGATCAGTCAGTGTAGGGAAAAAAACAGAAAATAAACACATTTTCCCTTAAACCAGGATTACCCAGATTAAGAGAAACAAACGAACAAAAAAAAGGCAAACTATTCTCCAACAAATCTCATATTTAAACCTTTTGGGAGAACTGTGAGAATCATTACAAAATTCCTTTTTAGCACTTGTACTTACCGATAAAAATTAACATTCATATATAAGAATATGTATGTCAGTATTTTTCTATATATAGAAATCAGCAGAAAAACTCCTTTTGAGACCCCTCTATAATATATACTACAAAGTAAAAACAAGCCTTTCTAGACATCAAGTCATTGTTCATGGAAACAGGCCATCAAGATAGGACTCCAGGTCTGACAGTCAAACTAAGAGATGGTCACTGTGCAAAATCCTGGGCTCCGTGAATAATTAGACAGCAGTAATCAACACAGCCACTCAACATGGCCACTTGTCTCAGACACTAAGAAAATCCTGGCACATGCAAAGGCTACTGTTCACAAAGCCAATTACTCCAGTTTCACAAGATAGCTCATCAGTGCTTCCTTTTGTCACTCACTCTAGTAGAAATAAGACCATCTAAGAATTTTCATTTCTGCAGATGATTAAAATTCTTACAAGAGTTGTGTGATTTTCAGCTGGGGGGAGAGAGGCAGGTGGGGGGAGATAGGAGAGGGGAAGGGAGTGTGGGGACGATTAAAAAAAAAATCACAGTAGCACAGAAAATTAAAAGTCATCCTCAAGACAGTTAGAGATGAAAAAACAAAATTCCATGCAAAGAAAAATAAAGACCCTAATATTGGATTCAAAGATTCAAATAGCTCATTTTACAGTCAAACTAATATCACACTTCATGCAACACATTTGACACTGTTTATGCCTCATTTGCCACAAAAAGATCATGGTAAACAAAGATTACATTCCCCCCAAAGTTACTAGCTGAAACCAGGTGCAGTCAGGATTATTCAACCTTGAAAAAGTCATAATGAAGACAGGATATCTCCCCATATGCAAAGAGTAAGATTCTTTTCATAATTATGGAGCATTCAGCAACAACTGACTGACTTAGAATCTGTAAGAAAGCGAGAGACAATAACAGGGTCTTTGGGAGTACTTCGTTTTTATTAGCTGCATTGATTTCACCAAAGCTCACTTACTGATCATTACCTGCTATCACTATGAAACTGTTCAACCCTTTGAAATTAAAGGACTTTTTTAAAGCTATCTTATTTAACCCCTTGGCATCAATCACAAGATGACACAACTTGAGAAATACCACAGAACGGCAGAGTGGCCTGCCGTAACAAGCCCAGCAGTCTGCCACTGAAGAGCTAACCACTTTATTTTCAGAGTCTCAGCATGTTCTTTACATAAGTGACCAAATAGACTAGATGATCTGTGAGGCCTTCTCCAGCACTAGAAATTTCCTTTTACCTTAGCATTTGAACACAGAACAATAACAGACAGGTACCTTTTACAATTGCAAAATATTTCCCAATAGTGGTTGAAAAGTCCTATCCAAGACTATGATTAGCACTAAGAATTCAACAATACGTATAAATTGGCTGCCCTGCAAATATGGCTGTGCTTCAATATCTCAATTTTAACCTCCATTACCTATTACCATACAAAGCATCCATCACTAGCCGATAGAAATTTGTGATGATGGAATTGTTCTGTCTGTATCTGTGGATCCATGGATATGGTAGCTACTAGCCACATGTGGCTACTGAGTACTTAAATCGTGGCTAGTGGCTGAGAAAATTTATTTTCATGACTTTAAATTTAAAGAACTACATGTAGCCAGCAGCTACCACAGTGGGTAGTGCAGCTCTAGACATTACCCTGAAAAACAAGGCTGTTTTTTAGTAAAAGTATCACCCAGTAAACAAAAGATGGAAACAAAAAACTCATTTTCACACAGGAAAGAAAGAGGGTTGTTGTTGTTGTTCCTTAAAGTTGTAATCCCTGGAAATTGACACTGGCAAATTAATGCTTTATGTAGGGATTAAGAGAGGGGCACCATCCACCTCTGTGTTACCCATTCTTACCCAACACTGCTCCAAGGCTTCAAGAGGCAAACTCAGTATAGCAGCAAATGTAACTCTGGTTCTCTGAAACCTTTCATGTACATCTATAGGCCTGTCAATCACTGTGCAGTTTATGTCAATGAACATTTATTAAATACCCACTATATGCCTGGCATCATGCTGAAAGCTGGAAATAAAAGGTCTCAGCTCTCCAGGAGTTCAAAGGCTTTGGGGGGAAGAAAAACACAGAATCAGATCTTTTCCAAGTAATAGGACAAATGCTACAATGAGAAAGGGTATGATGGGGTCACAAAGAAAGGGCTCTTAGGCCAGTCTGAAGGATTGGGAAACTTCCAGATGGCACCTGGGCTGAGCCAGACGAGGGCATTCCAATCACACAAACACAATGAATACAGAGACATGGTACAAAGAGCAGCAGGTACAGGGAGGGAGCTATTTCTAGGGCATCAGAAGCCTTGCTAAGGAACTTGGACTTTATGTTGTAGGCAGCAGCCACTGAGGATTTTTTTTTTTAATGAGGAAATGACATGGTCAGAATTACCCTTCTGGCAGTCGCTCTAGGCACAATGTGGGGGATGACAGCTGAGGGATCAATCAGGAGGCTGTGATGGTGTGATTTCCATAGGCAAGAAAGGATCAGATGAGAAGTGGGAGCTATGAGGAGAAAGAGAAGATAGCCTGTCTTCTTTAGGAGAAAACTAATAAGACTTGGTGAGGGAAGGGAAGAAAAGGAGGCATCAAGGCTGGCTCCCAGATTTCTGGTTTTGATGGGACCCTCAACCAAGATGGGGAATCAAATCCACCATCAAGCAGACACAGCAGAGCACAGAGAGTAGCAGTGGGAAGAGCAGGCCCACAATGTCACACAACTTCAGCGAGCACCACTCACATCGCCATGCTCCAGAGGTCCCATGAGGTGCATGTGAAAATGGTGTCCCCTGCAGCTGTACAATGGGGCAGCCTGTGTTTCAGCAATGGATGGGAAATATTTGCTCAGCCTCATGTTATCACACCTGCCAGCCCATCTTCCACTAGCAAGTAACAAAGAGGTAGTCAAAGAAGTGAGAGGGTCTAACCAAATTATCTTACCCTAGCTAATGTAGATAAGATACCATTTCTAAGATTGCTTATGTTTTTACCTAATGAGCTAATACATGGCAGTTTGCTACTCAAGGGCTCTACATGGGTTTCTACATATCTGATAAGCTGAAGCATATTACTATTCCCATCTCTCCTCTGAGAGACCAGTAGCATCTTTCCAGTTAAAGTCAATGTCTGGTTATCTTTAAGGTAAATTTAGCCTCCAAATCTGAAAGTTAATACTTATTCTTCTTACTCATTCATTCCTTTACTCACATCTAGACACACCCTCTATTTTCACCAGATGTAGCCTCTAGGAAACCACCTTGAAAAACATAGTTTGCATCTACCCTCAGGTCCAGAAATGGATATGAATAAAGGTAACTCTGTTTAAGAAGAGTAAGTATTTTATATTAATCCGACAGACCTCGTCATGCCTGGTCCCACGGTGAGGAAGGGCTCAAAGGAGCACAAAAGGAAACTGGAGAGCATCCTGGCTTTTTTGAGTCAGAATTCACAGTATCAGCTCATTCAGAGGAGGACCCGGGAATCATCCTTGATTCCTTCCTGTCAACCCTCACATCAATCCATCAACAAGTTTATGTTGTAATACATGTTAAAAGCATTCACTTTTCTCTCCACAGCTACCACTAGGTCCAAATAACTAGCATGCCTGCCCTGGACTGACTGATATCCAGGGCTTCTCCACTTACCCACTCCAGCCCCAAAACACACATACACATGCAGGCTATTCTCCACACAAACTGGAGAGTTCCTGTTAAAATGTACATCCAACCATGTGACCACCACTCCACCAATCCTGCCAGTACTTAAAATCTTCCACCACTTCCCCACCACTTTTAAAATGAGATCTAAACTCCTTAATGTGGCTTTCAAGAGCCTTCATTATCTGACCTGGGCCTTTATCTCCAACTTCATTTTCTACCAGATAATCCTGTCACTTGATTATTGTGCTACAACCACTCAGGCCTCTCTCCAGGCCTCTGTGCTCACCGGTTCCTCAGGCTGCACATGCCCCATATCTCAGCACAACGGTGGTCTCCTCAGACAGGCCTTCCCAGGCCACCCCTCGACTAATTGCCTTTACGCCATCTATCAACTTTCCTTATGGACCGCCTATATACCCCTACACGCTCCCACCCCACTAGAACGTAAGTTCCATTAGGATAGAGAATTGGTCCAGCTTGTTCACCCCATTTCAGTGCCTGGCACACAATAGGGTGGTTCAATTTTCTGAATAAAGGAACAAATTAATGACTAATTCCATTTAAAGTATATAACTATAATTTCAGATACACTGAAGGTAAACTACAAGCACACATAATTGTACAAAATCACATAACTGTTTTCAGAAAAAGTGTCTCTAAGGATTATTCACACCACATAACCCCTCTCCATCTCAGTGGTTCACACACTTTACAGTGACTGAGTGTTGGTCTCTTAGCATCCCCATACATCAGCACAGAGCCTGTGCCAATTACAATCACTAAAGCATTTAAGGGGAAGGCGCTACTCCATATTAAAGACATACAGTATGATTACCTGGTTGGTTGTACTGATCTTCATAAGCATCCAGCCAATAAAACTGAAACACTTGTTCCTCATCTGCCCCTTTTACCAGTGGGAGGTGATCGGAATCCACTTTAACTTCCCAGGCTGAGAAACTGTTCTCATCTTCCTGATCAATGTCCCAACAGGAGACATCGGGGAGAAAACTTCCTCTGGAAAAATCACATTTTCAAAACCCTTTCAAAATCCAACAGAATAATTATAGCACTACTTGCCAGAAAAGTCATAAAATGTTCTTACAAGCAGGACGTGGTCCCTTTCTGAGGACCTGCCTCGGGATTCACCCTCTCTGCTGGTCCACTCTTTTGGTCGCAAGTCTTGGCAGCCAGAGGAGGCTCCACGTCTGCCTCCTCAGCTTCCATGGGCTCATCGAAGTCGCCATCTTCAAAATCCACTGCCCCCAACTCCTCCTTGTTTTGTGTACATGCTGGCACTGCCTCTCCTGCGGGCATCACCACACATCCTCATCACAGGCTGCCGCCCTGGAGCACAAAGGCTTCCCCAGCACAGCACTAGCAGCCCAGCCTTTCCCCACACTGTATTTGCATTCCCCTTCAGTCTCCAAATTGAATGTTTTCAACTTTCACTGCTGTGAATTCAAATCTTTCACACTTAAACTTGCTATCACAATACCTTCAAAATTGCCTCCACTTCCTCCTTCATGGGGCCTCCATTTTTGACAGCTGTTCCACAGCCCTGTACTCCTGCCCGACATCAGACTTACCGGCAAATTCAGCACGTTTAAGAGGAACGGGAGTTAATGGAGGCTCCTTCCATGAGACGGGGGGATCGGTTTTTCCCGAGGGAACTGCCTGTAAATGTTTTCAAATGTTTTGTCAGTTAGACGTGCATACTAAAAATATGCCAACTGTCCTACCCTGACCAGAGATAATGACAGTTCCCATTTGTAAAATGATTTTGTGTATTATTAATGTAATAGCTTCAATTATTTTACTGTTACCTAGGTTTACAAAAGAAATACTTGTTTCCAGGAGGAAAATTATTACATTTAGCACAGTCGCAATACTTATAATAAACACATACTAGTTACTACAAAATTTACTATGAAGAAAGCAGGCACATGCTATTTTTGAAATAATAAAACTATATAATGAAACAAGAGTCCTAATTTAAAACAAAAATCAAGAACAAATTCAAAGGCATTTCCCTCATATAGAAAGGCAACAGAATAAGTTTTAAGCAATAACACAAATCAAGTCTGAAGGCATTTACACACACTCTACCTTGCAGGTATGCACAGAGAAAGGATTCAGTGAAGCACCAATGGATCTTTTCTTCTTCAGTATTACAGGTGGTAGGCTTATTTGAGGTGTCTAAAAGGAGGGGGAAGATAGACATTCACTGCCATGGTTTGCCAGAAGATAGAAAAAGTGTATTTTTCCTCCACTGAAGCCCAATGAGCAAAGCATTTTTTTCCTTCCCTGCTCCCCCCACCCCAGATCTATGTTCATGCACTGCAGTTACTATAGCAACAATATCAGACTCACTAGAAAACCAGAATAGATACTGAATCCACCCCTCATCATTTTTTTTCTTTTTAAAACTTAACATACTTTTCCCTTACTCTTCCAGAATATCACATTTAAAAACTGTCAAGCTACCCCTTCTTGGTATCGGTTAGTCATTTTAATCAAGAGTCACTTAGAAAGATGTACATCTCTAAATGAGAGTTTCATCTTTATGTGAAATAGCCAAGCCACAGACTCCCAGCACAGCCTAGCCTGTCTGAGTTTTAACAGGAACAGCTCAGACTCTTCCTTCGCTCCCACTCAGAATTCAAGACGAGGATCTCACGTTTGATTGTACAGACTGACAGACTTCAATCTATTTCGGGAACACACACTGCAACAACTGAGTGCAAGCAGTGCGCATGCCCAGAACTGACTCGTGTATTCTTACCACCTCAAACACGCCCCCACGCAGCTCGATCTACAGAAGCACACAGCTTATAACAGCTGGAAACTACTCACCTAAAATGGTGAGAAGAAACCAATTTGCAGGTTTGTTGTTTTGGGGATTTGGGGTGTTTTTCAGTGGTAGTGGTGGTGCTACCATTGCATTTTTTAAAAAAATTCTGGCAATGGTCTGCTTTGTATAATTACTGAATTGTTTCTTCAGCCATGTCCCCTACATATTTAATTACTTGAGATTCACTTACCTCAGTGTTCAGATCTTGCAATATGTCACCTAGCAGACCATCCTTGGACAAGTCTACAGCTTTCTGGAAGTTATAAAGGTAAAATGAGAAAGCCATACACTTTCCCTTCTCACCCAGATCACATGTTTGCAAAAGGAAGAACCTAACTAGTCAGTCCTTGCCTCTTCAGTCCTTACTCTTGAGTGCTCATCTACTAGTTATAGAGCTTAAAAATCACCTGTGTATACACAGGTCCCAAAACTGGAGCTCCCGACCTCTATTTCCATTCTTATTCCATGACCCTCCTGTTAATCACTGAAACAAACACACTGTCAATTCAGCTTTTCAGGTCAATCTTTTTTATCTCCAAGTTCCAACCACTGGGATGCCTAAATTCACCTAGAAATCTACATTCAACTTAGTGACTGAAATTGGTAAAATATTACTCAAATATTTGCACTCAAAGATATTCAGTACCTATTATCTGTAAAATTAAATATTAAATCTGTTTCACAAAGGAAAAGACAAAAACATAAGAAAACCATAAAACTCACTTCTGTGGTTTTCTTCCCAGCACTAGCAATGAACATTGACTTGATATCCTTTGGTCTTGTTACTGCAGCCTTCTTTACATGCCTCTTGTCTTTGTTGTGTGCTTTAGCATCTTTTCCTGTCGGAATAGAATTTAGAAACAGGCAGTGGCAAAAATCAAAATGGAAAACTAAAAGCCCAGTCACCTGCTCCCTATATATGAGAATTTGAGAAGAAAAATGTTAAGAATTCAAAATACAAGAATATGACATTTTTGTGCAAGATATACTGGGAAGAATCTTTAAAACGAGCTTAATTCAGGAAAACTCGAGCTGAATGTTATTTCAAAAACTGATGAAACACCAGTAAAATATCTGGATGGGTTATTAAGTGTGACTGTTTAATTGCTATTGTTAGTGTGAATAAAAAGCTTTTTAAAAGGTGAAGGGGGGGTGTCTTTTTTCCCATAGGAAAAAAAAGAAATAATAAGTTCATCTGGAAGCAGGAGACTGATTAGCCTAGTGGCCTTCATGAGATCACCTTTTTAGTGCTACACTGAATCTAGCAGGAAAACTGAACTGTGAAAAAAAAAACAAGATTACCAGTTATGATACTATAGCCACCTAATTGCCATTTCATGAAAAACAGCAAGCAGACACACACAACACACGTAGCAACTCTAAACAGACATTTGCACAATAAGTTGTGCAGTGTTTTCTCTTATGACCACGTGTATGTAAATCGCCTATGAACTCTTCTAATACTGTCAGTTTTACTCTGGCTTTCAGATTCATCCCAGAGCAGTCTCTACCTGACAAAGACCTAAAATGAATAGTTACTACAGTGCAGTATTGGCATGTGAATACAGACTGGATGAACCAGAGAACAGAGTCCAAAAAAAAGACCCAATTACTTATGGAAATTTAGCATATAATAAAGGTGGCATTTCATATTCCTAGAGACAAGATAGACTTTTTTTTTATTCTTGAGCTGTGTCTTGATATGAATGTACCATATTTATAATATTTTTAAATAAATGCCACATAATTACTCATTTAAAAATCCAACAAGATATATTTGAATTGGCTAGTCCCTGTTGATTGAGTCAACAATTTAAATAATACAGATAATAAAGAATTATCTGTTTGGCTCTCTCTCTAAACCTAAAAACCTGCCAGTCTTACATTGGAATCAAGATGAGACTTTTTAATAAGTAGTGCTGATCACCCATTTGTAAATAAAGTAATCGCATAAACACCAAACTGATCATAGATCAAAATTTTTAAAATGAAACTATACAAGTACTTCAGTAAAAAAGGCAAATTCCTGGAGTCACCCAGCAGCTATTCGGTCAGCAGTGTGAGTGGCTTTCCCCCCCGCACATAGCCAGCACCTCCTGGCCCACCAGTTGAGCTCCCATCCACATCCCCTGGCTGGAATGCAGACCCAATTGCAGCCCATGCCCCAAGTAGACGGCATCATGAAGTACCTGCCTTACTTCTGCCACAGCCAAGTGGTGTAGGACTCTGACAGCAGATCCAAGCAATTGGGCACCCTCACATCTAACTTTCCTGAGCAAGTAGTAGATAACCTGCCAGCTGATGCAACTCCTGACACTTATCATGGCTGGGCCAATGCTGAAAGTGCAGATGGCCATAGATGGTGGTGAGCATAGGATGGAACCTATACTACAAGAGTACAAAAAAGTCCATGGAAACTCATATCATACATACTTCCCAAGAAGACATCTATGGGAAAATCCTAAATGTGGCTATTGTTGGCTACCTCAGACCAGAAAAAAACTTTGATTCTTTAGAGTCACTTATTTCAGCAATTCAAGGTGGTACTGAGAAAGCTAAGAAATGACAAAATTTACTAGAACATTTGAAATTGAAAGAAGACAATTTCTTCCAGGTTCCTAAGAACAAAATAATGAATGGCCACTGATGAAAAATCATTTTATTTATTCATTCACTGCTTTCTAGTATTTTACTACTCATAACTATGCAGTCTCATCTTGGTTATGTTTTAAAAATTAAGATTTTCCTACAGCTATAGATAAGTTTAAATGGTACAATATTATGCTTTGACTGTTCAATTAAACCCATCATGCTACAGTACTAAAAATATTCATTTTAAAAAATCAAGATTCTTTATATGTAATATGTTCATTAAAATTTACCACTAGAAAGGTCTTAAGTGTCTTATAATGGAAATGGAATGTACATAGCTATGGGTAAAAAGGCAAGTCACTAATTTGAGATGAAAACTATAATTCTCATGGTGAAATACTAGCATGTATGTACTTGTACAGCATGTGCTGCTAAACTGAGAAGGCTTATAAAAGTAAATGTATTAAACAGAGGTTTGATAGTTTATTATAAACCTAAGGGGAAAATTCACACTTTATATTTTTGATACTATGTGCATTAATATATTATTACAAACATGAAGATTTGTGAAATTTTAGTCATTTCCTTTATGAGGTCGAAACACTGTGTTGTGTTCATTTTTTGTTACAGCTGTCTCAGTTCTAATTGATCTAGACTCCCTCTGCCTATCATTTTTGAATCTTTAAAACAGTAAAATGAGTGTTTTTCAAGAAAAAAAGGCAAATTCCTTTGCAACACGGGCATGGGGAAAGTCTATGATTCAAAATCTATTTGCAAAAAAAAAAAAGATTAATAAATTCAATTACATCAAAAACAAATTTAAAGACAAAATAGAAGAAAATTTTTGCAATGTTTCACAGATAAAGGTCCAATTCCCTGATATTAAAAAAAAGGCCTCAAACCCCAAAAGAAATGTGGGTAATAAATACAAACATACAGTTCACATAAAAATATAGGCATACTTCACTTTATTGTATTTTGCTTTACTGCGCTTCAAAGATGCTGCACTTATTACAAATTGAAGACAAGACCCTCTACCACTAAAAAGATTACAACTCATTTTACTGTGATACTCGCTTTATTGCGGTGGTCTGGAACAGAACCCACAATATCTTTGAGGTATGCCAGTATATATAAACAGCTATTAAGTTTTATGAAAAGATGCCTAACTTCATGTGTAAAAGAAATACAAGTGAAAAGAAAAGCTTGAGAACAGACTGTTGGTGAGGCCACAGGGTCTAAACAGACACTCAATTCCACTTGAGAATAATTTAACAATATCTCATAAAACTTCATGTGCATTTACTTTCTGAACCAGCAATCCCAGAAATTTTCCCTGAGGAAAACACCACTTGCACCATTACTCAAAGCAGTAATATTTGTAACAGAAAATTATTGAAAATCTAAATGTCCATTCAAGGAAAGCATTTGAATACCCCATGGTACATCCAAACCATGGATTACTATACAGCTCTACAAAAACATATAAATAAGATCTCTATATTCTGATATTGAGGGATTTTCAGGATATCTTAAGTGAAAAAACACAAAGTACTAAAGAATTTATAGAAAATACATTTTGTATAAGAAGAGGAAATAATATATATATATATACACACAATTCCATTCCTGAGTATATCCAAAAGAACTGAAAACAGGTGTTCAAACAAAAACTTGTACATTAATGTTCATAGCAGCACTATTCACAATAACCGAAAGGTAGAAACAACCCAAATTCCATCAACTAATAAATGGTTAGACAAAATGTGTTATTTCCATGCAATGAAATATTACTCAGCCATAACAAGGAATATACAAATACATGCTACAACATCTGAAAACATAATAAAGAAGCCAGATGACACAAATACGGTCACATACTGTATCATTTCATTTGTATGAAATATTCAAAAGAGGCAAATTTAAGTCTACAGCCATGCCACCCTGAACATGCCCAATCTCATCTGATCTCAGAAGCTAAGCAGGGTTGGGCCTGGTTAGTACTTGGATGGGAGACCACCTTGGAATACCAGATGCTGTAGTCATTTAAAAAAAATAGGCAAATCTATAGATAAAGAAAGCAGATTACTAGTTGCCAGAGGCTAGGGGAAGGGAGACTGGGGAATGTCTGCTAAATGGTTTCCATTTGGAGTAATAAAAAATGTTCTGGAACTAGATAATGATCAGGATTACAAACATTATTAATGTATTAAATGTCACTAATAATAAAGCTTATGTAGTAAAAGATTTTTCATGTGCCTAAGACTGTGAAAAGGTTTGTAGGACATTTGTGAAAAATGTAAAACAGGAGAACTAACTTTTTATTGAGATCATTTGGCAGTTTGAAGCAATATAATTAATGGTAAAACATTTAGTTTTTAAAATACAGATCCTAACAGAGTATAAAAAGTGAAGGTCAATACTGGTTTGAACAGCAAGGAAAGCTTCAATCTCACTACTGTAGGTTAGTAAGATTTAGACAGGAAGACAGAAAGAAACAGAAAGAATAGCAGTCAACATTTTGAAGTTGAATTCTTCCATAATTTTAGTGTTTCTGTTTTGATTTGTTTTCATTTTCCCACCAGTTTTTCTTTAATGGGACTCAGTCGATATTTTTCTATCTCTATTTGAAAACAAGCCAGGGATTGGATCGATAAAGTGTTGACCTCTAACTTCTAAGAAAAACTCTACAATTTCTCCTGAGTCGTTAAAGTGGATTGCGGGATTTCATTTCCCTTCCTTAGAGCTTGGGACCTTACTGGGCTCCTCATTACGGATGCTGAAACAGTGAGGACTTGTGGGTGAATGGTGGCAAAGTATGGAATAAAGATTTCGAAGACTAAGCTCTCCCTTCAGAATGTCATTCTCTTCACTGGTGTTTGACTGGGAAGAGATAAGATGATGATTATGGAAACAAAGAGATAGCTCATTTATTCAACAAATACTGCACACTTTCTTTACACCTGCTACTGTGATTGGCACTGAGATGATCAGGACACGGTCTCTTCCTCAAGAACCTCCCTGTCCAGTCCAACCTCCTAACTTATAGCTGATACAAATAATGTCCAAAGAGGTGATAGGACTCACTCAAGGTGATACAGACAATTAACAACATAGCCAGAACTCCAACACAGGCTCCTTAGTTCAGGGATACGAAAAAGTACATGGGCTTATTTCATTCTCCTCTTGGAGTTACAAAAACTAGAAATACAATTAGCCACACTGCTACCAAATGGTACCAGTGTGTAGAGTTCCTGTGTTATGCAGGTTGGCAGAAACCAGGAAGATGGTCTACATATTCTAACTGAACTCATGAATGAATGAATAAATAACATCTCACATGAGAAAAAAAAGAAACACATCCTTATTCTCTGTAAAAGTAAACACAGGACAGATAATCAGAAACTAATAAAAATACTTGGTTACCTGTGGAGATGGGAAGAAACAAAGTAGAAAGCATAGGAATGAATAGGATTTCACCTTACTCTCCTGATATTTCTTGATATCGCTTTGATTTTTAAATCATAAAATGTTTTAAAATATTCAAGAAATAAAATTAAAACAAAAGCGTTTTTTAAAAAAACCTAAATTTGCATAGAAACAAAATAAACCTATATGATAAACTAATATAACACACAGAAAAAAATTACTTCATACACCTTCTGAATGTAATACTCTGACTATATGCCCTTAGTAAGATATATGCCAAAAATAAATAAAACTGCAACAAAATTATAAACTTTATTTAGAAAGGTTGTTGATAGACATATTGGTTTAGTGATTCTAAAATTTCCAATATTTTTTGTATATATTTTAGAAGACAAGAGTTTTAACAGAGAGTGAAGGTAGATACAAATAAGAATTGGAGATGAAGAATCCTGTGATGTTGGATTTGAACAGAATGTACCAGTATGAACTCACAACACACAGAGATATCAAACCTCTTAGATCTGTTCACTGAAATGACCTAGAAACCATTATACTCCAGTAGCAATTGAGTACATTTGCCCCCAGATCTGAATACCATTCTCCCCTAAAAGGAACCATGATTCTTAGGGGAAATGGTTGATTCCAGGTCTGGGATAGCAATAATACAAAGAGAACCTGAAACATCTTGCTTACCCAGAAGGCAAGGAAATGTTCAACCAACAGGGCCATGTCAAAAGGGCAAAGGAGCAAGCTCAAAGGGGATCCTATTGCCAAATCTGGGATAATTTGAACATCCGAAAAATGATGATAGTGGATGTTAAAATATAATAGTAGTTTTATTTAAATCCATGAGTTTGAAGAGAGAGTTTTAAAAAGGAGAGAATCATCAGTAGATGCTAAAAGCACTGGGTGAAAGTCAGTAAGGAAAAGGAATATACATATGGTCTCCAGTTATCACTCTTCATTTGCATTAATTATAAAGGTAGAAAGGTAGCTTTACAAAGAAGAAATCTGACAAACATCATCTTAACCAAGAGATCAAACTCAGTATCACCAAAAATGGAACAAACTGACACTATGTGCCCAGATATGATCAATGGGAAGGACACGACTTCATCTATATTGAATGTTTGCCAGAATATTTAACCTGACTCTATAAACACAAAGAAGCCATCAAGTAAATCTCAGATTGTGAGACATTCAACAAAACCACCAATCTGATCCCTTTTAAAATGCCATGAAAACAAAACAAACAGCCAGAAGGGGAGAAGGAGCGGAGAGGGATGGTTCTGTTCTACACTAAATAAAACTAAAGAGACATGAAAACTGGATTCCATTTTTAAAAATAGCTATGAAAGACATTATCAGGTTAACCAGGGAAACCTTAATATGGACATTAGATAATATCATGAGAAGGGTATTGTGGCTAAGTAGACAAGTGTCCTTATTTTTAGGAGGTCACTGCTGAAGCATGTAGAGGTGAAGTGTCATGACATCTACAACTTACTTTCAGTAAATTCACCAAAAATAGTCTCTGTATGTGGTTGGGAACAGGGAAGAAGGAGAAAGTAAACAAATGTAAAATTCTAACCAGCTACAAATTAGGGTCCAGACTGCCTGAAAAGAGCAAGATAGCAGAGAATTTAGGCTTTGTGGCTATATGTCTCTCTTGCACTGTTGCATATTCCTCTTTACATTTTTTTTAAACACTTGAAAAATGTAAAAAATCATTCTTAGTTCAAGGGCTACACAGTAATAGGCATGATTTCCTTCTGGGGTAATGAAAATGGGCAACTGTGGTGATGGCTGCACAATTCTGTGACTAAATGCCATTGAAATACATGTACACTTTAAATAGGTGAATTGTATGACATGAGTTATGTCTCAATAAATTTTAAAAACAAGCCGCCTGTGAGTAGATCAGTTGGCCGACTCATGCTCTAACACTTGATGATTAATAATAAACTAAACCAAAAAAACAAATATTGAAGAAAATCTCCCCTTCTCATCTGGCAGTGACTAACTTAGGTTTGTTTATCCAAAAAATATAGTCGCCAATGACTGTGTAGCTAAGAAAATCTGATGCATCATTCATTATCATTTTAAATTTTAAGCAAACATAGCAAGTTGATTATTCTAAGTTTGAAACCTGTTGTAGTACTATACTATTATCAAAAAGCTAAAAGTTTAAGAATATCACATCAGTGGGAAGTAAAAGACATCACTTATTGTTGCAGCCCTCAAATTCAGCAAGCCTAAAATGACCACAGGATTGAAAATTCCAAAATAAGTTAAAAAAAAAAAGACCAAACTCTCTGGACAACAGAGACATGAAACTTCATTTCCTGCTGTTGTTTTCTACATTTAATTTTCCACATAACCATGCTCCTCTCAATAACAGAACACTTCCCATACCTAAAACAATTGTAGTAGGTCTTTTTCCCTTAAAGGAAACAGTATCAAAGTACCAAGTCATCTCACATTTTAAACAATTCTTTAAATATCAAAATGGCACTCTCTTAAAAACAAAATGTAGGTACCTTTCTCATGGGAATCAAGAGCATCGTCTTCAAGGTCATCATCGAAAATCTCTCGGCCATCCTCTACATAGCCAATACCATCTGCGGGAATAAAATTTTACATTGACATCAAGTTTCTAAAAGTGGCCAATAACATTTTAGCCATGACCAAACAAAAACATTTATACCCACTCAAGTGTTCTCCTGGCCTGTGCCATTTTTAAGTGTAGCAGAATCCTGTTTAAACAAGTATCAGACAAAATACAGCATCCACACAGGCTTGAGTCAAAATCAAAGGATATATATATATATATATACTATAGAGGCACCCCTTGTCTTCCTGCACTTTGCTTTATTGTGCTTCACAGGTGTTGTGGTTTTTACAAATTAAAGGCAAGACCTTCCACCAGCAAAAAAAACTAGGGTTCACTTTACTGCAGTGGTCTAGAACTAGACCTGCAAGCTCTCTGATGTATGCCTGTACCTACCTAAGTCAGCCAGGGAAACAATTTGGTCCATGACATCGACGTTTGCCACAATGGGATGCTTTATAGTATGTTTACTCTACCAGGAGACTAAAACGTGAAAGAATCAAGATCGCAAGGCCAGAAAAGCACCTTGGTCTACGAGGGGAATGTGGATGAGTCCTGGCAATATAGGTAAGTCCAAGTACAGAAGTAGGAATATAAACATAGTCACAGGCACAGTCTACACCTCCTCCCTGTGCTCAGCATTCACATGCCCAAGAAGTCACTGAACGAGCGGGAACCACAAGCTTTCCACAAAGGGCCACATGGGACCTAAGAATGAGGACCACCCTGTGCAGGGTGCTTCCCACGGCCCAAGGTAGTCCTCACACAAATAACCTCATGTAATCCTCACGGCGACTCTGTTACATGGGTAGTTTTCCTATCCTCACATTATGTGGGAGTGCCACCCAACTACTTTGCTCCTCCCAATTTCTACACAGCTATTTCCTAGAGGATTTACACTATATCGTGAAGCAGGTGTCTGGATTCTCCAAAATGCCCCCACATAACTTTGTCTTGCTCTGCTTCCATATCCTCAAAAACTGTACTTGAGGAAAATTCAAACCAAAGGTATGATCTTAACAAAGCCTTACGTCTGCCACACAAAGCAGCAACTCCACTGCAAGAGAATGTACAAAGTGCAGCTAAGACAGTGCCTGGCAGGCAACTCCTTCCCACATACCGTCATCCACGATCCAGTCATCATCCTGGCGTGCCTGCACCAGCTTCGAATACTGTTCTTCATCAATCTCCTCGTAAACACTCGTGAAGTCCTCAACCTGCCATCATACAAGTTTGAGAAAGCTTCAAATGGAGTGAAAGTGTTAAGCAATTCTGATGAAAAAAAATGTCAAAATTGAAACTGGAATGGCAGCCTGAAGAAGTAGCTGCAACCAAATCATGAGTTCTGACATTCAATACCACTACAGGGTTTTCCTTAAATAGACATCAATTAGCTTAGTATTCCTTTTAGGTGGGTGTTAACATAAGATATTAAATGATTCCATTAGCATAATACACTTGTCACACCATCAATTACTCATCTACTTCATAAAAAACAAGCTGAATTATAGCCAATTCTTCATTAGCTGCTTTGGGGATTATTCACTTATAGTTTCTACACTGGTTTCTCCTGTACTTAGCAAATCTGTAAGGCATGCCACCTCCCTCTCCACCACCTGATATTGCCCTGCAAACTGATCATAATTTTAATAACTGTTCAACTAATCAAGTATAATTCAAAAAGAAAACTCTCCCCCCTCATCCCTCTCTAAAAGCAAAACACACTTTATATCCTATATTCTACAGGTACACTAGAAATGGTTTTTGAGTGATCCCTTTGAATTAGCACTGATCCCCTACCACTCTCAGGTTTTAAAACTGCAGAGATATAAACGCTGAGCTACTGGAAGAAACCTAAGTGCCCATCAATAGACAAATGAACAAAGAAGTGGTCTATACAGACAATGGAAAATTACTCAGCTATAAAAAAGAATGAAATATTGCCATTTGCAACAACATGGACCTTGAAGGCATTATGTTAAGTAAAATAAGTCAGACAAAGAAAAATACCATATGATTTCACTTATATGTGGAATCTAAAAAACAAAACAAAACCAGACTCTTAAATACAGAGAACAGACTGACAGTTGCCACAGATAGAGAAGAGGCACAAAATGAATAAAGAAATACAAACTTCCAGATATAAAACAAGTCATGGGGATATAATATACAACATGGGGAAATATAAACAATAATCCTGTATTGACTCTGTATGGTGACAAATGGTAACTAGACATATTGCGGTGATCATTTTATAATGTATCTAAAGTCAAATCACTATGCTATACCTGAAACTAATATAATATTGTATGTCGATGATACTTTAAATTAAAAAAAAAAAACACTGAGCTACCTGGAAAGCAAGTTTAGGGAATGGCAAGTCCTCCAACCACATGGGCTGTCAGACTGCCAGAGGGCCAGATCACCATGAATTACTGACATGAATAGAGCAGACCACTTCAGCACAGTTGAAGCAATAAAGAGATGCACACCACTGCTGCAGCTGCTGTGGTGACAGGCCACCAACTTCCCAGAGAGAATTTGGTGGGCTGGTTAGCAAGAACCCAGATACCTTGTTCAAGGGTGGAGGGGGGTGGAGGAAATGACTAACTCTACCTGAGAAGCTAAAACTTTAGGGAAAAACACTTGAACACGGAGCTTTGAGAACCCAACTGGCAGAGCTGACTAGATTTTTGCTACACTGACAAGGCTTATAATAATTACAAGGCTAGGCTTAGTTTTCACCTCCTGTTTATTCTACAGGGTCCAACTGGCAAATGTTGATTTGGCTTTCTACGATTTGAAAACAAAAACTACCTACCCTACCAAATTAAGTTTTTGACAACCCAAACACAAACTAGCCCAATCAATATTACTGTACTGATCAACTGGGGTGGGGCTGGAAAGATCATTTTTGTTGGTTGAAGTCTATCAGGCATACTTTTTTTTTATTTAAACAACTCACTTATGTACTATCAAAAAGGTACCAGAAAACTATTTTGAAAAATCATGTTGAATAAGTCATTTTGACTTTATCTCTAAAAACACTGCAACTGCTCAGCATGAACTCTTAGAGCTATGCAATTAAGATCAGTGATTAAAGAAAAATCAGTCGCACTGCATCAACATGTGAAATGCCCCCACAGAACTCCTTTATAAAAAGTACTCACATTAAAAATGCTTTACTCCCACTTTACTGTAATCCTTTTAGCAGCCCTTTATGATCTGGTTGACTTGCTTAACTTGAATGAATGGTGCCAAATGACAACAATCCTTTTTTACTTGCCCAATTAGCCAATACAGTATAGGCCATGGTTAAAGATGCATATTCTGATGCCTGGATTCAAATCAAGACTCTGCCACTGTGACATCAGATATCTCAGCTGCAAAATGCTGTTAATAGTATCTAACTTTGTAAGATTACTGGAAGGATTAAAATAAACAGATTTGTGAAAGCGCTTAGAACAATGCTAGCAAAAGAAGTATATTAGTTGTTTTTATTACTTTCTAGTATTAACCACTTTCTGACCCTCATGCAGTTAAGCGATCCTGTTGAAGGTAAAGATAAACAATGTTGTACAGATAGAAGGCACTCTGTTTTTACCTATAGGCCATAAACAGTAGGTAGAAAAAAATAGTCAAAAGCGCATGAGATTCAGTCTTCTACTAAGGCACAGCAGAAGTAAGATCCAAGTCCCCACCACCATTCCCCTTGCAAATGAGATTAGGAAAAACAAGGAGAAGTAGTGCTTCATTAGAAGCTCAATACTTTAAGAGTAAAGTAAAAGCATCTCTGAGGTCCCCCAACAAAGTCACAGGACTTATGAGAAATGCAGTAAATAAGGAAAAAAAAATGTATAAGCTACTTTTATTTCAGAATTGTAAAAGCGTCTGCAAAGTACCATAAAAGAATTTTAAAGGTCAAGTAGTCTCCATTATCTGTATATCTACCTCATGCCCTTGCTTGTTCAACATTAAGAAATTACCAGTATAACAAGCTTGAAATATATGCAAATTTTGAATCGGTGACATAAGACTACCTAAAAGCTCTGAAATAGATGGAGCACAGGTGAAAATAAAATGGTTACTTACTTCATATTTATACTTCTCACCAGCTTTAGCCTTTTTCAGTCTTTCTAGAGCTTCCTGGCGCCCTTTCTTTGATTTCTTTTCTCTCCGGGACCGAGAGGCTAAGAAACTTCCTGAATCTGACACAGCTGAAAAAAAAAAGCCAAATTTACATGTGATGTTACAAAATTGTCAGCCATCTTCCCTCAAAAACAAAAGAACATTTCTAGCCAATAACAATACAAAATTTAAATATTATACAAATTAAACAGTTCATAAAATCATGGATGAGTCTGCAGCTCCAGTAAGTCTTCAGAAAGTTTCTAAAGAAAGTTAAAGCAACTGAAGCAACTGCTATTTTTTTTCCTCCATAAAGAAGAAAATTCAAAATTCAACTGATATCTCCTAAAGACACTAGAGAAGGGAGATCAGCACTAGCCCATAACCTTTCCATTAGAAATGAGGGGCCTAAAGTAAAGTTATAAAAGGACAATTCATTTTGTATTCTATTAATCAATATCTGAAAGGCTTTAAAGAGCCTCTGCTCTTTGCAAAATACTAGATACTCTGAAGCAGTGATCCCCAACCTTTTTGGCACCAGGGACAGGAGCCCCTATGAGAATCTAATGCCTGATGATCTGAGGTGGAGCTGAGGCAGTGATGCTACACTGAGGAATGGCTGCAAATAAAGATGAAGCTTTGCTTACTCACTTCCTGCTGAGCAGCCCATTCCTAACAGGCCACGGACTGGTTTGCCAGTCCAGGGGTTGGGGATCCTTGCTCTGAGAGACACAAAGATCAGAAAGACATGGTCCACATACTCAGAGAACTTAAAATCTAAAATGAGAGATTAGTAACAACTAACTCTAAAATAATCTTTAGAAGTAATGCATGCCCTAACAGAGGTTCAGATAAGTATCTGGAATTTCAAAGGAGGGATAAATTAGGGGTTGGAAGAATTTAACAAAGATGGTTCTGAGGAGCTTCTTGATTCATGATTCCCAGGCCTCACTCAGTTAGGACATTATAAGATGAGTGAAAAATTACAAAGGTTAAAATACATTTTGTCAAAAATTGCTGAAATACCAGAGGACCTCAATGTTCATTCATTCAACTTCTGAATTATTCATGCTTTTGGTTATTATAAACTGACCATCTCGCACACATACTGAAAAGATTTCATCCACAAAATTAAGACTTTCATATGTCAGCTGATGAATAACCAAGTCAAGTGAGACACTGCTGCCTGCCAACTGTGAGCTTAGGCTCAAGCATGACTGCCGTCTATATCTGTGAAACTGAGTATTTTATTGTATTGGTGCTAATTATTTTACAGAAAGGAGCAGGCACAAAGAAGGAAAAGTATTGATAAGAGGCATCCTAAAGCTCCAAGCCACTGGAAAATTCATAACGTTAAGCTGTTTGACTAAGCGTTTAACTAAAATAGAAGATGCAATTTAAAGAGCATGTACCAAATGCTGGTAATAAACTGTTGAAAACTATATCTTAAAAGTGAAGCATAATTAGAGATCTTATTTCTTCTAGCTTCCTGGAAATGGAATCTCTATAACATCTCAGTCTATTGTTTGACTTTCACATTTGACTTTTAAATCCACTTTCAGAAAGGCATTAAGTAAAAATTAAGGAATGTAGGTATTTAATGATGACAGCCACAAAATCTTGGGTGTCACTCAAATAATTCCAAAAAATCATGAGCAGGCCTACATAAAAAGGTTTTAGAGATTACTGAACATGACCACTATGAGTGAAAAGTTGGCTTCATTATTTTCCCCTCAAGATTCCTTTTGATTATCCTGACAACATCTATAGGTCTTTGAATGAACTTGAACTTACTCCACAGGCGACAATGTGCCACCCTACAATTACAAATAAGACAAGAGCTGCCTGTACTCATGAGGCTCAAAGTCAAGTAAAGCAAAAGGATCTGAGGCTCCCACCATCATATGTGAGGTAAGAACACAGTACTGAAGAAACATAGAAAAAGAGCTGTTAAAGTTGCCTGGGAAGGCTTCACAGGAAAGGTTTCTGGACACAGACCCAGAAAGAGCAGAATTTTAACATCAGAATACAGGGGGGGAAATGGCACAAGCAGAGAAAAAGGGAATGCGCCACATTACAAAGGGACGAAAAGGCAAGCTATATTAAGAAACTGAGAGAAAGTCAGTGTGGAAGGTAATATATGAGAGTGTAGAGTGAATGGAAGATTAGGGAGAAAAAAACAAAACCCAGTTCCGCCACTTACTGGGTGACATAAGACCAAGGTGAACCTCTCGGAACTGCAGTGGCCAGTTGTCTTGTTTTTTAAGCTGCCCAGCATCTGACCAGTTTGTGAAATTTCCCCCTTATAAGTCTTGATGGGACACAGAGCCCATGTCCCACTATAGAATCTGAAAAGGCAGATGCTCTTTCCCAGACACCCTCACAGCTAGGGCATGGGCATGTAAAACAGATTCAACCAATTAGGAACACCTGCTCAGACTTTAAATCAGAAGCTAGTGTCACAAGGAAAGATTCTAGAAGTAGCAACAGCTGCAAGATTAAGTACCTGAGGCAACAGTGCCAGCAATGTGTAGTACAGCTGTGACATCAAACTATAGTGTTAAAGAGCTATAACCACAAGTATTTGGCTGTAGCTGGCAATGACCTTCTCATTGGACCAGTTTTATAGCGCCATTTTAAACACTATTCCAGACTAAGCAGCCTGCGGACTAACTGTCCAGTCCTCCTGGAATTTCTTTGAACACCACAAATTCCTTTTCTGTTTAAATCAATCAGAGTTGGTTCCTGTAGCTTACACTTAAGACTCTTAAGTAATGCAGATCCTCAGGGTCCTTATCTGTGAAATGGGATAATCAAGTCTGCTTCATAAAGTTAAGGATTAAATGAAGATACTTGGCTTACTTTGTACTCAGCAACATAAGAAAAGCTCATTCAATGTGTGTGTGTGTAGATGCAGGATGGTCACACACACACATCCCACACACCCGCCCCCCCAGCAGTACCATGGTCTAGCTTCTAGAAAGCAAAAGCAAAGCAAAGCCATTTTCTCAGGGAAGCAGCAAAATAGCTATAGCACTGCATATAATTACGTGTTTATAATCTTAACTCCATGAAGACAGAAAGCATGTCCAGCTTACCTACCATTGTAACACCAGAGCCTGGCAGAATGCCTATGCCTAGCAGGTACCTAATAAATATTTGCTGAATGAGCAAATGAATGAACTACTGTACCTGCTTTATTTAATCATTAAATTCTCCCTATCCCTTTTCATTATAATAACAGCTAGTTAGAGACCTTTCAACTTTTCACTGCCATTGTCAAGGTACCTTAGCTTCTATGACTTAAGGAGGAAAAATAGCCTAGATTTTCCTTTTTTGGAGTATGCCTCCAATGTTTCACATAGTTAAGTTAGAAAAAAAAATAAGCATGGAAAAAATCTATTTTCAAAAGTTTAAATATTTGGTTCAAAATTACCAACTGGAGTACCCTCGTTGGTCAGGTGTTGGAAAGGAGCAGACAGACACTAGCCTGCAACAGTCTTTCAGGTAACAATCTTTTAGTAGGCTCTAAAGGAAAAATTCCAGTCACATGTCTCCAGCAACACTTAATCAACAACATGGCTAAAGAAGACTCTCAAGACTGCACAGAATCTTCCAAAGAGTGATTTCTTGATGTTCACAGACGTCATACAATTTTGGGGGTGAAGAAACAGTTTAGTGGCAAATCACTGATGTAGTGCTGCAAAGACAGTTCACACACTCACACCTTACATCTCATTTGCAATCCAGGCTAGTCGACTCACCAAAATAAATTGTCTTGAAAAATGCAAGGCCAGAAGACCAAATTGAAATCTGATTCACAACTAGGTGAATGCAAAGAAAGCTGATGAGGAAACAAGTTCTCATTAACGGTGATGTATCTGAGTGACAGATGTGACTCTTGAGCTAAGAAAGTGAAGCATCTGATTTTAACTTAGAAGTTCACTGAAGTCACACTTCAGCTGAATACTATTCAAAAAAATCAGGAATCACAAAGCCATTTGCATTTCTGTATTCTATTTTTGGAAATAAAAGATTACCACTGAAAATGGAGTGACACAGGTCTTCCGAAATGCTACTGAACTGATGCATTTTTTGTTTCACCAGAGGTGACTAGATTGTGAACATTATTTCTATGCAATACTTGAGGAAGTTTCCATAGAATTTCGGGGGAAAAAATTGTTCAAGAATAAAGTAAAAACCAAGTATCTGATAAACAAAATGCGTTTGCGATCTTCTGGTTACTACACTTAAAGCTTTCTTTCCTGCTTATCTACAATGTATAACAATTTTCAAGGAGGGAGTTTCTAGAAAGAGGATGGCGTACATCCGTTCTGTCCTAGCCCTCAAGCGCACACTTGGGGCGGCAACAGTGAAATACTTTAGGCCGAGATTGTGCCCCGCCGGGGCCAGTCTCGATAAAGGTGTGCCCCGCACGTGGGACGCGACTCACCAAAAGGAATAAATGAAAGGCTAGTGGGGAGACCCAGAGTGACAGAGATGAGCCAGCCTCCCAAACAAGAAAAGCCCTCAAAGGGAGGGCCGGGAGCAAAAGGCCCTACAATGCCCTGTCTGATGCCAGATAGGTTCCAGCCCCGGGCGACCAAAGTCTGCGCCAAACAGACCTACGGGGCGACCCGGGAGCCCGCCTCCCTAAGAAAAGATAAAACAGAAACCCACCCTCTAGCCCCGACCACCCGCAATCATGGCCACAGTTCCCGCACTCCCAACCCGACCCCGAGCGCCCCCAGCTCACAGTCCTCGCCGTGCACTGGCGCCATGGTCCCGCAGTCTCCCGATTCCGCGCCAACCAGCCCAAAACTGGCGCGGGGGCCGAGACAAGCGCCAGCCTGAAAGCCAATCAGCAGCTCCGGAGGCTGTGGACTTCCGTCCGGAAGGCCACTGACGTGTCGCGCCTCGCCTTGCCCCGCCCTCGGCCTTCCCGCTGGCGCGCGTTTGGCGCCCTGTAATGAACCCTGAGGGAAAAGCTCCAGCGGAGTCAAGGCCAAAGAGAGCAGAAAAAAGAAGCGGTCGGGCGCTTGAAAGGAGCCGCCTGAAGACTTGCTGCGCAGGCGCACCCATACTGATGGGAAAAGAGTTGGATGCGTTGGAGTAGGGGCTCTCTGGTTCTGAGAGATTTTCCAGGAAAAGAGACGCGGGCTGACAGTAAGAGTGGACGTAGTTGGACAGGTTTCCCAGAAGCCTGGGAAAGCGACTGCCTCGTGCTGCGCAGTCTGTCTGTCCCGATGCTTAGTTTCTCGGAGTGCAAAAACAGTAGCTGTGTGACTTATGTATATGTATATATGCCACCACATAAAGGTATATGCACCACCTTAACCAAAAGACCAAAAGTAGCATCACCAGTAAGAGGCAATCATATGCCTCCTGAGGTGACGCACTTGGAAAAAGAAACATCACATATAGTTGTCTTGCAAAAAAAAAAAAAGTTTAACCTGAATATAACCATGAAGAAATAATCAAATGGATTCAAAGCATAAGACTATCCATTCGACATCTGGCCTGGACTCCTGAAAAATGTCAAAGTTACGAAAAACAAAAAAGGCATTAGATTCTTGTGTATGATACAATGCATGCGATGCATGTATGTCATTTGTTGTTTAACCAACAATAGGAACAGAGACATCTGCACATATATCTTAACTAAAGAACACTAATTAAACCAAGAACTTAGAATGAGAACCGTTTCATGTAGAATTAATTTTCTCAAACGCGCTAGTGCATAACACTCTTGGCCCCAACCACCTAGAGAACAATGTTAGATCCATGCTCTCAAGTAATTCATCATGAATTATTGACCAATGGTCAAATCTTTTGTGATAACTGAGCCCTGGATCATAGCATAAATATGCACTGTCATCGTGAATAAAACCTGCTCCAAAGACAAATAGCTATACTAATGCTTTAGAACCTTCTAAACAAGCAGCATGAACTAACACTTGAGAATGGAAAATCAGAATTCAACTGGGAATTATTAAAGGTATTGGAGCAAAATTAGGAAAGAATTAAGAGTTAGAACATTAATCATATAGTCAGTCAATAGTGAATTTTAGCGGAGGATGACAGCATGAGAGTTTCTTCATTTATCTACAGCCATAAAGTTTATAAAGTTTAGAACAGTGATTCTCAACTTTGGCTGCAAATTAGAATCATGTGAGCAGTTTTTCAAAGTTCCAGTACCCCCTTCCAAAAAAAACCTATTAAATCAGAATTTCTGAGGATGGGATTCCAATGTACAGCCAAAGTCTAGAACAAGGAAGGGCTCTAGACAGGGCATTGCTATACCTGTTAGAGTCATCAGCAAGATGGTTAACCTGGACATAAATATACAGTCGAACAGTACTTGCTCACATATGCCTGGACACACCTCTTTCCAGGAGGAAGGAGGGCTCATCTCCCACCTATTTAAAGACTTTCACTCTTTAGTATCTTATAACATTTAGTACTGTGTCTTCCTATGAATTGAACGATATCTGGGTTACCTAAAAGACTCTTATGTAAGGCCAGCACTACTCTAAAAGGTCATCCTAGAAACAAAAGGTATTCAAAAGTTGGGGAAGGGCATGTCACCTAGATCAGACATTACCAGCTAGGTGAGCCTGCTGAAAAGTTATGTATGTATGTATATATCTGATGCTGTCCAGAATTGTATATGTTATACTTAGATCAAAAATAAAAATTATGTCTTGATTATCTTCACTTTCATTTGCCTCCATTGGCATAATCAATGGTTAGCTACACTTGATGACTTACTGTGTTATATCTATACCTCTGATACATTGGGCATGTTTCTAAAATTTTCTGTCAATATTTACTTGTTTTTTACATGTTGTAGTCTGCCTTACATTTTTTAAATTTACTTTTAGTTTCGAGATAGTTGTAAATTCACATGTAGTTATGAGAAATAATACAGATAAATTCTATGCATCCTTAACCCAGTGTCTCCCAATGGTAACATCTTGCAAAACCATATCAAAACCAGGATATTGAGATTGATACAGTCAAGATACAGGACGCTTCCATCTTTAAGGATCCCCTATGTTGCCCTTGTACAGCCACACCTGTTCCCCTCCTGCTTGACTCCTCCCCTCCTGCATGACCCCTCCCGTCCCCATCCTTAACCACTGGCAACCACTAATCTGTTCTCCATTTCTTTAATTTTGTTTACAGGTCTTTGTATGGACATATTTCATTTCTCTGGAGTAAATACTTAGGAGTGGAATTGCTGTGTCATAAGATGAAAACTTTAAAATAAACTACCAAGCCATTTTTCTAAAGTATGAGAGATTTGATTGCTCTGCATCCTCACCAGTACTACCAATTTTTATTTTAATTTTTATTCTAGTGGTTCTGTATTAGTATCTCACTGTAAGTTTTAACTTGCATTTCTGTGATGACTAACGACATTCAGTATCCTTTTTATGTGACTATTGGCTCTTTGCAGCTGTTTTCTCTGCGTTAGTTCTTGGTTTCTCTTTGTTCTTTATTTCTCTTTTTCCCCTTCTCTGATGCATCGTATATGATTATGCTTTATCTCCTATCTTGGTACATCATTTATACTTCTTTTTAGAAAACTTTTTTAGTGATTGACCTAGGGTTTACAATATACATTGAAAAATAATCTAAGTCCACCTCCAAATAACATTCTACTGCTTCATGTGTGGTGCAGGTACCTTATAACTGAATATTCTCAATTCCTCCCTCCCATCTCTTGTGACACTTGGTGTCATTCATTTCACTTATCCATGCATTATAATCACCCAATACATTGTTTCTCAGATCCTCAAGGTGAGAATCTGGTGGGGTTACTGGAGGAAAAAAAACAAAAAATTGTGGCGTCCTCCCTATGGTTGCAGCCCCCAGGGATTTCTTAATTTCATGCTAGTCCATACTCAGCCTCCAGCTATCCATCAAAATTCCCATTGAAGTTTTCCCACCGGATTATAGTTCCAACAGCTTCTGTTCCAGGTAAGCAGATCTCAGCTCTGCCTCTCTCTCCAGATTTTGCCATTATCTCAATTCTCTGATGGGTCTAAAACAAGTCATTAATTTTTAGTTTATCCATATTTTTCTTCATGTAAGGATGGTAGCAACCAATTCCAAGCATTTACATGCAGAAGCTGAAACCAGAAGTCTCTTGGCCATCTCCTGTATATATTATATTCTTCGATGAAGAAGTCGTTCAAATCTTTTACCTATTTTTTTAAATTGAGTTATTGTCCAATTATTAAATTATAAGAATTTTTATACATCTTGAATGAAAATTCCTTATAAAATATGTATTTTGCAAATATTTTCCACCAATATTTGGCTTACCTTTTCATTTTCTTAATGTGTCTTTTGAAGACCAAAAGCTTTTATTTTTGATGTAATTCAATTTATTCCTTTTTGTCATTTAAGATTCATGCTTTTTGTGTCCTAGCTAAGAAATCTCTGCCTAATCCAAGAACACAAAGATTTTCTTCTATGTTTTATTCCAGAAAATCTTATGGGTTTTACATTCAGGTCCATGATCCATTTCATATTAGTTTTTGTATATGGTTTGATATAAGAATTGAGGTTCATTTTTTTGCTTATAGATATCCAATTGTTCTGGCATCACTTTAATTTTTAATTATGGTAAAATACACATAATGTAAAATTTACCACCTTAACCATTTTTAAGTGTATAGTTCAGTAGTGTTAAGTAGATTCACAGTGTTGTACAACCAATCTCTAGAACTTTTTCATCATCTCAAACTGAAACTCTGTGCCCATTAAATAATAACTCCCCCAATCTCTGGCACCCACCATTGCATTTTCTGTCTCTATGAATTTGACTATTTTAGATACCTTATGTAAGTAGAATATAGTGTTTGTGTGTATGTGACTGGCTTATTTCACTTAGCACAATGTCCTCAAGGTTCATCCAGGCTGTAGCATGGATCAGAATTTCTTTCCTTTTTAAGGTTGAAAATTATTTCATTGTATGTATATTCCACACCTTGTTTATCCATGCATCTATCAATGGACACTTGGGTTGCTCCCAGCTTTTGGCTATTTTGAATAATACTGCTGTGAATGGCATGGGTTTTTTTAAGGCAATTTTTTTTACCATTGAATTATCTTGGCACTTCTATCAAAAATCAACCTATCAAATACATGTGAATCTATTTCTGGATTTCTGGATTTCTATTTTATTCCATTTATCTATATGTCTATGCTAATGGCAATACCACACTGTCTTAACTACTGTAGCTTTATGTAAAGAAATATAATTTTGGGTTGTGAACACAAAATGCAATATATATATGACATATTGTTGAATTGTACACTTGAAACTTATTTGATTTTATGAATGTCACCCCAACAATTTTTTTAAAAATCAGGAGTGTGAATTTTCCAACACTGTTCTTTTATTTTTTCAAAATTATTTTGGCTAATTTAAGTCTTTTGCATTTCCATATAATTTTTAGGACCATGTAGTCAATTTCTAATAGAAAACTTGCTGGGATTTTAACTGGGATTATATTGAATCTATAGATGAGTTTGGAGAAAATGGATATTTATAACAGTTTTGAGTTTTCCAATCCATGAACACAGTACATTTCTCCTTTTGTGTAAATTTTCTTTAATTTTTCTCAGAAGTCTTCTAAGTTTTCAGTAGATATAATTTTCACGTTTTATTAAACTTAAGTATTTCATTTTTTGGCAGTTTTAAACTGATATTGTTTTATAAATCTGAATTTCTAATTGTTTGTTGCCATCTAAGAGTTGAATGCCAACCCAAATCAGATGACTCATTCCTTTCACTCAACTAGGGCAGGTGGCATGACTGTGGGAACACAGTTTTCTTTCTTTGGCATTTCTGCTGAATTGTCATGTACAAAGAGAGGAATTCGAACACTACTACTGAGCCACTCAACATTTTGTTTTGCCTTGGATCCCGGCACAGAGAAACAAAGCCATTTCTAAATTGGTATCTTGGATTTGATTCCAAGTCCCTGGCATGAAGTTTCTTAATTACCTCGACTTATTTCAAGACGTTAGAGTTCATTTTCTTAAAACAAAGTTTGTAAACATTATGGATTGCTCTTTTTCTCTGTAGATTTTCACAGGACGTCTAAGTGTGTTTCTCTTATAATCACCAATTGATGCAGATGTATTGTCTACAGTCAGAAATATTTAGAGATGAAAAAGTTCTTAGAAATTCTTTAACTTGTAGCCCCTCCCACAAATCTTCCAGATTCACATTTGAAGGTAAAGATTCCCTTTTGCTTTGGTTGGTGAGAGAATAGAGGAGAGGAAAGAGAAAAAGAGAAAGGTACAACGAGCCAGGTTCTCTGGCAAGCACAGAAATTTTACATCATTGAAAGGGCTGCTGGCAAACAGCAAAAAGCCATGGGAAAGAATTAGAGAAAATTACAAAATATATCAGGTTCAGTTTTTCTTCAAGTCAGTTCTACATCTGGCAGAATGTCAATTTTTCTGTTAGGAAGAAAAATGTCTGCAAAACCCCTTGCCAATTGTTATAAGGTGAGGGGCAGAATACAATTTCCAAGTTATTGGCTTATCACTCTAACATCATAGAGAAATTTTGTTAATAGTCCACTGGATGAACAAGTATGCGTCTTTGCTTGGAGCTTGGTTCTTTCAGCAAGTTTCTGCAAATTAAAACTCCTGTGTGTCTAAAAAGAAAGCTAGTAAATTTCAAAGGTCCTTGCTCCCTACAATTTTTCAACATATCTATTTTTCTTTGACACCAGCTATTCTCCAGATCCAAACTCTATCCTCTGTAGTATATCTGCCCCCAGTCTTTTCAGGAGTACTTCCCTCTGTCAAATCAGATTGCTTTTCTTTGTGCTATTCTCCTATCCACTCAAAGCCAAATTAAACAAGAAGAAAATAGTGTAACTTTGATACCACAAACTACCTGTAATTAACTGTAATTAAAATAACTAAAAATGCTAATTAATTTATTAGTTTCCACAGTGATTTAAAATACCTCTATCTGGACCTGCTCCTAGCATTTATAGGGTAAAGGCAAGAATATAAATGGAGGCCCATGTATCATATGTCAATATACTTAAAAGTTTTAAATCATGCTAACAAGCTCTGTGTGTGTGTGTGTGTGTGTGTGTGGGTGTGTGGGTGTGTGGGTGGGTGTGTGTGTGTTGCCACAGACCCATTCTCAACTCTGTGGGCCTATGCAACTAAGCTCCACCCACTGACATCTTTCTCAGAGCTCTGGAACGCCCCTTGTGGTAGACCACAGGGAATTGTTCAGAGGAATCCCCTGAGGCCATTTTAGTTCAGGAGACTCAAAAGTAGAGAGGACCCTCAGAAAGCCACCAATAAGTATTCAAATAATAAACACCTTTATAATCCAAGGGTAAACAGATTAATATATTGACCTGAATAGATTTGTGATAAGAATATAGTAGGACTTGAAATTAATAATAATAAAATAAAATTGAAAAAAATACAGTATGTAGTTGTATGAATAACCCTGTTTCCATTCTATTTACTTTAAAGTCAGAATTAATCAAAACCTATCCTCTCAATTTTCTTGCGATTATGACAAATAATCACCTACTTTAAGCAAGAATTAACTGAGGGCATAGATTGGCAGTGATTCTTCTTTTGGATGTGACATAAGAAGCTTGAAAATATAATCATGTGCACTGTTACTCAAGGAGATGACAACAAGAAGCAATTTCAAAACAAGCCTCTCATTGGGCCTTGATAACACAAGAGTGATGTTTCCATTACTGAGAAGAGCAAACCAGTGCAAATAGAGGTAGATGATATCTTTCTGACAGCTGAACCAGACTTCAGTTTAATTTCAGAGAAACCTTTTGTTTGAGTTGATCTGTGCTGCATCAAGTTGGGCCATCATTTCAATGGATCCATTGAATCACTCTGGAAGAAATAATAAATCTTTCTCTTAATTTACTGTCTGGAACCCATCCCTAGAGTGTAGCTCACCTCTGATGGCCCATCTCAGCCTCTTTGGGGGGATGATCCACGGGAGATAAGAATGAGGATGAGAAGAGACCATAGGAACAAGGTAGGAAGCAGCATCTGCAAAAATGTTTGAATCTGAAAAGAAGCATTGCAGGGTGCTATAGGGAACTGTGGGGAGACGTCTGATCCAAATATAGCATCTATTTCTTTGGGTTCCTCGGTTGCTTCTAGATGCAAGTTCCATGGGATTTTTCTCCCTATTGCTCTCTAAACTCCTCTCCTGCTGTGAATTCTATCGTAACAGTCCTCATATCATATGGAAAAATAAGTGTATCAGTCCTAGTTCAGTCAGGGAAGCAGAACCACTTTGAGCTGTGGAGAAAGGGATTTATTAGAGGAAATAGACCTGGCCAGTTGTGAAAGGGTTTAGGAGACTGGCATCCAGGAGGCAGATGGAGAATAGGGGAAGTCACCCCCCTGGCAGTCAGAAGCCCAGTACATCCAGCTCCAAAGCAGAATTCCACAGGAAGCTATGGAAGTTGCTCCTGCACAAATGTCCAGTGGTGGGCCCGGGGCTGTTATTGGTCAACGGGGTCAACATTTAGGAAGAAAGTTTGGACACAGAGTGAAGGAGAGTGAAGTCAGGCTGTGACCGTCCCTCTGTTTGTCACCACCCCCAACCACTACAACCTTTGGAAAGTAACGACTGCTGCTCCATTCTCACCTTAATCTTGTGCAAATTTCTCTTTCAGCCAACTCTAGCCCAGAACCATAAGGGAAAGGAAGTCCTTGGAAATGTAATTCCAGCTCACTAAGTCGGCACACGACACACTGCCATGCTAATAAACTAGCAGCGAATTCACTGGCAGAGCTCCCCCAGCAACTGGTGCAGCACCCAGACAGAGAGAATGTGGGATGGATGGATGGATGAATAAATGGAAAGGTCTAAAGGGGCCTTCGACTAATCAGGGCAAGTTTCACTGTCCTGCAGATTGGAATGTGTGTGAGGGCAACAGTTTTCCTGCTAGCATGAGACATAGGAAATCTTGTGGCCAAGGTGAATTTAGTTGGACAGCAGTCTTCATTCTGAACTGAAGTGTGATACTCATGTTATCAAACAGCAGCCAAAGTTCCACAACACTTTGCTGCAGCCAGATTTTAAAAGAATATTGTTCTCTGAAAGGCCCAAGCACATGCATATTTAAGCTCTTTTACCACACAGTGTTAAGTGAGGGGAAATTATCTAATTATCTCAACACAAATTGTGAAGATTCTACGTAGCTAAAATGCACAAAATCCTTATCAGTGATGCTTAGAATAGCTCCTTGGAAGAGAGAGAATCTTTATTAAAATCAAAGTACATGTGAGAGATTTACTTTATCTTTAGTCTCCTATTTAAAAAAAGTGATGAGTTGTATGTTAACATTTCCAGGTCTTGACCACTTTTTTGTCTTGAAAAAAAGAGAGAAAATGTTTGTCATTCCAGGAGCATAATCAGTTGAGCCGACACACAATGACATAGTTAATTCACCAACGGAATTTGTTACCATAGCTCCAGTGAGGGACGGGGTACATTAAACAATGGCCTTTTTCACAAGTGCAGCTTTTACCACAACCTGCCTGTCCCCACACAACAGGCCGTCATAGTGCCAGTCTGGAGCACAGCAATTGTCAGTGAACAACAACCCAGAGGGGACAAGAGGAGACTGTCGTAAATAAAGCAAGAACTCCCAGCAACTTGGGTCTCTGCTGATTCAATCACTGGGACACAACCGGCTCCTCCAAGCTTACCTTTGAGTTTAAACTTTAGTCAAGTGCTCCGGTAAGTTTGGACAAAGAAAAATTTCATTCTGTGACTTAAAAGAACTCTAACAAAAGGACACTAGAAAAGAGGGACAGCACATCAGGAGCAGACATGGTGGGCCACCAGGAATGCACCGTGGAAGAGGACACCAGGGACAATTGCACTCCTAAATTCTGGCGCAAGGTACTGTACATGCTTTTGTACTGACTTTTGCCCCTTCAAATATGAAAGTAGCTTCAAAAAGTAAAGTCTTATGTATCTGAGTATGATGGGCCTGCACTAATGAACAGAGTCACACTCAAAGTGGAAATACTACCCTCTCCATCTTAAGGTGATACAGAAGAAAAATTGTGGCTAATAGTTTGTTATCGCCCTTACTGAGTCTGCAAGCTCATTGGATAGTTGACAGGAACAAATTCTCTTACTTAAAAAAAAGTCAGATAAGGATGAGGAAATGTAGGCAGTTGCAGGCAAAGAATGGGGGCACTGGAGAAATGTTTTAACAAAATGTTAATTATCCTATACAATGAGAAATTCTCCTAGCAGAAAAGTAACAAATTCCTGATTACAACACCCATTTCCGAATTCTTTGTAATGCAACTAGCATGTAAGTGAGATCACCTTGTATGGTCTTCTATTTATGTGGGTGGGGGATGCCTAGGAGAATGTGCATTTTAGTGAAGCCTTGTTAAACTGAATGAGTTCTGGGTAAAAAAGTTTAGCTGCTGGGACAAAATAATGAGGAGGATTCCAGGTGATGTGAAGAGATTAGGACCAGGGGAAGCTTCTTAGCGATGATGTAATTTCTCTGCTTCACAGTAAAGCTGGTTTCATGCCGCTCCCCTGAGAGTGGTTTCTCAGGCCTCATCACACCCGCCCTGCTCTTTCCTGTCCCAGCACTCCTTCAGAACCTTCCCACGGCCCTTAGAGAGGCAGTCGATGGCTAGTTAAAGCACCACGTGCCTCAGAAAGTAGCCTGGGTCCATATGATCTGGGACTTGAACTACAATTGGTAGACCATTTACCCCGATTGGTCCCTTTCCTGTGTACCTCCATATTATCTCAGATTTGCAGAAATTTGTGTATTGAAGACTCACGAGTTCTACCAGCTCACTTTATTGAGTTAATGAGGGAATCAAGAGAAATTTTAGTCACTCATTCATTCATGTCTCATTTCAAAACTTTATTTGAGAGATATCAAAGTAACTACATTCAGTCTTGACTGGTACAGATGTGAAAAACTGAGATGACCTTTCTATGTCTAGTCATGTAGAATTACATCTATATAAATATCATCCTGTACTCTCATTCATTTTGTGAACTGAAAAATAGCCAAAGGCTTCTAATCTCATGGTTCTCCCAATAGTGTCACTTGTCACTATCATAATAATGGCTGACATTTTCAATCCTTTGTAGGTGGCATGCCCTATGCTAAGTACTTTACAAGCCTTATTTCATATAATTACTTTCAACAAAAATGCTCAAGCTCCTAAATGCTAGCCTATTCTGTGAATTCGTGCCTCAGTTTCTCCCAGCTAAATGGTATGGGTTTATTTCATCTCCTTGAGCAATCAAGATGAATTACATTAGTAATTGTAACAATAATAAAGAAGTAATTTCATTAACATTTTAATCAGGCTTTTCAGTTTTCAATGTACTTTTCATACACAAGCTGACCTCAACTTCTATAAATTTATCTTTCTGACTGCCAGCCTTTGTGTGCATCATAAATTGATACCTGAAAGCTGACACATGATCATTTCTGGCTACTACTAATGGTGCTGCTTACTGGCCAGTAGTTATAAGCATTGTCACTAAATATTGTATCTGAATGCTGAGGATAATTATGAATTTAATAATATTTTTGAACTTTCTAGGAATGCAAACTCACTTTAAAGGAGAGAGTTGTTTGTTCAGTTTTCACATATTTAACTTTGGGACTTGATTGGCACTTAGTTGGAAAAAGGAGAATGCCTGAATGTATCACAATTCCTCTTGCTCCAAATTCTCTGAGCAAGATATTATTTATATTCTCATTTTCAAGTGAGAAAATGTAAGCCCATAGCGGTTAATTGTCCAAGATAGTAAGGATAGGATTGGAATTCAGGTTCTTGGAATCTAATTTCACTTTTTCTTTACATTGTCAAGTAAGGCTATTTAAATTTAAGTTAATTAAAATTAAATAAAACTTAAAATTTAGTTCCTCAGTTGCACTAGCCACACATGGCTAGTGGCTACCTTATTTGGACAGCTGGACAGCTCAGATATAGAATATTCCATCATTGCAGAAAGTTCTGTTGGATAACACTGCCTTAAGCCATAATGTCTTCTTTAGATATGTTGACACATGTCCTCAAAAGATATTGCAGTTCTGTTATAAGTAATACAGATTTAAAATTTTACAGTAAAATCTCATTCATTTGAAGTCTCCTCATTTGCATAGCACCAAGTTAACTTTGATCTGCAAATTAATAATATAGATAAGAGTCAAGGAGACATTAAACACACTTCAGAGACCAAAGATTTTTAAGCATCATCAAATAACTCCAGAAGTACTCACTTAGATGCAAGCAATTGATATGATGATTGCACATCATTTTTATTTATTCATTAAAACAGTGATCCCCTAAGGTGCCCTGGTAGGAAATAATATGGTTAGCCTAGTTCTCTCTAGCAACCCTTCTGCCATTTCTAAATTCTATATAAAGTTCTTTTATATGACTAATTTACCTTCCTATCATCCTTTGGATCATAAAGTAAATTTGTAGCATAAAATACTTTCACAACGAAATTTTTACTAGCTCAAGATCTAGATCTAAAACCTTTGTTTTTTCCACTATCTCCCAGGATTCCTTGGAAGGAGAACTCCTGTGAGCCCCCTGGAGAGTTTGGCACATAGTAGGGTTTTGATAGATATCTGTTGATTGGCTGACAGAGACAGTTGCTTTAAGATGCTACTCGTTGGAGTGCACTCCAATTTTCAACAGAGAATTATTGGATCAAAATAAAAACTATCTTCTGTTTCTTCTTTTCCCCTTACTGGTCTTTGCTGCAAAATCTTCATGGTGAGATAGGACTTCCATTCCCATCTCCTTCTCCGCCGCACCCCACCCAACACCTCCAGCACCAGGCAACCATGACTCTACTTTCTGTTGTATAGATATGACTATTCTGGACATTTCATATAAATGGAATCATATAATATATGGTCTTTTGTGTCTGGCTTCTTTTACTTTGCATATATTTTCAAGGTTCATTCATGTCATAGTATGTATCAGTACTTCATTCCCTTTTATAGTTGATACCATTCCATTGTGTGGATAGACCACAGTTTGTTTCTCCATTCATCAGTCAATGGACATTTGGGTTCTTTCTACTTTGGGATTATTGCGAATAATGCTCCTATGACATTTACATACAAGGTTTTTTGTATATACCTAGGAATGGAGTTGCTAGGTTAAATGGTAACTCTATTTCTAACTTTTTGAGAAATTGCCAAACTGTTTTCCAAAAAGGCTGCACCATTATACACTCCCACCAACAATATGTGAAGATTCCAATTTCTCCATATTCTCACCAACACTTGAAATTATAGTCATCCTAGTGGGTATAAAATGTTATCTCATTATGGTTTTGGTTTGCATTTCCCTTATGGCTAATGATGTTGAGCATTTTTCACTTGTTTATTGACCATTTGTATATCTTCTTTGGAGAAAATTCTATTCAAATCCTTTATCAATTTTAAAGTATATTATCTTAAAGACTCATCTTTGCCCTAAAGCAAGATTTCTCAACCTTGACATTATTGACATTTGGGGCTGGATAGCTGTTTGTTGTGGGGGACTTTCCTGTGCATTGTAGGATGTTCAACAGCACCCCTGGTCTCTATCTACATGATGCCAGTAGCACTCCCCAAGTTGTAACAATCAAAACTGTTTCTAGACACTGCAAAATCACCCTGGGAAGCACAAAATCTCCCCTACTTAAGAACGGTTGTTGTCTTACAAAGGAGTTGTAAGACTCTATTTAAGTATCAAAAGTGTGATACAGTATATCTAGAACTCTAGGATTTTTGAGAAGGGGAATTTACTGTGAGCTGGTCTCTGGGGCACAGTGTCATCCCGACTCTCCTGGGCATAAAGTGCGAATGACTGTTAAGCTTCATTTCTCAAGTTAGTCTCCTCTCTTAGTGAGGATGTGTACACATCTATCTCAGAGATAGATTGTTGAATTGCAAAGGAAAATACCCACTAAGTTGGCTTTTCAGTAGGGGAGATGCAAAGGACTGTCTATTAGAATCCACAGAAGACTGAAAAGCAGGCCTCAGCAAATATAGGACCCAGAGCAGCTTGAGAAGCCCTCGGAAGGGGCCATTTCTGGACATATTTATTTACTCTGATGCTCTGCCCACAGCTCGGCTTCTGGACCACTCAGTCTCCATCTCTTAGTTCTAATTCCTGAAAGACAGAATCTGAGGATCTGAGGAAGCACTGAACAGGCTGTGGCTTGGTTTTCTTAATCAGGTTTCCAAACCCAGTTCCCTGGGCTGTGAAGTGGGGCAATTTTTCCAGAAGGGGTGGGATAGGAAGATGGAAAAAAAAAAGAAATAGGAACACATCATGGGTCCTTAAGCTATTCTACCACCCGTACAGATTTTTTACCCAGTTTTTATCTTCTCACCCATTTTTATCCTACTACCCTCCAAAACACATAACACATATCTCAGAAATGGCCTGAACTATTGTTTGCCAGTTGAATACACAGTTACTACCATTTACCCCACTCTTTTCTTTACACTGATTTTAGAAAGGGGATGGGGGTAAATTATCCATAATGTTTTTTATTTACTAATGACATGATAGGCAAGTGTCATATAAACTGAGATGGGCTATTCTAACAGAAGAAATATATCTATTAGGGAGCAGTGTCTGAATTCCCTTCATCCCAATCCCCCCCCATTGGTATAACAGTTGGGAATAAAGACTACTGAGATGTTGGGAGATGATGCATTCTTCCCACTAGTTAATAAACTGATGCCCAACCTCCACAGTCTATTAATTAAGATGGTAATCAGTGCATGCTTTGAGTTTACTATTTGAAACTCAAAGGCAATGAAATCAGAACACTACTCAGATTTTTTTTACATAAAGAAATGAATAACAAATTAGGGCCACAGAGCTAGAGTAATCACATTTTGAATGATTTCTCCTGAGCATGCCTTTAATAACCTGTATGTGTTGGGTAAGAAGAACAAAGAAAGGCAAAGTTAATTATCTAGGAAAAGCTTTATCAAGGAGTTTTGGTTACATTAGTTCAGGGTTTCTCAGCCTTGGTACTACACTGATACTTTGGACCAGATAATTCGTCATTGTGGGAGCAATCCTATGCATATAGTTGGACGTTTAGCAGTATCCTGGGCTCTAACCAGGAGACTTCAGTAGCACTACTTCCCCCCAAGTCATGACAGCCAAAAATATCTCCAGACATTATTAAATGTTCCCTGCAAGGCCAAATTGCCTTGGATTGAGAACTACTGAATTAACCACATAAATTCTTTCTCATTCTCCATCCCCTCAGGTCCCTCCAAGATTTGCTATTTTAAACTCTTCAGACAAAACATTTCATATCAGGAACAGCTACATTTTCCAGGGAATTATTTAAAAATAAATTGATTGGATCAAAATTACTTGTCCAGATAAGGAGGGTTCCTTGTATTTCTGTATTGAAAAGTAGCAGACAAAAAGAACAAAGGAAGAAGGAATAATAAAGGTATTTCTTTAAGGAACTCAGCAAAACACTTTACTTATATTCCATTCCTGCAAAACCTACAGGGACATCATTAGCCTTATTTTATTGGTGAGGAAACTGAGGCTTATAGAGTCTAAGTTACTTGCTCAAGAAGACACAGTTATAATTTAACAGTGGTGCTAGCGAAGTTTTTGCATCTATGCTTATTGCCTCAGCATATGCATTTAAAGGGCTAGGTAATAGCTATTTAACAAAGCAAGGTGACCAATTTTTATTTTTATTATTTTTTTAAAACAACTTTTATTATGGAATTTCAAACATATGCAAAATTAGACAAAAGGTATCTTCCCATTTGAGCTGTTTATGTACTCACCAAGCTTCAACAATGATCAACCCATGACAAAAATTGTTTCGTCTAAAGCTAAAACTCAGCATTATTGATATTTTGGGCTAGATAATTGTTTTTTATGTGTGTCCATTACGCACACAAGATTAGGCAAGATCAAAGCCAAGGTCCAACTGACTCGACTAGTAAAAAAGCACATAGAGTCACTTGGATTCAGACAGTTTATTATTTGCAGGGATAATGAAAGAAAGGTAGCCAATGGCTCAGCTTCCTGTAGTCCTTGTTCCACACACCAAAAAGGACAGCATGTAAACAAAGGAGGCTGGATGACCTCAACTCCAGCTGAGGAGCCAAATGTAGATCACAAGTAACTGGTTTTCTATTCTGCAGCACTGAAATGGGCAGGGCAGGAAGCTCTGTACCTTAACAGAATCAACGAGGCTATTAGAAACTGCCTCTCCTCTTGCAACTATGGGCTTGTTCTCTGTATTTATGAGTCTGTTTCTGTTTTATTTTGTTTGTTTGTTTTTTAGATTCTACATATAAGTAAAATCATACAGTATTTGTATATCAACTATACTTAAAAACAAAAAACAAAATCGACAGAAAAAAATAAGCCTTAACACAGCAATCGGCACAAAGTAGATTCATCATGAATATTAGCTACTGCTATTGTAATTATTGTTACTAATAATGCCTTTCCCTCCCAGATTGTTAGCTCCATTTAAGCAGAAGAACCATGTGTTCTGTACACTACCGCATCTCTAGTGCTGGCACATAACAGGAACTCAATAACATTTAATTGACTGATTGGTTGGGACTTAAAGCCAACAACCCTGCCCTCCCACCTGTTTCCCCAATATGTCCCCTTCTTTATTTTTATTTCTTCCCAATATATTTGAATATACAGGACAAAGCTTTCTCCCCATCATCCTAGGTGCTCTGAGGCACAGTAAAGTCATAGCAAAAATGTCTTCATTATGGAGGCTTTCCATTTGCTTTCTTTTTTATTTGAATAAGACAATTGAAGGTGGAAAATCCAAGTACAGAAAAAAAACTGTAGGAAATACGTGAACTATTGACAGTGGTAGTGATCTCTGGTTATAAGGACTTTAGAGTTTTGTTCTTTTTATAATTCTGTATTTCCCTGATATTTTAAAGTATAAAGCAAGTATAAGTTGTTTTTTTTTTTAAACTGCCTCATGACAATCTCTCAGGGGAGATAGGGAGGTTAGTGAGAGAGGGCCTCAGAGCAGCTCCTAGCAAGCCTCCCACATCTCATGTTCCAGGAAGATCCCAAGGCATTCTGCCAACACTAAGATGAGCTGCAGTTCAAGTCTTCTCTGGTGTGATCTGCGTGGACATGTTCAGGTCATCAGGGAGCCAGGGCAGAGCATTCTCCCATGGTGGAGGGCTGTTCCTGTGCCCACTAGATGCCTGGAGCACCATCCCCCAAAATGTAATGAACAAAAATGTCTCCAGACATCACTAAATGTACCTTGGAGGGCAAAATTTCACCCACTTGAGAACCACTAATCTATAGCCTTTATCCACTCCGCATAGTCATATGATATATTTCATCTGCAAATACTTCAGTATATATTTCTAAAATAAAGTTTTAAAAACAGACACACAGTATCATTATCATACCTAAAACGAATTAATAGTAATTCTTCTATATTATCTAGAAATTGCTCAAATTTGTAATTATCTCATAAATGTTATTTTGTATTTTTAGTGTTTTGAATTAGAATTCCAGTAAGATGGTCTACACATTACAGTTGATTACTGTGTCTTTTATATCTCGTTCAATCCTTAAGTTTCTTGCAATTTTTTGGTTTCAACAATAGAACTTCTATAAAAAATCCACAATCTGGATTTTTCTGATTACATCCCTATGGTGTTAACATACTCCTTTATCCCTTCTGTATTTCCCATAAATTGGTCTCAGATCTAGAGACGTGATCAAAGCCAGGTTCTATTTTACTTGGCGAACTCTTTATAAGTGGCGCATGTACTTCTCTCAGGAGGATATAATGTTTGGGGTTGTCCGTCTTTTTGTCACATTAGCAATTATTGGTGCTGAATGCCTAGATCCAATCATTCATTAGGGGTTATAAAATAGGGATAGTCTAATTCGTTACTTTCTTTATTACCTTCATACCTTCTTCATTACTCATTCTAAGATAATACACGTCTTTTTACTCACTATTTGGTCCCCCAGAGATACAATTTGTGTCAGAAAGGTAAGATAAATGCTTGATTTACTTTTCCCTCTAGTTTCCAGCTTTCAGAATAATGCATTTGTTCCCTTGTATCCTCGAATGCAGACAATTGACATTTTTAGTTTGGGATTTTTTTTTTGCAATATTATGAATTCATAGGTTTAAACATATCTGATGGATTTCAATCTATTGCAGTTTTTATCCTTATTGATGCTTAAACTTTCCATCTTTGGCTGGCAGAAGTCTCTCTAAGTTGGCTCTTGAGTCCTTTGACAATTTTTTATCCCGTTCTTAAAAAAAGGATAATAGGATTTATATATTCACATGAATATTTTTATCTTCATAGTTTTATTCTAGAAAAATGTTACTCAAGGTGTGAGCCTCAGGCAACACCTATGAGCTTGATGGAACCTCTAATTGATCGGCCCTGGCAGGGCCTGCCAAATTAGAATCTCTGAGAAAGTGAAATTTAGCAAGGTCTCCAGGTGATTCTTATGCAAATTAAAGTTTGAGCACCTCCGCTCTACAGGAATTGACGTCAGAGGGTTGCCTTCCTCACTTAAGATCTCTAGCCCTTCAGGAATTTCTCACCAGCACAGACCGCTGCTACCGCTGCTCTGTTCTTATTGGATATCCTCAAAGGTCACAGTCATGGTTGAAGGGTATTTCTGATATTTTCAAAACAACCAAAAGTCAGTTGATAGTCTGATAAGTGAATGATAAATCTGGTTAATACCTCTTTGGACCTAAAAAATCCAATTTGAGTATATAATAACTGATTTTCATACACAGCTTTATTAAATTGCATGATGAAATCGTCAAAAGAATTATTTCAAAAATGTTTTGAGCAATAGTAGTATTATATGTGCTAGGGACTGCCATAGTTTAATACTAATGGTTTTGAGTTCCTCCTTTTGAGTTCCTATGGTTGAATGATGTGAGGTTATTCACTGGCACCTATGAATGCATCAAATATGCGTTTTATAGGGGCTTAATAAAAGTTTTGTCTAGCTAGGTTGTATCATTAAACGTCAAGCTAAATGAAAAACTTTCAAGATGAAGGCTCTCCAAAGAGAGCAAACTGAGCAGAGCATGAGAAATGTTGAGCTACAGGGGTAGCATACAATGGGCAGGAGCAGGGGTTTTGAAGTCCAACAGGCCCAGCTCTGCCTTTGACCTGTGACCTTGGGCAGATCACTTAACTTTTCTAAGCACTGATTCTTATCTGCAAATCTGATATAGTGCCTGTGCCTGACACAGAGTAGATTTTCATAAATTAGTAGGTATTAAAATTACAGACGATGTATTTATTGTTCGAATATCTGAAGAAGAGATACCAGGTCCAGCTAATGCTAATGCTTAGGTATGGTAGGCAGAATAACGTCCCTACCTCCCACCCCAGCAAGATGTCTACATCCTAATTCCCAGAACCCGGGAGAATGGTACTTTACATGACAAAACGGATTTTACAGCTGTGATTTAGTTAAAAATCTCACGAAGAGAGAAATTATCCTGGATTTTCCAGGTGGACACAATGTAATCACAAAGGTCCTTTCAAGTGAAAGAGACAGGCAGAACAGTGAGAGATGTGACTGCTGAAACAGAGGATGGAGTGATAGAATTGCTGGCTTTGAAAATGGAAGGAAGTGACCATGAGCCAAGTAATACAGGCAGTCTAGAAGTTGGAAAAGTCAAAGAAAAGCATTTTCCCCTAGCGCCTCCAGAAGAAATGCAGTTTTGCTGAAACACTGATTTTAGCCCACTGAGACCTATTTCAGACTTATGACCCCCTAGAACTTTAATACATTTGTATGGTTTAAACCACTATCTTTATGGTAAACTCTTACAGCAGCAATAGGAAACTAATATAGAAGTTAAACCAAATCTCTCGTTGAGCATTCAAAGATTCTGAGTGCAGATTTTATGAGATAAAGATTTCATTTTGGAGTCCATGCTATTCAAAATTGATTAGTATAAAGTCCAAGCATTGCAATAATAGTTTACTTGTGAATGAGTTTATCCATCCTGGCATCAGGGTCTTGATTACTCACTTACTAGTCATTTGGATCATGTTGAGAAGGCCCCAGGCATAATCCTCAGGACTCTACAGTATATCCTACAGTACTGGGTATCTATCTGCCTGGTGGGAAAGCAAAAAGGAAAGAAACTGGTTATGGCAGATCAATAACCAAGAAAGACGACTCTTTAGGAATATCAGAAGTGTAAATTTAGCCAACTATTCTGGAGGACAATTTGATAAAAGTATCAGAAAATAGGAATATAAAACCTGAAAAATGCAAGGACTCTGACTCGGCAATTATATTTGTAGAAAAATTTATCCTAGGGAGAGAAAAAATCTAGATTAGTGTGCATATCATTCACCTGCTTTAAAAAATCCTTTCATGGTTCCCATAATTGCTTATAGAATAACACTTGGGGAGACTGAAGGGTGACAACAGTACACCCACTTACATTGGCTAATTAAGACTGGCAGGTGTTTGTACTGGCCATAGCTTTGTCTAGACTTGAACCTGGTTAGATTAACCTCGAAGGTCCCTGAGCCACCTTTGCTACATTTGACCTTTTTCATGAAAATCACTGAAATGATGATTGTGACTAACAGTTCCAATGTTAAGTCAGTGCCTGCCCTTGAACATTTATTAAAAACTATCATCCAATTTTATGCCTTAAATAAATTAAATTTTTATGTCTGTGTAATCGAGACATTAAGTGTTGAAAATTACCTATATTCTGACCTATCCACTGACATTCAGATAATATATTTGGCATGTAAAAGTTGTGAGTCCAAATTATGCTCAAGTCCAAGTGAGGAATATTTATTCATTTTTGTTTCTGTTGTATTATCTGCTGCAGCTGTATGTCTGGACCCAAACCCCATCAAGTAGGGACCAAAATTTACACAACATTCTTGAGTATGATGGCGGCTGCATTTGGAGTTTTGATTAAACTGCACTACATGTGTGATTATTACTTGTAAACAGATGATTAGATATTAATTAGACAATAAGTGATTGTAAAGCACTTAGAAAATAAAAGTGTTCATAAATACCACCAAGTAATAGCAACAATAATTCCTTACTGACTACACAGCTGCTAATGTCAATAAGAATGATTTATTCCAGCTAAGGGCAACTTCAATTTATGCAAAATAAAAAGCTGCTATCATATCTGTTTTTGCTACAGCAAAACAAAATATATCATCTTTACAACAGATTCTATCATTAGCATTTAGATAAGTACATCTTATTTTAATAACACCAAACTTCTCTTTTAGGACCTTCTCGAAGACAGGCACAACCATTATAGTATGGTGTCTTGAGTGCTAAGAACTGGAGTTCCTTATTACTCATGCCTCTGACTCATGTCAAATACCTCTTTTAAATAAAAGACGTAAGATGATGTTTTGTTAATGGCATTTGCATTCATGCAGTAGGTTTGTCATGTCAGGTCTGTGCAGTTGCTCCGTAGCATCTTACAACTGTGCCTAGACTCAATAAATTTTGGTCAAATGAATGAGTGAAAATCAATTTATTTTTGTTATGATAGAAGCTGAAAAAAGAAGAAAATCCATGTTAAGAGTAAAGTATTATCATTCCATCTTCTTTGTTTTGCAAATAATGAGTTTCAAAGCTCTGACTACTTTTTATGTCTACTTTTTTTCCCCCCTAATGGCCCTTATAGGTCATAGAACTGTATCAGCCTGGCTCTTGACCCACTGGTGAATCTGGCAATACATCTGTGCTTATTTTTCTGTCATAAGTAAATTCACACACCAACAATGAGTCCAGGTCCATGGTTTCAGAGATATAAAATGGACTGAATAAATACAAGTGGAGAGTGCTTCATATTACATGAATTCAGTGTAAGAGGGAAGGGGATTTTTAGATGATGAGATACACATGAGTTAGCTCAGCAACACTGTTAACAGAGCAAATCTATCAAAGAGTGAGGCAGTTTACTTTGGTGGAAAATAGGTTGAACTTTGATTCAAAAGATTTGGATTCAAGTGATACTTCTGCCACTTACTATATGACCTTGCTCACGTCACTTAGGCTGTCTGAATCTGTTTATTCCTTTGAAGTTTTTCAGTATTACTAGTTGTAAGTCTCAGACTGCTGTTATGACATGATTCAATGTGTAAAAGCACCAAGTGAGGGGTGAAATGCTTTACACTGGAAAAAAAATGTATTACTATAATTTTCCTAGAGTTGAGTGAAAGTATTTATGCATGAGTTTCATTATTTAGTGCAGTGGAATTTTTTTCTGGACTTTGTCCGATTTTAGGCCCAAATCTATAAGCCACATGTGGAAAACTGGGGAAGTGGCTCAAAATAGAACAATGAAAGTAACAAAATTCCATATAAGGTAATAATGGTTTCCGGGTTACCTGAAATTATTGTCAGTTTCACCTTGTTTTTTTCTGCCTTCCTTCTTTATGATAAATTCCTTGTTTGGTGAATCTGAAGCAGTGAGAAAAAACAAGTAAAAGGAAAAAGGAAATGTAGAAGGAATAGTGGTATCAGGAGTGATGGTTAAGCGGGAGGGACTTGGAATGAAGGAGTTCTTGATAAATATTAAGAGCAGTGAAATATATGTAGAGGCATACAAACTGTAGCTAAGTAATTTAAAATTTTCAGTATGGTTGACCTAATATTTTATACAATGGATATAAAATTTCTAGCAGCATGACTAGATTAAAGATTGAAAAATAAAAGGGAAAGGTGTTTTTAAAGAAAAAGCTTGAATATAATACCTGCTTAAAAAAATAGGTTTTTAAATACAATATTATGACTCATTTATATCCACACGTGATGAGGTTATGAAAGGTATTTCCCCACAGCAAACAAATCTTACTAGAACTTTAAGAGGGGGCTCTGAATAGTATCTTTGTTGAAGATACTCCAAAAGTAGACTCTGAGACAAGGATTCAAGTTCAAGCAGTTTATTTGTGAGGTGATCCCAGGGAACACCCACAGGAGTGTAGACAAGTGAAGCAAAGAAAGGAAAGCAGTCAGTACACGGTGCATTATCATGCTGGCTACCGCCGTGGAAATTGGAAATTAATGCCACTGGCGAACTCTGGAGTCGCTGAAGGACTTGGGTAATTTGTTTATTCACTCCTGTCAGTCATTGGTTGAGAGTGCTTTGGGGTGTGGCCTGTTGATTTTCTCACCTCTCAGCCCTGCCCCCACGGTGGTGGTGTGGGAAGAAGGCAGGGGTTTTTCACAGCCAGAGAAAGCCCTCAGGGAGAGAGATGCAGGCGCTGGCAGTTGGCAGTGGGCCAGGCGTTGACGAGGATGATAAGGCAGGGGTGGGGTGGGATGGGGGTGGTGGGATCGGGGATCAGCAGGGCTCACACAGCCTCTGCTTCAAAGAGATTATTTTAGTTCTTCCCAGCAGATCTTTCAGAATGGTATTTAAAAAAAATTGATATTGTTTAAATGAAGACCACTGTGGGAAGAATGATGTTATTTGTAGGTTTCTTCTATGCTCAAGTGAAGGGCTCTGAGTGAAGGACTCTATGGCTAGGTTTTCTCATCTGCAATGTGGGGCAACTATCCCTATCTGATCAGGTTTTGTGGGAATTACAAGTACCCGTGGTAAGTCCCTGGGTAAATGGTAGAGATAAAGATGAAAGTGCTTGTGAGGGGCCACAAGTTCCCACCCCAGGCAAACCCTACTTGCAGAGGTCACAAGATTCAGGAGCTCTGTCTCCAAACGTTCTCTGGGAGTTTTCTGTACAGCTTGCCTCCTCCAACTGCTTCTACTAACCAGAGATTGCCACTGGCCATCCTATATTTGTTCCTTGATTTGCTTTTTTGTTTCCTTTCACTGTGTCCCTGAACCTTTCTATTGGCTCATGCGGTGACCTTTGCCTGCCTCATCTCCCCCACTCCCCTCACCCAGCCCTTAATGCCTTTGGGGAGAAGTGGTAATGTTCTTTTTTTCCCCCTAACTATAAGGGCAATAAATGCTCTTATTTTTAAATACTGTTATTGACAGGAAAATATAAAAAAGAAAACAGAAATCCCCCATAATCCCATGGTTTAAAGATGTCACTGTTAGCATCTTGTATTTCCCTCCAGTACTCTTTTTCTAGACATGAACATAACTGTGATTGGGATCAGTGTTTTTGAATGGCATTTTGGGACCCACTTTTCTCACCTGACATAATGTTAACATGTTCCCATAGCACTGGAATTTCTTTAAAAGCATGACTCTTAATGCATGTAGAATACTACATTATAAGAATGTATTTCATTTTCATTTTAACCACTCTTCATATTGCTGTAAGTTGTATCTTCTTTTGCTTTTTTAAAATAAATCTGCATTAAGCATCTTTGTGCATAATTATTTATGCGCTTCTCTGATGATTTACTCGGGGATAAATTCCCAAGAGGATCCCTGAGTCAAAGGATACGAACATTCTAAAGGCTGTTAGCATGTACTGAACAAACGTTTCCCATGGAGTTTTTAGCAATGTTAACATGTGTATAGATTTGTGTAACTATTATACTCAGGATACAACAATCCCATCACTTCAGTAACCTCCTTTCTGCTATCCCTTTATAGTCATCCCCCATAATCCCTAAAGGGTTATGGAATGTTCAATTCCATAGTGTGGAATTAACTGTATTATCAGCAGATCATCCTAATAGCATTATGAAGCCCCTAAATTAAAACAACCCATTCAGGTATTAGTAAGAAGTTCCTGAATTGGGTTACAATAGCAGCCAAGACTCTGTCCTTGGAGTGAGTGGATCTGGTAAGGACCCCTCTAAGAGTGGTGCCACAAAGAGTATTTCTGCCCATGAGGACTGTGAGGCATACTGAGACTCACCCACTGAGCTGTGGGGCGAGAGGCGTGAGGAAGCCAAGACAAGGCTGGAGTAGAATTAGTGGGAATGGAATTACTAGTAGTTATAGAGTGGACCCTTGAGGCAGTTAAAAGTCTAAATTTTGAGGGTCAAGGACTGGGGCTGAATATGTGTCTGGCATGACTTAGATTTAACACAGTGGAATTGATAGGTAAGGGTCTGGCTTGAGTGACACAATGAAGATACTCATTCTAGGCAGATACAGCATCTTGATATGATGGGAAAGGGGAATATGAGGAGGGGAGGGAGTGGGCATCTGCCCACTTTGAGAAAGAAAAGGCTCAGGGGGTGATAAGGGCATGGTCTGAGGTTTTGGGCAACAAGGGTTCACAAGGACTCCACTGAGGCATCAGGACTCTGCTAAATAGGAAGGTGAATAGGTGAGCCTCTCATTCTAGAGAAGGAATTAGAAGACCAATTAGGAACCCAGCTGGCGGCTCAGGGGCCCAGAACACAGCCTGGGTTAGGTGTTTTGTAATAAGATTATATACCTCTACTCAGTGGTTCTCAAACTTCAGTATGTGGCAGAATGCCTCCAAAACCTGGAGGTTTCATTAAAACACAGATTCCTGGTCTGTATCGCCTGAGTTTCTTATTCAGTAGGTCTGGAGTGGGGAGTGAGAATTTATGACAAGTTCTCAGAATTTCTGCTGTTCCTTTGGGGACCACACATTGAGAACCACTGCTGTAAAGCAAAGAAAATATTGGGATTAGATGGACAATTTCACTCCCATATCACCCAACAGAGGTGGGAAAGTCGCTCCTAAATGTATTGAAGGGCATTGTAGCGCTAAACTTGCAGCTTGAAGTGTTTTGTGCTTCCAGGAAGGCATATAGGACAGGAAGGAAGGTCTAAGAAGCGGGTGACTCAAGTGTCAATGGAATTCTTGCATCACTGGAGTTCTTTCAAGCATCGGTAATAACAGATATGTCAAGAGATGTCACTCTGATTTAAAGTGGCAGGAATCTATAACTGTCAATCTCCCCTGCAGGATCCATTTTCTTCTGTTAAGGCTAACTCTGCTTATTTAAGAAATAATAAAAATAATGCTCCCATACATTAGTATAGCACATTGTAATTTACAAAGTGTCTTCACATGATATCTTATTTGATCTCCCAAATTCTGTGAGGGATGCAGGGCAGGTATTTTTATCCCATCCTTTGGACTACTGATTCTCCAAGTATGGTCCCTGGACCTGCAGCATCAGAATCACCTAAGAACTTGGTAGAAATGAGAATCCCAGCCCCACCTAAGACCTACTGAATCAAGTTTTGAGGGGCCAATAATTTACATTTCTAACAAGTTCCCAGGTGATCTGATGTTGGTGCTGCTAGTCCGGGACCACACTTGGATCAAAACTACTGCTATAGAATAAAATGAAAGGTCTAGAAGTCCAGGAACTTATCTTAAGAGGACTCCTACCTCGGTGCTTTTTCCACTACTGCACCTGCCGCATCCTCACCGCAGCCCCAATCCTTCCAATCCAAGTTGTATCACTTGTGAGTTTGAGCCCTGAGCAATATCCTCAGTTGCAATTTCCACACCTGTAAAATGGGAATAATAGGATCTACGTCTTTGGGTTCTTATGAAGATTATATAAGATCTAGGTAAAATACTTAGCACTGTGCTTGTGCTTAAATACTAGCAATTACCATGGTTTTTATTTAGTTATTAAAATGTGATATTTCATTAGAATGAATAACTTTGTAAGTTCTTTGAGCGTGTGTCCCTCTTAAAATGAGGGATATCCCTGGCCTATTTAGACATTAAGGCACATCTTTAACACCTCATCCGGGATGTTTTAGTGATTGCATCCCCACTCCTCCCCCACCCCCCACCCCCGCCACAAGCATTTGCTGAGAGCAGGATGCTTAGGAAATAGGAGCAGAGGAGAGGAATAATAATAGACCGGCCGGTGGAATATTGGATTGCAGGGCAGACAACAGCAAGACTTTATACTGAGGAAACTCAGAATAGCTGGGCAGGGAGAGGAATGGCTGAGAGAGGAAGCAATTGGGGAGGGCAGTCAGAGGTGGGAGACCAGGTCGTCAAAAATAGTCTATCGCCTTCAGAGTTTCCTGCAGGACAGCCCCAGAGCTAGGCTCCAGGACATGCCAAGACTCAGATCTGTCCCCTGCCCTTGTTGCAGTCAAGGGGGTGAACACTCAGGTGCCACAATGAATGCCCTGAGAGGCCCCCTGAGGTCAGCTGGCAATTGTGGGCACAGGGAGTTTGGACTCAAAAGTGGCTTTGTCTTCAGGGTGACTCCTATTTGGCAAAATTCTGACTACAGCACATCAAAGGCTCAGGCCAGGGACATGGTCCTTTTTTAGTGGAGGTCTGTTATGTTCTTTCTTGAGGCGCCCTAGGCCCCCACCCCAGGAAGCGGTTTTATTTTATCTGGTAGTGCAGCCCGGGTCACCTGCCCCGAGTGGACAGAGACCTTTGCAACGGAATTAAACAGAAAAAAAAAAAGCAGCAAGTTCGGGCCCCGTGGGCACAAATGGCCAGCCAATGGGGCCTGGCCGCTCCCCGGCGGAGTGGTACTATGATGACAGTAGCCAACCAGCGCGCTCCATGCAAATGAGGTACTGTATCCCGCACCCGCCGCTCCAGTGCCGTCTTGTTGTTATAGTGATAAACTGAGGCCTTGCCTCTGGGTTTCTCAGAGAAGTGAAGGGGTGGGGCGGGGTGGGGTGGGGGGTAACCTCTTTAGTGCCCCCAAGGAAGACCAAAAGAGGGACGAAGTAGGGGGATGGGTAAGGAATAAAAAAATACGTGACAAAGAAAACATTCTCTGCCTGGGAGGAGACTGACTGAGGCTGTTGAGCTGAAGGGAACATTCGTTGGCCATGCCAGTACTTACCACTGATGCTGAGTCAGAAACAGGTATCCCAAAATCCCTTTCCAATGAGCCTCCCTCAGAAACCATGGAGGAAATAGAGCACACATGCCCACAGCCTCGACTGGTAAGTAAAGACAAAGGATGCAAATGTATGCGTGGCTATGGCACAAAAGAGTTTCTTATGCGCCCGCAGCCAGCGAGGAAAAGGATGCTTAGAGGATTTTCGTGTAAATGAGAATGGAGCTACCGCCTAATCCTTCTCAGCTTGTTTATACTTAGCTTCTCTACCGGACGCGCTCTCAGCTTACAAAGCATTATTGTATCAGCTGGGAAGGAAACGGGCTGCTTGGGCTAGGCTGTGTTTTTGTGCCCGGGGAGGAGGGAATGGCCTTTTTCCTCTTAGGTGTCTTCTCATCTGAAGATAAAAATCCTACAGTGCAATTTAAAAATGGTATTCTCTCAAAGCTTGGAACGATTCCGTTGTTAAGTTCTAAATTCTAGCTAGTAGATGGATGATTTGGTCCTTAACTCATGTTGGTACCTAATGCCAGTTTTGGAAAAATGAAAACGACATGGAAGCAAAACTTCTCCATTCATTTGAAATTTTCAAAATAAGTAAAAGAGTCCTTCAATGATGTATTTAGAAATAATGTGTGTCTTAAATGAATTGTAAACATTTCTGGAGTGTGCTGTGAGGGTTTCTCTTCAGGTATGGGAAGCTGAGGAAGCTGTGCATTTATTTAAAAAGGGGCTGCATGCCTTTAATAATGAAAGTGTGCAAGTGGGGCGCTCAGTAACTGGTTAGCAATCATCTCAGCATGTATCCTCCAGGAATCAAAACCACCAAATGTGTGATGGGTTTTCTGTGGTGGTCTGAAGTCTTGCGGAATGTGGGGAGACCTCCTTTTGAACCCACAGATCTGAGCCATACATACACTAGTTAGTGCTATCCTTTCTCTAGCAATTCCTCTCAAATTAAAAGATGCAGTATTTTGATTGGCTATGGAGTTTGACCCTTGGGAAGAGGTTGCTGTTGTTGTTGTTAAGGATTTTGTGATGTAGCGTTTTCTGTGGACACCTAAAATGAGGGCTTGCAGATCCCAAGGCCAGCCTATCATGAGACTGTTATTTCTCATAAGGGTTAATAAGGGTTCAAAGGCAGGCTTAGAACAACTTTCTAATATATGAAAACAAGAGAAGTTATATTATAGTGCTATGGGATTTTGTTCACTGTTTCTGTTTTTTAAAATGTATTTCTTAGGGTAATTTAATATTAATATTTAATCCACTTACTGAACAACATACACAATGAAGTACTTATGTTCTCATGGGATACAAACCATCCCAATAAATTTGTTACCAAGTGATTCCTTTGAGGCACTAAAAATCTCATGGTTTAGCACTGAAATAAAAATGACCACTAAAAGCTCATCCAAAAATATTTTTAAAAGTTTAAAACCCAGTGTTCAAATTTGCATCACATACCTTCCTGACAGATAAAGGGCAGGGGAGAGAGGCCGCATCTGGTTCCAGTTTGTGCATCATTTCAGTCTCTTGTGCCCACTTCTTTTCCTTCCCTTTTTGCCTTTTAGCTCTACTTCTCCTTGGTTGTTTCTGCCTGTGAGGGCAGGCAGAGGAAATTAAGGGAAGGAAGAAAGTTCAAATACTTTTCACTTCATTTGTGACAGCTCATCCTGGAGTTAACTCACAAGGACCATGCAAAGCTGGCAATGTTACACCTCCACCTCCCTGCTGGTTTAGAAAAGAGGAAACTGAGGTTCAGAGAGGGTAAGCGATTCCCCCAAAGTCACATTGCTTCGAAGGGGTAGAGCTGGGATTTGAACCCAGATCTCCACATCTGCAAAATAGATCTTTCCCCTATAACATACTCTTAAGTGAAATGCATTTGCTTCCCGTCTTTTTGGCAGTTCTGGCTTTAAGTAAGTAAGTAAGTAAGTAAGTGTGTGTGTGTGTGTGTGTGTGTGTGTGTGTGTGTAAGATGTACAGAAGTTGCACAGTTAAAGTGATTGCTTTGCTCTGCCTTTGATAAAAATTTTCCGTGTTGTACATCATTATAGTGGTCTACTGAAAACTGGTTCCGTTAAAACAAGGACTAACCAATTTATAAACCACTACACTAAACTTTTTTTGAAGCACCTTTTCTCTTATTAGCAAACTTTGATCTCTGTAGGGGCATATTCTAAATTTAGATTTATACTTAAGAGCCCAACTTTCCTTTGCTAATGATTTTACTTTAATAATTAAGACCGTAGTAACTACTTAATAACAAAGTTTGTTGATGAAGAGAGTGGCAAGTGAAAATGCTCAATTAGTATTTCTTTTTAAGGTTTTTAGTAGTTTCTGTTGATCTTTAGATTTGCTCATATCTTCATATTTCAAATTATATACATTCTGTATATCTCCCAGCACCCAAGCATATCACCTAAAATCACACATGGGTCACTGGCACCACAACCATCAGCAGGGTCTGGCTGCTGAGTTGCTTAACTAACTTTGGAAAATACATGAAAGACTTGAGAGAGTCCCCTTCAGGGGACAGACTCCTTCTCCCACTTGTTACCAAATTTGAATTCATACAGTTTAGAGGAAACAGGATTCAAGAACAAAACATCATCTTATAAAAGAAAGCAATTACCGAAGTGGTTCTTGTTGTACTAGCTGAGGCACAACTCGTCCCCAAACTCACTTTAACTTTATCTAGGGATAATGAAAGAGGATATTTCTGGGTATATAAGTGCTATAAAGCTCTACTTCAAGTCCTGGAATGTGAACTCAGGTCACCGAATGTCATTGTCTGTGAATATGAATTTTATTTAAATCTCAGCAGTTGTGTCAAATGCCCTTTTTGTAATGAACCTGTGCTCTCTATTTGGCATGGCGCATGAGAAGGTGTGTACAGTGTTCCTGTGTCTACATGTTTTTCTCTATAAGTGAAAGTTGTCTATTGTGATCTGTTTTAACTCAGCTCGCATTGATTGAGTACCTAATATGTGCTGAGCTCCGAGCCCTCAAGTACTTTGTGATCTAGAGATTTGAAAAGAGACTGAAACATAAACAGATATTTTCCATATAGGTTGATAAGGGCACAGCGTGATAAGAGTTGTGTTACCAGGTGCAGTAGAGCGTGAAGAATCCCCTGAGAGCAAGTCAAAGTTTATCATGGGGACGTGGAGGAGAAACCTGCCTTGCCATCACTGTATCTCTGGTTTCTAATTCAGAATGTGGCATAGCCCTTTAAGAAAATGAAGCAGGAAGCTGGCATACCTAAATAAACAGGACTTGAAAGCAATCTATATTTTAGATCCTTGTAAGTAGTAAATTGATAAGGATATTGAGGGTTCAATATAATCATGTTCAAAGGGGAATTTTTTCCTGAAAGGTTTACCTGTATTTTTTTCCACCTGCTTTATTTTTCATTGGAAGAAAATATAAGAAAGGATAGGAGTGAATAGAATTAAATAACTCTAATAAAGAACTTAAAAAAGGAATAACAAGATTACCTAGGTTTAAGATAAAGCATTTAGGTTAGGAACGTAATTTTATTACTTTTATTACTTGACTATGGTTATTGTATTTGAGATGTTTCTGAGAACTCTTCTTTCCATTCTTACAATGTTTATTCTTAATCTTTGATTTGTTCCTTGTTCTTTGCTACTTTCTTGGTTGAATGTGATGCAAGGAGACTCATAAGCTTGACTGTCTAGAGGAGAAACTGAATAGCCTTGGGTACTATGATGTAACAGCCTCCTTGGGGACCCAACTCCTGAGGGATGAGTACTCCTTGTGGGCAAGGATCATTTCCTCATATCTCCCCAACTCTTCGATTATGCCTAGACAAATCCTCTGGGCCCAGCAGGTGTTCCGTAAACCCCTTCTAACAAGGCCTACCCACCCAGCCACCCTGAAAGCTCTCTCCTTAAGGATTTGGTTAACGACCTTGGTCAAGTTCTTCCAGGAGTGCATTTTGCTGTCAGAAGGAAGTTGTAATTATAGCCTCCAATAGTCACTTCCATGAAGATGGATGTGCCATGGATCAACTGAAAAGGCCTTGGAAATAAAAATGGGCTGGTTCAATATGCCATTTTAGCAGGAGTTCAATTCGGGCTTTACTTCAAAGAGGAACAGTGCCAAGAGACTGCTGTCTTGCGGTAGGTGCATTATGTTTGTTGGGAGGTAGGACAGTCACCTGCTAGTGCTCAAAAAGATGACTGGATTTCCAGAGACATCAATGGCTTCCTTTATTAGTATCACCATCTATTTAGCCACTCAGAGTATACATTTTAAAAGTGAGACACTTAATGTGCTGCTGTGTTGGTGAAAATATACAAACATGTGTCTCCTTGGGGATTTACTAAGGTCAGCTGGAATTTTGCCCAAGGCTATTATTAGATATTTTCCAGCTGGTCTCATTCCAAATGCAACATCCATTTCTTGTAGATTGATAATAGTCAGGTGTATTGAACACAAAATCAATGAATTAGTTTCTTCTATTCTTATAAGTTTGTTCTTTTACTAAAACTCCAACCCACCATTTACCTCATGCTAAATTCCTATGGAGGAAATAAATCTAAATGAAATATGAGAAAATATGTAGGGTTTTTGTTTTATTTTGGTGTCTGAGTGTATAGGAAAAAAAGGGTGCCTGTGTCTTCATTCAGGCAGTGAGGGGGACTTAAAAATATTCAGTGATGTAGGGCTATAAGAGGCAACTGAGAAAAAACTCGGCCCCCTACCAACAGGATCCACAGTTAGCCAGCTGCTTATCAGCTTCCATGTACAGCGATGCACCAGGTGCTATGCAGAGGAATGGAAGAAGTGATCCATAGCCCCTGACCTTGAAGATCATTTCCATTTAACAGAAGGCACTAGTTTGGCATGTGGAAGCATACCAGGATGTTGAAATCCCCTGAGAATGTTTTTATAAGTTTGACTCTATTTAACCTGATATATCCAAAATAGTATTATTTCAACATGTAATCAATATAAAATGATTAATTTTATCATGTAATATAAAGGTATTTTATAATCTTTAATTGTTTATTTTTTTAATATAAAGGTATTTTCTATTCTTCTCATCCTAAGTCTGAAATCTGGTGTGTATATTATATTCACCTCAATTCACACTAGCCAATTTCAAGTGCTCAATAGCCACATGTGGCTTTAGAGGGAGCTCAGACACCTGCCTAGGCCTGTGGAGGATGAGCTCTGAGAAGCCACGATGATAAATACATTTCATGTTTGTATAGCACATATAGACATATATTTATTCGTAGCTTAAAAATCACTTCATATTTTGCACTCTTCTATTTTCTATGCTCTCTTATTCTGTTTTAGTCAGGAGGCTGTTGCAATAATGCAGATGAGAATAAGTTTGAAGTTATGGATGAGGCAGTGGAGGAGAAACTAGATGGATAAAGGAGACATTAGGAGTTAAATGCCCCAAAATTTGGTAACCAGGTCTGAGGATGGGGCAATATTAAGGAAGACTCAGTTTCCTGGCTCTAGTGAGTGTGTACCATCACTGAGATGGGAGCATCAGGTGACAGCAGTTTGTGTGAGTTATGTTGGGGATACCACAGCAACTTCCATTTGGTGCGGGGTCCATTTAATATTTGATTTTAGAACTCAGGAGAGAGTTTTGAGCTGGAGATGTAGATCTAGGCAGCATCAGCATGGAAAAAATGGAAATAAAATAGACGTAGTAAATTTGATGGGACAGAAATTGAGCCAAGACAGTTACTGGACTGGGAGGAAGTAAATGGAAATAGTTAGCAAGAGTCTCAGGGTACTATAGGGTAATTCTAGAAAACAACTGACCCTGAGCCATCCTGTCAGGGGGAAAATAGAGGAGCTGTAATTAAAGCTATTAGAAGGCTCCATCTATCTGCCTGTCTCTATATGAAATCTGGTTGAATTAATCCACTTTATCCCAGAATCTTTCCAGGATGGAACCCTGAGGAACACCATTTAGAGGGTCAATAGAGGAAGGATCATGAAAAGAAGACGGAGAGGTATTTCTCAAAAATATTTGGGAGATCGGAGGAGCCAAGGGCAGGGTAAGTTCTGTGGAAGGAATGTCTCGTAGAACCAAATGCAGCAGAGAGATCAAACGAGATAATAAGGAAAAGTCTCCTTTGGATTTAGAAAGAGGTCAATGGTGATTTTTTAGAGAAGTGGTTGGAGCAGAGGCCTATTGGCAGTAGGTTGAGGAGCCTTTAGGAGGTAGGGAAGTAGGAGCTTGACTGAAAGGGGAAGCAGGTAGAATGTATAGTACCTTAAAGGTGGGTAAATCAGAGTTTAGCATTGAGAGGGGCTGGATTTTCTTTCTAACTTCTTTCCGTCCATTCTTTCTTTCATCCATCCAGTATGCCAAAGCTTTTGGTTGGTTCATTCTTTTAAGATGAACCACTTTCACTTATATATAATTGGGAAAAGGCCAGTGGGGGAGGGTAAAATTGATGAAGGGAATGAACCTAATGCTGGAGAGGCTGGGTTCCAGTGCACAAGTGGAAGAATTGTCTTCAGGTAGGAAAAGAGACACCTCTACCACTGTGGTGATAAGGAAGCTGCAAAGGATGTTTTGGGTGAAAATAAGTTATAAGTGGAGGGGTATTGAAAGTTGAAAGCCTCTCTTCTCTGATAGCCTCTGTTGTCTTGGTCAAGGTGGAGGAAAAGTTATAGTGGCTTGATTTTGGCAGGTGTGGAAGTGTAATTATGGTCTAGTCTGGGAAGACAGGTCCATCCCAGGGTATTTTCTCTCCAGAGGCCTCCAGGCTGGGGGAGTGTATAGGGAAAGGTAGAAAGTCTGAGTTGTTCCTGATGAGAAGTGCTAGTATTGAGAGGAAATGGATCTGTTCCCTAATGGCATCTGGGGCTCCACACCAACCCCTGATGTCAAGGCAGATCCAGATATGGAGCTCTAAGGGTAACTGGACTGGCCCAAAACAAAGGGCTGAGACTTGGCAAGACAAACAAGTATGCTGCAGCTTGATCTCTGCTCACTGGAGCCCACAGTCTCATTTCAACCTCAATTTTGTTATTGAATTACTGAGCGGGCTTAAGGAAATCACTTCTTCTCTCTGGACCTCAATCCTATCACCCATGGTGAGTTGAAAAAAAAGCCGTTTCAAGACTGTGATTCTAGCTTCCATAGCTATGGAACACAGTCTACTACATTGTGCGCTGTTTGACTTGACTTCTATCAAAAATCAGACCTATCCCTCTCCTTACCTCCTTTTCATTTTACACACCTGTTTGGGGGAACAGGTTGAATGATCTTATAGTAAGACACACTGGCTAAATATGAGTAACAAATGTTCACAAAATACTTTGGAACTTTACATTGTTGTCATACAAACCACTCCTGGTGTCTTCCACTTTATTTTTCAGATGCTTCTTCAGAAAGGTCGAATGTATTCTGAATCCTATGTCGAATGTTCTAGTCATTGTCCAAAAAAACCTATGTCGAATATCTTTTTAATGTGAACTATAGCCTTCTAATTTATCTATTTTGTAATACTGAAGCTCAAAATACTGGTATGTCTTGGAGATAGATAGGTTTGATTCCAGACCACTACAATAAAGTGAGTATCACAATAAAGTGAGTCATAATCTTTTTGTTGGTGGAAGGTCTTGCCTTCGATTTGTAAAAAACTCAACATCTGTCAGGCGCAGTAAAGCAAAAGTGCAATAAAATAAGGAGTGCCTGTACTGGGTTCTCTTTGAGGCACGGCAGTATGGCATTGAATTACAAGGGCCTTCTCTAACCAATGCTATCCATCTAAGTTTAATACTTAGGGTTGAAGTCCAACAGCGAGTCAGGCCATAGTTCTGAAACCCTGGCATCTTTTGCTGGTGCCCACACAAAGCTTCTTGGTGCCCCTTAGTGAAACAGATGTAGAAAAGGATTTATTTCATCTGATCCCCTGGGGCTGGATGAAAAGGAGAAAGCAAGGAAGATAGGAGCAAACTAAGTCGATGCAAGCTAGGCCTATTTTCTTCCAATAATCTCCCAGGTAACAGCCTCTACCTTGCTAGGATCTGATTACCCGTTGCTGGCCCCAGACCATAGCATTATTGTTTTAACATTTCTACCTTCCTCTTTATCTCAGCATGAACCAGAATGTATGAGAAACTGGGGAAGCTGACCCTGCTTGGGAATAAAGAGAGTTTAGCACTCAACAATCTTGAAGGCACACTCGAAAACACAGTGATTAGAAAATAAAGCAGTGAGCCCTGGTAGCATGCACCTGTGTAATAATGTGCAAGGCCACACGGGGCCAGCCTATTGAGCAGGATTCATTTTCATATAATCCTTTCCCTCCCGCCAAAGTCTTCGACTCAATAATTCACGCATATCAAACCTGACATCAATATAAAATGATGCTGAGGGTTATTTAAACTGGCATTTAAGAAAAGTAACAACAACAACAATAATAGGTTAATGGAAGCATCACGAATGGTGTGTACAGCCTATTACCAACCAAATGGTGTAGAAAGCCTGTTCCTGGTACACACAGGCTTATACGCTTCACCTCTAATGCGCCTATTCTTGACTGCAGGCACAGTTGCATAATAATACTAAATTCTATTTTATGTCCAAATTGTTTGTTTATAAGGTCAATTGTTCTATGTCCAGTTCAAGGCTAGAGGTCTCACTCATTTTTTCCCCATGGTCAAGTGGACAAGTGGAACAACTATTTATAGTGCACACTGTGTTGGGCACTGTGCTGAATGCCTTACATGTGTTATCTCATTAAACCCAGCTGCAGACCTGTGAAATAGGAATTACTATTCCCCTACTATAAGTAAGGAAGCCAAGAATTAAGTAATTTCCCAAATATCGAATACTAACTGAGAAAGCTGGGATTTAAAATTAGGTTTAACTGGTTTCTAAAGCCCCCCATTTCTACTACATGCAGTTCTCCAACATAAGCGAGCAAAGAATCACCTGCTCAAGCTCCCAGGTGGTTCAGAAGTAAGATATGCTGGTATGCACTTTGAGAAATGTGGTATTTAGCTTTCCCATGTCACATTTTCTACTTTCAGGACTGGGAGTGGAAAAAAATCGGATGTCTAGGCTCTTTGTAATGAATTTAGAAATCAAAGTAAATATTTTTGACCCAGTGCTTCTACTCCTAGGAAATTTGTACATAATGGCCATCAAAAACTAATATTAGGATGTTCTTAGCAGCATTATTCGTAATAACCCCAAACTGGAAACTGCCCAAATGTCTAGCAGAAGTAGAATGGATAAGTAAATTATACTATATTCACCCAATAGAATGCTACACAGCAATGGGAATGAAGAATCTACAACCACCTGCAAAAATATATGGGTGAATCTCACAAACAATACTGAATAAAAGAAGCCAGTTACAAAAGGAGAGACACTATGTGATGCCATTTTTGTAAAATATTTTTAAAGTAGGCAAAGCTAATCTATGAAGTTAGAAGTCAGGATAGTGGAAGGAATACAGGATGGATGCCAGTGGTGGTTGGTTACTTTATTTGGGATGCTGTGGATATTCAGCTTGTGTAAGTTCATTGAGCTGCACACTTAGGACATGTGTGCATTTCTCTCTATATATAATATACTTTAATACAAAGTTTAAAGATATTCGGACCACAGTAATGGAGAGAAAGTACTCTCTACAACATATTTCCCATTTTTGGACAATTCTGGTGAGCTAGTAAATAACATTCTGTGATGTCAGATCCTACCTAAAATTATATAGCTTTTGGCCACTAACAGAGCTTCAATGTGCTCAGGTCTTCCAAGGGGTCAGTATATCCAGCCCCAAAGAGAACATAGGTGAGCACTTGAACTAAACGTGCCTTATTTTTAGTACCAGTCAAGCCCTAGTCAGGTAATCTGTGAATTAAAGTTCCTGCCACCCAGTATATATGCTTTTTCTAACAATGGCCTGACATTGGAGGAAATCAGTTTCTAGACTCAGAAAGAAGTGGGTGGAATTGGTTAGCTAGTAAGAGTACCTCAGGATAATTCTGCTGTAGGGAAAATTCTACAAAAAAACTGGCCTCAAGCCATCTGATCAGGTGTTTTAAAGGAAAGAAAAATAGAAGAGTTGTAATTAAAGCTATTTATTTGAATCCTCCCTATATTTGCCTACCTCTATATGAGATCTGCTTAAATTAGTCTACTGTACCCACAGTCTTCCAGAATGGAGCCCCAAGGAACAGCATTTAGAGAGCCAATAGAGAAATGGTCATGAAAAGAAGACAGGTTATTTCTCAACTACATGGGAGATCCAGGTCCATAAGCAAAGCAACCACTTCTGGTAGTTGCACTTATAGAGTGTTTCTGTGAAACACTGTTTTTACTAAAGAAGTCATCCATTTTGCAGAATCAGTCTTTGGAAAATCTTTCTTCTTTGGAACATCTTTTGTGGCAAAAAAAGGTTTCATTATTGAAATAGCAAATATCTCAAGCTGAGACATGTTAGAAATATCCATACTTCTATCTAACTGTATAGAAAACCTGCACTGCATAATTTGTTCTAATGCTAGTTTCTTCTAATATTTAGCAATATTTTCTATATGTCTTCTAAATATATTTGCTGACAAAGGAATGCATTTGAGTTTGCCATCAATTTTTTTCTACACATTAGAGCCACCAGTTTTACTGTGGCATGAAGAGCAAGTGTTTCTGCAATGGTATGAGACTTTTGGTTTTCCTCTATTGAATTATGGAAACTCGAAAAAGACTTCTAAACCTTTATCATTCTGTGTAACGGTATTTTGCAAAATGCTGGAATGAATATCATATATCTTGAAACCTTGCTGAAAAAGTGAAAGGCTTGTTTGATGTTCTAGATGCTTCATTTTTATGTATCTTGGTAATTACAATAGCTTTATGCCATCATTAGCTAATATCTCAAGGTACAATATATGCTCCAGGTGAGGTTCAGTGCTAATGGTAGCAGATATTTCAAATAATCTTTGTGATAATTTTCAATTCAGCTGTCTCCTTGTCAAGTCTGATTAGGTGGTCATTGTTCACACCACCTGGTCATGTGATGACCATGGCACTCATTGTAGGGAGTAGAAGGATCAGTTCTGCCACTTTTCTGTTGTTTACCTCTTTTTGTGTTATCTTTGCTTCCCTGTTTCATTGCAGGAAATGTTTTAAGCCACCTGCTGATCTTGTAAGTATTGCTTTAGTTAAACTAGATAATGTGATCCATTAATGTACTTATCCAGGTCCAGGTGAGCTGCATTAAGTTGCAGTAAGCTGAAAGTACATGAAAATGTCAAGGGACCCAGGTCCTCCTTTTCTATACTACTACATCTTGCATTCTTCCTTGAGGACACCTTATAGATTTTCTGTTGACAAAGATGGAGCACCAGTGTAAATCTGTATGTTAGAATTAGATAGTAGTAATGCTTCCTTCTTTTTTTTTAACATGAAAAATAAATCTAAGTGTTGCTCTCTAAAGATTGTTTTGCCTATTCCACATTAGAAAACCTGGTCTTACTATTCTAAATCTCGCTCTTGGATTCAGCCAGGAGGGAGAGAACTTCATTTTCAGACTGCATGTTTGGCCCCATGTAGAAATCCTTCTCTGAACTGCTTTTTGGTTCTGGGGCTCTGCCTTGCACGGAGGGTGCTACTGAGATAAACATAAAAAATGGGATTGCCTTTATGGGGGGAGGGGCTATTGTTGAGTGTATGGTGTCACTACAAAATCACTCCACTTTCCCCTTATGGAGGCACCATGGGAGGAATTTCTGTAAAATTCAACATCAGGAAATGCTGTGCTTCTCCTTAAGAGAGAAGCTTCTCCTTATTTTGGTATTTTTGCTTAAGGACGATATTAACTTTGTCTTTTTCTTTGCTTTGACTGCTGGGAGCTGAAAGCCATTTAGTGGCTCACCTCTTTGAAATGTTGATGGACCATGGTAGGCATTCCTGTGTGCTCATTGCACCCCTGACCTTTTTTTTGAAATCCATGTTTCCTCTTTTACCCCATATCTTGCAACTATTATTTTAAACTTTCAAATTTTGTTTTAAAAGTCACCTGAAGTACTTTGAGGAAGGAGATGGGATATGAATAAAATATAAGATTGTTATTGATATTCATTATAAATTCCTTATGCTCAGTTGCCTAAGGAAAAAATGATTTAGGGTGTGGAATTTTTTACCTCTAGGTAAGGATGATTATTTTGTGTTGTTAATGGCATCTATGCATTTCATGAATCCAAGATGTCATTAATTATAAGATGAACTTCCATTTTAGAGGTGTTAAAGAGTCAGAAAATTGCCAATATTGATTTTTAAAATTAATTAATTATTTTATAGTGACATTGGTTAATGAAATCCAATAAGTTTCAGCTGTATGTTCACCTCTCATAGTTAGATTTCTTTCTGTCACCACATATTTGACCCCCTTTACTCCATTACCGCTCTCCTTTCACCTCCCCCCTCCCCTTTGGTAACCACTAGTCTATTGTCCAGGTCCATGAGTGTTTGTTTGTCCTGTTTATTCGTTGCTTTTAGATTTATATCCCACGTATAAATGATATGTGATTTTCAACTTTTTCTGTCTGGCTCATTTCACTTAGCATGATTATCTTGAGGTCCATCCAGGTTGTCGCAAATGGCAGTATTTCATCTTTTCTTATGGCTCAGTAATAGTCCATTGTATATATGTACCACCGATTCTTTAGCCAATCATCTATCGTAGGATACTTCGGTTGCTTCCATGTCCTGGCTGCCGTGAATAATACTGCTATGAACACTGGTGTGCACATATCTATTCGAACATGAGTTTTCAAGGCTTTGGGGTAAATGCCCAGTAGAGAGATTGCTGGATCATATGATAGATCAATTCTCAGTTTTTTGAGGAACCTCTATACTGTTTTCCATGGTGGCTGTACTAATTTGCAGTCCCACCAGCAGTGGATGAGGGTTCCTTTTCCTCCGCATCCTCTCCAGCATTTGTTATTACTTGTCCTGTTGATTATAGTTATTCTAACAGGCGTGAGATGGCATCTCATTGCGGTTTTGATTTGCATGTCTCTAATAGCTAGTGATGTTGAGCATCTTTTCCTATGTTTGTTGGCCATTTGTATGTCCTCTAGGGAGAAGTGTCTGTTCAGGTCCTCTGCCCAGTTTTTGATTGGATCATTTTTATTTTTTATTGTTATTGAGTCATATGAGTTCTTTGTATATTTTGGATATTAGACCCTTATTAGAGACATTGCTTGCAAATATGTTTTCCCATTCAGATGGTTGTCTCTTTACCTTGTTGACAATTTATTTTGCTGAGGAGAAGCTTTTTAGTTTGATGTAGTCCCATTAATTTATTTTAGCTTCTACTTTCCTTGCTTTTGTTGTCAGATTCAAAAAATTCTCTTTAAGTCCAAGGTCCTTGAGTTTGGTTCCTATGTTTTCTTCTATGCATTTTATTGTTTCAGGTCTTATATTCAGGTCCTCAATACATTTTGAGTTAATTTTGGTGTGTGGTGACAATACTGATTTTAAGACAACATTTCTTGTAAGACCCCCTCCTAATCTCAGAAATGTTCAAATGTGAGGGAAAATGTGCATTTTTGAATCAATGAAATGTGGTGTTATTTATAGTACTGAGAGTCTTCCAGGTGTTTGAAATCCAGTGCTGTGGGTTAGGAAGGTGGACACATGGGGGGATGGGGGATTACGCGTATGGATGGTCAGCATTTTAAGAAGGTCTGTATTCCTAGGACATAATTCTGATCCCCGATTGTGGAAGGGCAGAAATTGCTAGCCTGACCTAGATGTGGGTGTTCACACATTGGTTTTAAAAAATGAAGAGACTCTAGGCAAAGTTGGAAAATTCATTTTTAAAAAGCTATTTAATATAATTTTTAACTGTGCTATTCTTTTGCTTTTAACTAACTTCAAAATACTTGTTCAGAAAAATAGAAAAACGAGCAAAGGACAGATTATTCTCAGAATAAAACACAAATGCCTAATAAACATTTGAAAAATGTTCAGTCTTTCTTGTAATCAAAATAATGCAAATTGAAACAGCGTGATACCATTTTTTGGTCTATAAAATTGACAACAACAATACTCAATGCCAGTGAGATGGCAGCAAGATAGGTGCTTTCATACATTGTAATGTGAATATAAATGATACAGCTTTTGTAGAAAGTAATTTACCAATATATGTTAAAATGTTCTTCAAATATTTATCTTTGAAATGTTCATACCCCTTATCTAAGTAATTCAGCTCCTAGACATCTATCCTAAAGAAATAATCAGAGGTTCAGAATTATGTTTAGAATGTTATTTATATTAGTAAGAGATAAACAACTTAATATTTAACAACAGAAATATTTAAATAAATTGTGGTTTTTCTATTCAGTGGTATGTTTTACATCTATCAAAATAAATGAGAGTTATATGAAAATATCTATACCTTCCCATTTTGCTGTGAACCCAAAAATGCTCCAAAAATTAATCTGCTAATTAAAAAAATACTTAGGCTGAAGACTATTTAAATGGCATGATAAAATAGTCATGATATATTGAGTGGAAAAAAACTGTCTATGCAATATTAAGATTCTAGAGTTGTTAATATGTATATATGACATATCAGAAGGCCAGAAAACAAATTCAGAAAGCATTAACAATGATTGTATTTGGGAGGTAGAATTCTTGGTGAATTTTGCTCTCCTCTTTATTTTCGTAAGTATTTTGTAGTATATACTATGATGATGATAAGAAAAATTGATAAGTGCATTTATTTTAGTTTAATCTTTATTAATAATCTTTATCAATAATCGTTCTCTCTCCAGTTCTTTCCTTTATCAATAATCATTCTCTCTCTAGTGACTTTAAATTTTCCCATTTATCAAATATTTATTGAGGACCTTCTGTTATGTCAGGTATTGACCCAGGAAGTAGGGATATGGTAATGAATAGGACAGACTCAGGCCCTGCTTTCTTGGAGTTTGCATAGTAGCTGGGGGAGACTGGCCATAAATAAACAATGTTTCCTCATCAGACAACTAGGACCTCTCTCTAGCCTGCATTTGTGCCCTTAGCTGAATGAATGAACCTTGTCTAGTGGCTTTAAAGATCATATATATTCTGACAGCTTCTTAACCAGTATCTCTGGTTTAGTTCTCTGTCCCAGATTCCAGACTTGCACATCCAACTGCCTCTTGAACATCTCCACTTGGAAATCTAATAGACATGTCAAACCAAATGTGTGAGAATGGAATTCTTGATCTCCCCATACCTGTTCCTCCCACTAGCAAACCTATTCTTCCAGGGTCTTTCAAATCTTAGGGCAATGAACTTTCCACTTCTTTAGGCCAGTAACTTTAGAATCATCCTACTTCCTCTCATTTTTTCACACTCTGCATCCAGGCAATCCCAAATTTTATTTATTCAAAATCTATCCAGAATCTGACTACTTCTCACCACTTCCATAGCTTGTCACCCTGGCCCCAGACTCTAATTATGCTTGCTTGCCTATGATACCAAGTACCTCAGTGGTTTTCTTGCTTGTGCCTTTGACCTCTTACAGTTTATTCTCAACACAGCAGCCACATGGTCTTGTTAAAACTAGGTTAGATCATATTACTCCCTATTCAAAACTCTAATGGCTCCCATCTCCTTAGAATTAAAGCCAGTCTTTGCAGCATCCTAAAAACCTGCTGGGTGCCTTTCATCCCTTTCCTTCTGCCTCACTTCTCTGCCCACTACTGTTCCTTTTCCTTCACATTTCTAGATATATTGGCCTTCTTGTTATTCCTAGAAGAAGCTGGACATGCCTGCCTCAGGGCCTTTGCACTTGCTGTTTTCTCTGCCTGGAGTGTTCTTTTGTTAAATAGCTCAATTGAGTTTTTATATATTTACATATATATCGACTTTATTTACTATTCTACTTATAGTTATACCCCCAACATGCCCTATCCCCATTCCTTGCCTTATTTTTATAGCGTTTAACATCTTTTAACATACTACATATTTTACATTCTTTTTTGTTGTTTGTTATCTTTAAGCACATAATGGCAGGGGTTTTTTTCTTTTGCCTGTTTTATTCCCTGATGTGTCCTCAGAACCTAAAACAGTGCTTGGCACACAGCAAGCTTTCAAATAGTGTTTGTTAAATGTTGAAAAAATAAATAATGAGTAGATCCTATGAAGACAATTTAAATTGTTTTTAAAAGTTCAAATGAGTTTTAAATGTTCTGTATACCTGGGAATAATATAATTCAACAGTTAGTTTATAGATACTTATTATTTTTCAAAGTATTTCTCTTTTCCTGTTAGACACCTCTTTTTCTCCATATTTCGGGCCCCTGATCCTTGATTAAGTTTTCTTCATCTCTGAATTTACAGGAGAGGAAATAATTCACTTTTCAATTGATCTCTGTGCTTCTGGCATGCCTCGTTGACATCTGCAAGCTAACATTTATTGAGCTGGGCATCATACTGCTGTACATACTATATCAGTCAAGGCCCAATCAGGACACAGACGACTTGCTCTAAAGAGGAAATTTGAAGGTAGTCTAATAAAGGGACTATTTATAAAGGTGTGGGCAGGGTTTAAGGAAACTTCAAGGGGTAGCATTCCCCCTTAGGCATGAAGGGACAAGGAGAGAGTGTGATTATCAGAACTTTTCAGAGCCCTATAGAAAGAGGGCCCCCTTATAGGAGCGATGGGTTTCAGCAAAAGGACAGAACCAACATATTGCCTCCTAGAATGTAGGAAGCCAGGGAGACAAATTCCCTGAACTTACTCTTGTCCTGCCCTCTAGTGTTTTGCATGCTTTCCATGGACCCAACACAAGTAGGAGCAGGAAAGCAACAGAGCCCATTGGTGCAGTCTATATAGGAAGCCATACGTAGAAGAGAATGGTGGGAAGAGAGGGGATTCTGGAGAGGCAAAAAGAGGATAGTAATCACTCACACATTGTTTCATTTACTCCTCACAGTAGCTTCATGAGATATATCATTTTATTATTCCCCTTTTATAGATGAAGATACTGAGAGAGAGGGTAACAATCAGTCATTTTCTAAAAATCCAATTTAAAAAATCAAATGAATATTAAATAGTGAAGCTAGGATTTGAACTCAGACATGTCTGACTGGATTGCCCCACTGTAATTAAGGATAGCTTAGCTTAAGCAAGCAATTATGTGGTGGTCATCACCATCAGCAGACTATGCTAAATTCTGATTGGATGATTAGCTTGCTATGTGATCCATCCATATTGCATAAGAACAGATTCTACTGATCATTTTTTACACTCAAGTAATGTTGGCATTGTACATTGTATATAGTGCTTAATAGCTTTTGTTTTAAGTAAATCCTTGACAATGTCCAATTAAACACATTCTGCTAATGAAATGCTCAATATCTAATGCCTTCCCCTTTAAAAAGCCTTATGGGAATATGGCTTTGGTATGTTACTATGGTGCAGTTTTACATAATCAGAACTTGCATGACAAACAGGCAACATATTCACATGCAGTGACTGGATGTTCTGAATCTTTAATAAGGTAGGGAGAAGTTTAATTGCAGTCTAGCTCTAAGACTGTGGTCTTTCAAGGTCCCTACACATGTGAGGTCCAGGGTGCTGAGCCAGGGCTCTTTAACCTTTTAAACTCCTCGCTCCTTCTGCTCCTTCTGTCAAACATAAAAATTTCATGTGCCTATCTAATTCCGAATTTGTAACATGGCTTCCTAGGTGGGTATAGTCTCTCCTCTGATGATCTCTACATGTCCAGAGGCTTCATTTCTATGACTCGTACTTTGAAAAGGGTATAAATATACAATTATTGTAAAGTGAATATAGCTTTTCAAACTAATACCTTCTCCCATTCTAAAATGGCCACCCTTCACCTTTAGAGATTGCTGCTCCAGAGACAATTCTGTTCCTTCTTTTCTTATTTCTCTCTCCTATTTATTCACCCTCAAAACACCTAGATTATACGAAACACAGAGCATGTGCTAGTAGACACTTCACAACATGAGCTGCCCCTTTCCTTCTTTTATTCCCACAGTTTCTATGCCAGGGTAGCCTTAAAAAAATCCTTCATCTCTTGAGCTAACTTTAGTGGATGTCAGATCTTTTTCACCAGGACAGTCAAATTAGAATACACAGCTTGTAAATCCTGAAAAGGGAATTTGAACCCCAGTTTTTTGGCTATGGAGCCCCTGTTCTTGTCACCACACTCTTTTTCCATATTACAAATGCTTCTCTGGTTCACTATGGCCCACAAGGTCACCTTAATGTAACTGAAAAAACAACCAAAAATGGACTTAAATTTTCTGAATCCATGTCCCAAGTCTTGGTCTGCTTTCAGGTCCCTGAATGGGAGGGTGGGGGTTAAGAAAGTCTCAGGCATTTGGGAGGTCTCCAAACAACTCTGGGGCAGGATGCCAGCTTCCTAGGCGGAAGGTGCTACAATGGGGAGAGCGGGGAGGGGTGGGGATGGAGCGGGAGGGGGCGGGTGGGGGCAGGGCAGGATGATTATCAGTTCTTGGCAGTGCAGAGAACAGGTTGGGGGCTCCTCCAGGACAGAACTGGTCTTATCCCTACTTCTATCCCTAGTTCTAAGATAGTGCCTAACATACATTTGAAAGAGTGAGTGAATAAATGAATAGCAGAAGTGGGTCACAGTCCCTCTTCAAATGGATGGATCATTTTGCAGTTGAGCCTTTCCAGGTTGAGAAACACCTGTCTCTATCTCTAAGAAACAATCCTTATCCAACAATATGAATAATGTTTACAGCGACTCATCAACTTCAGCTTTAAAAATACCCGAGATGCTGTAGTGATGATCATGGTAATGACATAGTTCAAAGCTTACAAATGGACAACACTGGATTGCATTTGCCCTGTTTACAAAAATACCGCTCGCTTTGTCTTTCTCTGTCTGGAGAGAGTGAGGTTTTCATTTTAACAGGCTGACTAAAAAATGCAGAGCCACTTCCTGGGCGGGCTTCCAAGTGACTACATCTTTCTCACAGCAGCTCCCCAGAGCCCCAGCCCCAGCTGTCTGGGGCGGGGCCTCCAGCCATTGGTGGCTGTTGGAGCTACCACAGGAGCAGTTATCTGAAGCCCGCCAGAAATGCTGTGCTTTTAGGCCCTCCCAGGGAGCAAATAACATCTTTGGCCTTTGCACTGAAGAGACATTAGAGTTTGTGATTGGCCACACTGGTGTGTGTGAAATAAAGGAGATGTCTGCCACAGTGCTGAGTATGCCATTTCTTCCAGCTGAGTGCCCTAGGGTGCGGGTAAGTCTTAATGCTTGAAGGTTGCTCTTGTTAGTTGTGAAATGTTCAAAGCTGAGCATTGTGACTTTCCAAGGACATGACTTAGCATATTTCTTAATTCTGCTGAGCCTCAGTTTCCTTTACTGTGAAATGGAGATGGTATTGGATCCTATACTGTAGAAGAGTAGAATGCCTATAGAAGGATCTAGCCATCGCAGGGTGTTGTGAGGCCTAAAAGATAACATATCCAGAGTACATCATCTGGTACCTGGTGTATAGTAGAAACTATTTCTGAAGCATCCATCAAAAAAAGATTTCAGCGACAATATTCTTGTTTTCATTTCTAACAGTACAATATTTCTCTGAAAGACTCAGTGGATATATTCTACTTCTGAAACATACCTGTGTAGCCAACAGAAATAAAACTTCAGGAGAAGTTAGTGCCAAAGGAAAGTTTGTCAGACTATATTCCCTTTCTCTTTTTCCCTTCTAGACTCTGACTGCACCTGCCCCATTTGCAGATGAAACCAGCTGCCAGTGCCAAGCACCCCATGAAAAACTGACCATTGCTCAGGCTCGCTTAGGAACACCAGGTGAGGTTGTACTTCTTGTTCTCCGAATGGGCCCTGCCTTGACATCCAAAGTAGCGGAAAGGCCCAACATTATTTGAGCAGCACTCGCTTTCAATCAGAGAGTTTTATTTAGAGATATAGCACAGCACGAGAAGGATAACACTAACAGTAGTAAACTCAGTAAACCAAAGTAGCCATGTCAAAGGTGCAGCGGGGAGACTGGAGTTGGAGCCCCAACTCTGCCATTTTTATAGCCTTCCAAGAACAATCTGAATCTGTTTCCTCATGTGTAAACAGGGATGATGATAACCTGCTTCACAAGGTTTTTGTGACAAGTAGGCTCGGTTAAAAATATCAAAGCCTTTTTTAAATCATGAAGGCTTATACAAACCTAAGCTACTATAATTATTATCACTTTTAAAAGTCTGTGTTTTAAAAAAAATTTCTCCAAGTGTGCCTTAAAACTTTTTACAGCATCTCATCAATGATATAACAAAACAATGTTGAACAAAACATTGGACTCTGCTCTAGCCGTTTGTTCATTTGTTCACTCCTTTTGTGTATACCAGGCTGGAGAGGGCAGAGATTTAAATTGAACTATATATAAGGTACCATCTCTGTTTCCCAGGAGCTTCTCTATAATTGAAGAGACGGGACAACTAGATATAAAATAAAACCCACCAGCAGCATGCATGCATGTGCTTACAGGTTAAATTCTGCAATGTAGACAATAAATAACAGTTTTAAGAAGGGCAGAGTCATTTGGCCTGGAGCAGTCAGACAAGAGCTGGTAATAGATTTTAGCTGATCCTTTTGGGAGAAGTAAGATTTGGACTATGTGGGCAGAAAATGGAACAGTATTCTGAGCAAGTGGAACAGGGATAGCGAAAACTTGGAAATAGACAGCCGTGTAGCAGTAAATGAATGGCATTCCAGTTCGTTGGGATGGAGTGGAAAATAAAACTGGTTAGCAGGTAAACTTTGAGCCATTTAAGATGGCTCAAAAACAAACATCCCAAATTTAATAGAATCCATTATCAATTTTCTTAATGATAATAACGATGGATATTTATTGTTTACTATCAGTAAGTTCTTTATATGTACCATGTCATTTCACTGTCACAACTCTATGCAGTTGATAACTTTTAGTATTTCACAGATGAAGAAATAAAAGCTTTAGGGAAGCTGAATGTGCGCAGGGTTATTCAGCTAGCAAGTGGCAGTGGTTCTCACATTTGAGCCTGCATGAGAATCACCTGGAGGGCTATTGTTAAAACACAGATGGCTGGGCCTCACCCGCTGAGTTTCTGATTCAGTCCAGCTGGGGTGGGACCTAAGAATTTGCCTCTCTAACAAGTTCCCAAGTGATGCTTCTTCTGGGGGAGGAGGCAAGAGAACTAAAATGTTAAATCAGGCTACATTCAGAGACTGCAATATGCTGATCAGCTCTGCAGCCAGGCCACAGGACACCTGTAGAACAAAGGAAAATTTCTGCTGGGATTTCTAACAACCCATTTCCCCACATTGTGAAGGGAAAACAGGAAAACAGAGTCTTAAGTTGCTCCCTACACAAAATAAAATCGTTCATTCCCTATGGCTAACACCATGGGGAACCTGTGGCTCAAAGGCTGGGAACTGCCAGCAGGCCTTTCACGCTACATATTCTTACCTTTTCACGCTGCATGCCCTTATCCTTTCTTACTGTATGGCCATTCTATCAAAGGAAAATGGGTAAACAAAGTCTTTAAACTGCATTGCAGAAACTAAGAATGACATATAAACTGGATTCCCCAAACACTCAGAGTCTCTCTCAGCATCTTTACTCTGTCTCTCACCATCACTGTCTCTGTGCCTCTCTCTGTCTGTGTCTCTGAGTCTTTTAGGCTCTTTCTCTCTCCTCCTCTGAGAGACCAAGCTGTGTCTATGGAGTGTTACCCCTTCTCACTAAACTTTCTTTTTGACTCTAACTTTGGCGTCTGTTTGAATTCTTCCTTGTGCTCAAAGAATCCTCTCTCTCAGTGCAGGCCGACCGGGGGAAATTTGCCATGTCCTGTATCACTTGGAGAACCATTCCTAAGTGCTGAAACTGGGATTTCATTTCAAACCTGTTTGTGTTCAAGTTTGCTCTGTAATCACAATACTCTGTCTCCTCTTTAAGATACAGCAGGTTCTCAATGTTTTGTTCAATGTTGTTTCATGATATCGTTTATATCAATTAGCCTATGGTAAAATTGATTTCATTATACATTGCTTCGCTTAAAGTTGCAGAACCTATTGACGATGTTAAGTGAGGACTTTAGGTTGGAGAGCAGTTAGGAGAGCAGGACAAGTTAGTAGGCTTTTTTTTGTGTGGCTTCCTTTGAGAAACACAAGAAGTGGCTTGGGCCTGTATTTCAGAGCAGCTAAACCAATTGTTCCCAAATTTCAGTGTGCAAAGAATCAAGCTTGTTAAAGAAGCAGGTTTCCTGCTTTCTGTCTCCCCACCCCTAAATCTGAGATGAGGCTCAGGTATCTGTATTTTTAATGAACAGCCCAGATAAATCCAAAAGATGAAATGAAAATCTAGGTAGTTATGAAGTGAACAAATTTGCCCTAAAGTTAAAATATGAGCCACAGGCCCAAGAGAAAAGGACTCTGCTTTTCTAATGAAAGGAAAGGGAAGTCAAACTTACTCTACATCCGCCAGGTGCTCTGCCCTGTATTCTCTCTCATTTAGTCTTTGCAAAAACTATATGTGATGTGTATCATTGTGTCCTTTCTACAGATGAGGCAAATGAGACTTGGAGAACTGAAAAGTTAATTGTTAAATTCCCTAGCTGACTGGGTAGAGCTAGGATTCAACCCCAGGTCCCTTTCACCTCAAACCTCCACTTTGTCCATCACAATGGGCTGCCTGCCCTGTGGAGCACTGGTCACAGCAGACCACGGAGCTCAGTGAATACATGCTCAGGTTCTGAACTGGAGGGTGGAAGGTATGTTAACAAGACAAACAGTAGCACTGATCTTCTGCAGTAGCGGGGCTGTCATGCTCACTTCTGTTTCACCAGGACTTAGAGGTATACTTGTGAAGTACTGTATGCTCAGTAAATATTTCATGAGTGAATGAGTGAATGGAAGTTTAGGACAAGAGAGGGAGCTTGTCCTGTGGAAGTAGAATCAGAGAGAGTTGGTCTGATGCTTTGAGCCAGCATCAAGCTAATTGGGTGAGATTTGGCTCCTGCGTGTTATCTAACTACCAGGCAGTTTAAATCCCAAGAATCAAGCTAGAATATAATGGTGGTGTATTTTCAAATAGCTGTGTGGTGGGCTCTGTGGAACACATTTCACATGGAGCAAAGGCAAACTCAGTCTTAGAAGGGACATTCTCCTCCCTCCCCTTTTTTTTTAATCTCAGGTGATGACCCTGGGAAGTTATCCAAGAGAATTTGTGATGTTGATGGGCACCTGGCCCAGGAAACTTCTGTTAGAAATTCCTTTATTTAGAACTTTTAATATCAGCATTAAAATGTGACAGGAACTTAGTTCTTTGATTACCTAGAAGGCACATATTAGTTTTAGACCTGGCTCTGACAGCCATTGTTTTATTAGAGCAGTGATCCTCAGACTGCTTGGCTCCACCCTCAGAGTTTCTGATTCAGTAGGTCTGGGGCACGACTGGAGAATTTGCATTTCTAACAGGTCCCTGCTGATGCTGATGTCACCTGTCCTGGGACCACACTGCAAGAACCACTGCTTAAGGGTAACTAGATCTGAATATCATGCTAAGTGAAATAAGTCAGATGAAAAAGTAGAGAACAATATAGTTTCACTCATATGTAGGATATAAAGACAGCAACAAGCAAGTAAAAGACAGACAAACAAATAAAAACTCATAGACACAGACAACAGTTTAGTGGTTACCAGAGGGAAAGGGAGGAGGGGAGGTAAATAAGGGTGAAGAGGGTCAGATACAGTGATGGAAGGAGACTTAACTTTGGGGGTGAACACAGTACAATATACAGATAATGTATTATTGAACTGTACACTCAAAACCTATATAATTTATTAACCAATGTCACCGCAATAAACTCAACACAATTTTTAAAAAAGTAACCGCGGGTAGTGGTTGGAGGGAGTGACAGGGAAATTATTCATAATAATTGTTGGAGTATTGTACTGGTACTAGAAAAGCTCAGAGCATTTTTAAAAATCTTGCTGTTTGACCACTTTTTAAGAAAACAAGAAAAACAACGTTACTTTTTTGAAGTGTTTGGTAATTTTCAAGAGTAGTAAGCAATTACTTTTTTGTTGTGCTGTCTTGAGCATTCCATCAAAAAGACAAAACAGACCTACACTTGGGGTTTATAATGTGCTTCAAGATTATAGTTATAACTGAAATCTTTTACTATCTTCTTCACTAGCCCTATTTTATGATTTAATACAGTTGCCTGCAATATGTTTTGCAATCTTAGGTCTGCCCAAACAGGGGCTGGCATATAAATTCTAAAAGAGGTAATGACAAACTCTGTTCAACTCTTAGCTCCTGGGCCTTGTCAGTGAGGTCACAATGATGATGAAACATCAAGAAAAACACAAGAGCAGTCAGAATGGCACCTTTGATCTCAGGTCAACTAGTCCAGCTGTGGAGCTATGGACCTGCAGGGCTTAGTATGTATTTCTGAGACAGAGAGAATCACTCTTCTGTCTTGAGGTAAAGGAAAAAAGTCCAAGTGATTTTTTTGTAGGTTCCTTTCTGTTAAAGCTGACTTTTTTTTCTTAAAGGTAAACTAAATTCTGATTTCCTGTGTTCCTTCTTAGAAAGATTTGTATTATTCTGTTTTCACAATGTGTAGTTTCCCAAATTCATCTCTATTTTTCTCAAATTCATCTTTCAAGAGATCCCTTAATTAATTTTGCCTTATTTATGTATGGCCTCTACTACAGTTTACTTAATTTTTCTTTAAATGTACTCTTTAACATAAATTCAATGTATTTAAAAAGTAAGCAATCATCATATTTATCGAAAATTGTATCTCTGGCTATAAGTAGAAAAATTATAAAGTTTATATAAAACTATGTAAATGTTATAAAATACATAACTATTAGATTTTAAAAGATTAATTTTTGTGCCACCTTTTTTTCCACATCAATTGTACATGAAAACAATACTAGTTACCATAACTACTGGGCATTTAGTCATAGTTTGGTTGTGTGACATTGGGCAAGCTGCTTAACTTGGCTGACCTTCCATTCACACCTCTGAAGTGAGGATAGTAAGTCCACTCTCCTCTACCTACCTCACAGAGTTGATGCAAAGATCGAGTGAAATATATGGGCTTTGTAAATCATATGTACTTTTAAGGCATTGTTTAAATGTAGGTTGTTAATAGCCATAATTAAAAAAATGAGTAATTAAAAAAAATGAATGATCATCCTTTTGTTGTTGCCTGAATCTGAAGCAATACTAAGAAATTCCATAACATATCCCACAAAAATGTGAATTCAGATATAATGCAGTTGGTGATTTCTTCCTTTCTGTCCAGATAGTAGGTGTGTGTTTACAACTTTTTAAACAACTGCTAAACAACTTTCTGAAGCGGACTATTTTAGATTTCTACCAGCAATGTATGAGAGTTCCAGTTGCTCATCAACACTTGGTATAGTCAATATATTTTTAAAAATTTAGTCATTCTAGGGGTATGAAATGGTATATCATTCTAACTTTACTTTGCATCTCCCTAATGACTAGCAATATTGAGCTTATTTGCTATCCATGTATTAATTTCTTTGGTGAACTGACTGTTCAACTTTTGCCTTTTTAAAAATGTTATTTGTCTTATTATTGAGTTTGAGAGTTCTTTATATATTCTAGATGTAAGTCCTATATCAGATATATATTTTGCAGACTTTTTCTCTCTGTTTATGACTTGCCTTTTCTTTGTTTAAAAAAATGTCTTTTGAATAGCATAAGTTTTAAATAAGGTTCAATTTATCAATACTTTGGTGTTATAGTGTGTCCCTTTTGGGCCTTACTTAAGAAATTTTTGCCAAACCTCCAGTCACTAAGATTTTCTCCTGTTTTCTTCTAGAGATTTTAGAGTTTTAGCTCTTATATTTAGGTCTATGATTCATTTCCAGTTATTTTTTGTATATGGTGTGAGATGTGAGGTAAGCATAGCCCTTCACTGTTTCATTTACTTCTAAATACTGAATAATTTATAAAAATTTGGAATGTAAGATTCAGGAACTTAAAACAATCAGATTTTCCTCCACAGTCCTGTACCATGGTTGTTATTTGTATCAATGCTCCTCAAACAAATATTTAGCATCATTTTGGTGTTATGTGTAGTTTGTTATATTTAAGTTATTTGAAGCATGGTAATCAATGTGTGGTATACAGACACACATATTACCAGAACATCACATTTATCTGATATACTTACTCTGACCATTTAGGATAAATAGGAATTTCCTTGAAATACTTTTAAATTTTTATGATAATCTACAGGCAGAGTGTATAATGCAATTGCATTCATTTTCTATGTTGCATAACATATTGCCACAGACCTAGTGGCTTAAAACAATGTGCATCTATTATGTTGTGATTTCCATGGGTCAGGAGTCCAAGCCTCGCTTAGCTGAGCTCTCTGTTTGGAGTCTCACAAGGCTGCATTCGAGGTGTCACCCAGGGCTCAGTTCTCTCCTGGAGTGATAAATCCACTTCTGAGCTCACTCAGGTTGTTGGCAGAATTTATTTCCTTGGAACTGCAAGACCAAGGATCTAGCTTCTTGCTGGTTATCAACCAGAGACCACCCTCAACTCAGCTCCTGGAGGCCACCTGCAGATCTTTGCAATGTGGCCCTATATGCATCCCTTATCACAACATGGCAGCTTGTTGCTTCTTAAAAGCCACCAAGGGAGAGTGAGTCAGCTAGCAATATGGAATCTTATATACTGTAATATAATCATGGGAATGACATCTATCATCTTTGCCAGATTCTGCTCATTAGAAGTAAGTCATAGGTCCTACCCACACTTAAAGGGAGGGGATCACACAAAGGGAACACCAGTATACAGGGATCACTGAGAGCCACCTTAAGGTCTCTTCATCATGGACATGAAACAGTTGTGCTCTAATTTGTGACCGTTGCCAAACCCCCAGCTTCACAGGCCAGTGCTTCCCAACTTAGATGCTCTGGAGAGTCCCCAAATGCTGAAAAGGGTATCCAGAAAATCCTCAAATAAAAGATGAAAACAAATAAACATGCAAAATAACTTTAAAAAGCCACACTATTTAAAATTTTTATCGTGGATAATTTCAAACGTACACAAAAGTAAAACAATATAATGAACCTTCCTGTGCTTGTCACCCATAACTAACAGCCACCAGCCCATGGCCAGTCTTGTCCCATGCATGCCCCCATCTTACTCTTTCCTCTTGAATTATTTGAATGCTAGGGCTTCCTATTGTTTCATATGTATATAACTTTTTAAAATAGTATAACCACTATACCATTATGTCACCTAAAAATTACCAGTAATTCTTTAATATCAACACATTCAGTGTTCTAATTTCTAATTGCCTTATGTCATCATTTATTTATAGTTTGTATGAACCCAAATCCAAGTAATATCCATTTATTAGAATATGTTAATATGTATTTTAAATCTCTTTTAATCTACAGGTCTCCCCTCCATCTCACTTTTGCATTTTTTTGAAGTTTCTTTGTTGAAGACACAGAGTTCTTTTTTTTTGATTCTACAGAGTTTCCCAGTCTAGAAATTGCTGACACACATCAGTTTGTAAAAGTGAGCTTATTGCAAAATCAACACAAATACTTTTAAAGATTTACTAAATGGCCTTTTTTCAGTAATTATGTCATCTTTCTTACTTTCCTTTCCTCCCTGTTTCCTGAATCCATTTATCTTGATCACCTCTGAATCAATAATAAAAAGTTCTGCAAAACCACCATCTGTTTTCCCCTGGGGTTTATATCTTAAAACAAATTTTCTTCAATTGAATTCAAATTGAATAAGAGCATTGAAAACAAGGATCCCTCATTAGGCAGTTTGTTATTTCAAAGCATTTTCTATTTACTGTGCCTTATTTGGAATACAGGATAATCCTGTGAAGGCAATTCTGTTTGTTCAAAATGGTGTATAATTGGAAATAATTGCAATTCTCTATCTGACATAAAGTCTCTCGAGATTTTTTTATTAGAGAAATTTAATTGATTAGAAACATTTTACCATCTGAATCTATTACTGTAACATTTCTTTTAATTTATGTTCCAGATTAATAAGAAATAATCAAGAAATAATCACAACTTTAAAACTAAGTCTTAAAGATTATTCAAATGAAATTTGAATTGATTTCCTTTTTAAATTTATTTTTATAACACCAATATAGTACATGCATGTAGTTTGAAAAGTCACTGAGACTCTTAGGTTTATAAAAAAAAATCCAGTCCTTTTTCCTACTTGCCCCACCCCTGAGTCTATTCCTTCTCCATAGATACTCAGCACTTGAAAATCAACTTTCCAAATGTTGACATCTCTCATCCACTGTCATTGCTTTTCTTATTCCTTCTGCCCTTGGGAAATTCTACCTTTTTAATTCTTTCCCTGTAATTCTTGTGGCGTTTGGGAGGAAGTGGAGATATGTGTGCATGTGTTCAGTTTGCCATTTTGTTTGTAGCTTGCCATATTTTCACTTTTAGTTCCTTCATTGGGAATCTAGAATGGTATAACAGTTGGTACCCAAACTCTGTACTTCACAATGTCTCCCTCTTATTTGAGGGGATGGGTCTTTGGGTTGGCTCAAAAAAAGTGTCATCCTACAGTTTCTAGTGCAGTTTCCTGGCTCCCAGGGGTCTATGTTGAAATGTTGAAGTGTTTCCCTTTTCCTCATGGAATGGCACTTCCCAGAACACTGTATGCCGTTGTGAGAGTGTCTGTTGTGGCCTCTTCACTCTCGACCTTTCTCCTTAGGAAGGACTGTAGTGTTGGTCGCTTGCCTCTAACCCTGAGCACCACCCCAACATGTAACTTTTGTACCCTTCAGAGGGAAATAAGCCCTGATTTGTAGAATTTACCAGTTTCTTTGGTGTAAATATTCCTACCAAGGCTGATTTCAGGCTGTCAGTATGACCTGGTGTTGGAAAGAAAGGTGCACAACTGTCTCTTAGAGCATTATGAGCTACTCCTGTCAAACACTGCCTTTGGGAACTTCATTCACAACTGCCAGACTCAAGGATGAAGTCATTTATCCTTTTCATTGAGCTCCTCAGTTACTCCTGCCTTGATATTCCCACTGGCCTGACTCTGCCAACTGTCTGGTTATTCCTACTCTGTCTGAATTTGCCAGCTCAGACACTTGAGATTCTACTCTGGGTCAAGAGAACTCCCCAGAGCTATGTGTTTGTCTTTCCTGTTGTCTAAAAATGTGTGTTCTGGGTCAATCTTAATTTTGTTATATTTTTACTCTGCTTTGATGTCCTCAGAAGAACCTCTTTATAAAATTAATTTCATGCATCAATATGAAACTAATGGTATGCAAACATTGTGTTTTATCCAAGTAAACTTTCTTACAGTACTATGCTGATGGAAGAATTAGGTAATTGGGATTCTTTATTCTGCAGTTCTGTCAATGATGTTTTCTTTCTTTCACAGTTGACAGGCCTGTCAGAGTATATGCAGATGGAATATTTGACCTCTTCCACTCAGGCCATGCAAGGGCACTTATGCAAGCAAAAACACTGTTTCCCAACAGCTACTTGTTGGTAGGAGGTAAGAAGTGCTTTTTTTTTCTTTGTCTAGAAAACTCCTTTATAAAGTGCTTCCTGAAAAGGACCGCTTTCAGAGTTTCATCATTAAAATCCCACATTGTTAATGCTCCTAATTGAGCCCATACTGGCTCACTTGTTCATTGCCTGAAATTTAAAATGATGTTTAAAAAACCATAGGGGAAATTACATCATGCGATTATATGCTACTGATCCCAACAGAGAGACAGACTAATAATACCACCAAGGGTAACTGCTTCATGTTTTCCATTAATGCCTTTCTTCTTGTGTTTGAGGCATGATTTAATTTGTTTCTAAAATTTTCTAGAGGGTTAGGAGAAAAGCAATATCATTCTGATTTCAAATCTTGCTGAGCTGAAGGAGTTCAGAATGATTAAGGGTAAATAAGGTCATTGTCTATTTCCTTTCTGTGACCCACAGCACTTAGGACAATGTTGTGCTAACATTAGTGGCTTACAACAGCCCTAAATAATTGGATTTATGCACAGTGTGTTAAATAAATGGAGATTTATATACCCAAGTCATCTTGGTTCTCAAGGAAGGAGCTGACTTTTATTTTAGAAGCATGTGGAGAGAAAAGGGTGATGATGTGGCTTGAAATTTTCCTCCTCCAGAAGGCCTACAGATTTCATTCAGTTTGGGTAAAAGGGATAGTACCTGACTAGGGAGACCTGTATCTCACCTCTTGGAGCATATCCTTTTACCACAATCAGTTTTTATGGCATTACATGAACTAGGCACCATTAACTCTTAGACTTCTACTGTGTGAATAAAGAGACTATATATCTGTTTTTATTTTAAGTATTTTGATATCTTCTGCAAATTTAAAACTACATTTTGGATGTTTAAGAGGAACCCATCTTCAAATTTTGCTGAGGGTAGTGACCATGTGGTCATTGAATAGAATTCTTTCCAGAAGGAATAGATGATAAAAGGCAATGGTTACTGGATAAGTCATGCAGAGGGAGCCCAAGGCAGGAAGAGAACTCATCCCTTGTTCATTTCCCTGTATCCCAAGCAGAAAACCATGTCTTCAGTGAGTATTACTACCTGGGGTCTGGTCCTAAGCTGCCAGGGCCCTGGGGAGACCTCTGCAGTATTTGGGCTTTGGTCATTTTAAGTTTGTAGGTAGTTAGGTGTGGGTCACACTTAACAGGAACACTAGCCCTGTCACTGAGTTAGTTATTACATCAAAAGTAAGATCAAAGGAAATTTGCAGCTTTCAGTACATTCTTATAAATTGGAGAAAGCAGTGAATTAATGTCAGTAGCCATCTAGGTCATTAGGCAATAATGGTTTTGCTGATTCACCAAATGATCCCTTCATTTAACAAGTATTCATTGAGCTTCTACTATCTGCCAGGTATTCTGTACACGGAGGATGCAGCCATGAACAAAGCAGACTATGGCCGCAGGGAACTTAAGAGTCTGAGAAGGAGGCAGACACTGCTCAGTAAATAAGTAAATATGTAACAGTGGTGCTATGATGAAATGTGAAATACAGGGTAAGGGGAAAGAGCTACTGGTCAAAGAAGGAGGGATATTTTAGGCAGAGGGAGGTTAAGGGAGGCCGCTCTGAAGTGCTGGCATTTGTGCAGTGACCTGAGTGAAGTAAAGGCACACAAAAGCCAGAACATAGAACTTTCTCTGTGCAGCGTTCTTTTCACCAGTCAAGACGATAGTGTTGGGACAAGTGGAGAAGACATGGTGGCTATAGCAATATATTATTTTATTGATTTGTACATCTTAGGGAGACTTTTTGCTACTTTTTAATACTCATAGAAATTAATATGGACAAGAGTTCAGAGCCAAGAATTAAAACAGAAGGAAAAAACTCCAACAAGAAATTCTGAACTTAGCAGCCGAGGCAAAACAAAAGGAGCCACACAGTTATTTCATAACTCAAATGCTAGAGCTGATACTGCCCCATTAGAAGGAACTTGCTTTTCCTGCCCTGAGTTCTAAGATAAGTGTTTAAGAGGATTGCTGCATAAGGGGCATTGAGTAATCCAATGACTGGTGTCCTTTATGGCAGATTTACAAAGAAGTGCAGATAGATATCCCCACAATAGCTATTATGTAGGTTCTCTGAGACCATATCTTTTGCTAGGTAACAGGGACTAGGGTATGCATGGAATATGAAGCAGTACTACACAAAGCTATAAAGAAGTGGTATGTAGACTATTGGAGACGGTGACAGAGTAAGCATAGAAAACCACAAGCAGCATAAACAATAAATAATGAATAATTTTAATGTTATTTTCTCCACTAATTTCTTATTATTCCAGTTTAAATAATTGGATGACAATACTATGAAATATTTTAACTACTCTATTAATAAATTCGGTGCAATACTATATTTCATACATCTCCACTAAGTAAATTATATTTGATTCTAAGTCTGTTAAACAGAGTCTTCAACCTCCTCTGTGTCAGCAGACTTCTACAAGGGCATGGTTTTGGAACTCAGATCCCATGAGTAAAATTGCTAGAGTGAATATGTTTTGGTAAAACTGTGAACAAGAAAAAGTGCAATCTTTTTTTGATATATATTGTAGTTGCCTTCCTCTAAAATTCAGCATTGATCACAGCAATTCTAGAAATACTTTGTGATTATATGTAAAACAAAGTTAGGTTCTAGACTCAAATAAACATAAATAATTATGCACAAACATTTAGAAATCTTGTGAGATGTGAGAAAATTTTTATGTGGGGCTGTGCCACACATTGTAAGATGTTTAGCATTGTTATCACCCTGCTAAATGGCAGTAGATGCCAATAGCTCCCTCTGATCATTATGACAACTAAAGATGACCCACAATTTTCCAAAAATACTTCCTAGGGAACGATGCCCTTGTTAAAAACCATGGTCTTAGACTAGGAATTTTCAAACTTTGTTCCCCACAATCCTTAAAAGAATGAAAAACTATACCTTATTGCTTTTTTCATTCTAAGTTTAAGTAGTTGTAAAATATGTAATGTCTAGAATATTGTAAATGTTGACAATTTCAAAAAATTAATAAACTTTTTAGGGAAATTATACATAGCAAAATTGAGCAGAAAGAGAATTCTGATATACCTACACATGCATAGCCTCCCCCATTATCAATATCCTCCCCGAGAGTGGTACATTTGTCATAGTCTGTAAATCTGCATTGACACACATCATTATCACCCAGAGTCCATAGTTTTCATTAGAGTTCACTCTTGGTGTTGTATGTTCTGTGGGTTTGGACAAATGTATAATAACATGTATCCACCATTGTAATATTGTACAAAATAGTTTCACTTCCCTAAAAATCCTCTGCTCTCTGCCTGTTCATCTGTTCCTCCCCCTAACCCCTGGCAACTATTGATCTTTTTATTGTCTCCATAGTTTTGCCTTTTCCAGAATGTCATATGGTTGGAATCATACAGTATGTAATCTTTTCAGATTGGCTTCTTTTACTTAGTAATTTGCACTTAAGGTTCCTCCATGTCTTCTCATAGCTTCATAACTCATTTCTTTCTAGAACTGAATGATATTCCATTGTCTGGATGTACCACAGTTTTTTCATTCACCTACTAAAGGACATCTTGGTTGCTTCCAAGTTTTGGCAAATAAACAAAGCTGCTATGAACATCCACATGCAGGTTTTTGTATGGATATAAGTTTTCAATTCATTTGGGTAAATATCAAGGAGCACGATTGCTGGATCTTATATGTTAAGAGTATGTTTAGTTTTGTAAGAGACTGCTCAACTGTCTTCTAAAGTGGCTGTACTATTTCACGTTCCCACCAGAAATGAATGAGAGTTCATAATGATCCATATCCTTGCCAGAATTTGCTGTTGTAAGTGTTTTCTAGTTTGGTATTCTAACAGTTATATAGTGATATCTCACTGTTCTATTTTGCAATTCCCTGATGACATATGATGTTGAACATCTTTCCATATGCTTAGTTGCCATCTGTACATCTCCTTTGGTAAGATGTCTGTTTAGATTTTTTGTCTATTTTTTAATCAGATTGTTCATTTTCTTATTGTTTTAAGAGTTCTTTATATAGTTTAAATAACAATCCTTTATCAATTGTATCTTCTTTAAAAAAATTATTTTTATGGTGATATTGATTAACAAAATCCAATAAATTTCAAGTGTATAATTCAATAGGAAGTCATTATGTATTGCATTGTGCGTTCACTGAACATAGTTAAATTCAGTTGTATCTTTTTCAAATATTTTCTCCCAGTCTGTGGCTTGGCTTCTTATTCCCTTGACATTGTCTTTCACAGAGCAAAGTTTTTAATTTTAGCTAAGTCCAGCTCATCAATTTTTGTCTTTGATGGTTCATGCTGTTGGTGTTGTATCTGTAAGGTCACTGCCATACCCAAGGTCATCTGAGTTTTCTCCTATGTTATCTTCTAAAAGTTTTATACTTTTGTGTTTTACATTTATATTTGTGATCCATTTTGAGTTAATTTTTTGTGAAAGGTGTAAGATCTGTGTCTAGATGTTTTTCAGTTTTTTTGTGTGTGGTTGTTCAGAGTTCCAGCATGCATCATTGTTGAAAAGAATCTTTTCCACTGTGTTGCCTTTGCTCCTTGGTCAAAGATGGGTTGACTATTTATGTGTATCTGTTTCTGGGATCTCTATTCTGTTTCATTGATCTATTTGTACAGTCTTTTACTAATATTACACCTTCTTGATTACTGTAGATTTATAGTTAGTATTGAAGTTTAGTAGTGCTAGTCTTCCAGCAGTAATGTGTTTTTATTTAAAAGCCCACTTGTTTATTGCTAGTATATAAGAAAATGATTGACTTTTGTATTATTAACTGTGTATCCTGCAACCTTGCTATAATTGCTTATTAGTTCTAGATTTTTGGGGTCAATTTTTTCAAATTTTCTACATAGGCGATTGTGCCATCTGTGAACAAAAACAGTTTTAGTTCTTCCTTCCCAATCTGTATACTTTTTATTTCCTTTTTTTGTTTTTTGGTCTTATTGCACTAGTTAGGACTTCCAGTACAATACTGAAAAGCAGTGGTGAGAAAGGACATACATCCTTGCTTTGTTTTGATCTTAGTGGGAAAGTTTCGAGTTTCTCACCATTAGATATAGCTGTAGGTTTTTTGTAGATGTTCTTTATCAAGTTAAGGAAGTTTACTTCCATTCTTTGCTGAAAGTTTTTGTCATGAAGGGGTATTGGATTTTATCAAATCATTTTTCAACATCTATTGATATGATCATGTGATTTTTCTTTAGCTTGTTGGTGTGGTATATTAATTGATTTTCAATTGTTGAACCAATCTTGCATACCTGGAATATATCCCACTTGGTCATTATTAGATTTGATTTATTAATATTTTAAGTTTTGCATATATATTCATGAGAGATTATTGGTCTGAGTATATCTGTTTGGTTTTGGTATTAGGGTAACATTGGCTTCTGGAAGAGATGGTAGAGTATTGGTACAACGTCTTCCATAAATGTTTGGTAGAACCTATTTAGGCCTGGTGTTTTCACTGTTGGAAGGTTACTAAATGTTGCTTCAATTTTTTAAATAGATATAGGCCTATTCAGATTGTCTATTCTAATGTGAATTTTGGCAGCTTCTGTCTCTCAAAGGATTAGTCTGCTTCATTTAGGTTATCAAGTTTGTGGGCATAGAGTTGCTCATAATATTTCTTTATTATCCTTTTTATGTTCATGAGATCTGTAGTAATGTCTCTCTTTCATTTCTCATATTGGTAATTTGTCTTTTCTCATTTTTTCTTAGCTTGGCTGGAAGCTTATCAATTTTATTGATCTTTGCAAAAAAACCCACAACTTTTGTTTTTGTTGATTTTCTCTATTGATTCCTGTTTTCAATTTCATTGATTCTGCTCTGCATTTTACTATTTCTTTTCTGCTAACTTTGGATTTAATTTATACTTTTTCTAGTTTCCTAAGGTGGAAGCTTAGATTATTGATTTTAGATCTTTCTTCTAAAAGATATATAACAGTCAGTGCTACAAATCTTTCCTTAAGCTCTGTTTTTCCTACGTCCCACAAATTTTGATGAATTGTTATTATTTTCATTTAGTTCAAAATATTTAAATATTTCTTTTGAGATTCAGTCTTTGATTCATGTGTTATTTAGAATTGTGCTTTTAATCTACAAGTATTTGAAGATTTTCCAGCCACCTTTCTGTTATTGATTCTTAGTTTAATTCCATCATGGTCTGAGATCAGACACTATATAATTTCTGTTCTTTTAAATTTGTTAAGATGTTTTATGGGCCAGAATGTAGTCTGTCTTGGTGAGTGCTCAATGTGAGCTTGAGAAGAATGGGTATCCTGTTGTTGATTGATGGTACTGTTGAGTTTAACTATGTGTTTATTCATTTTCTGTCTGTTAGATCTTTCCATTTCTGATAAAGTCTCCAACTATAATAGTGGATTCATTTATTTCTCTTTGCAGTTCTATTAGTTTTTGCATCATGTATTTTGACCCTGACAGACACATACACATTAAGGATTGTTACATCTTCTTGAAGTATTGACTCCTTTATCATTATGTAATGTTCCTATGTATCCTTGATAACTTTCCTTGCTCTAAAGTCTGCTCTGAGATTAATGTAGTTAATCCCACTTTCTTTTGATTACTGTTAGCATGCTGCTTCTTTCTTAATCCCTTTACTGTTAATTTATCTGTGTTTTTATATTTAAAGTGGGTTTCTTGTAGACAACATATATTTAGGTCTTTTTTGATCCACTCTGACAACTCTGTCCTTTAATTGGTGAAGTTAGACCATTGACATTCAAAGTGATTATTGATATAGTTGGTTTAATACCTACCATATTTTTTCTGTTTTTTTTCTATTTTTTGTTTTCTATTTTTGTCTTACACACTCTTTCTGCCTTTTGTGGTTTTAACTATTTTATGATTCCCTTTTCTTTCCTTTCTTATCATATCAATTATACTTCTTTGCAATATACATTCTAAATTAATCCAAGACCACTTTCAAATAACATTTTACCAGTAGTGCAAGTACTTTATAATAAAATATTTCTAATTCCTTTCTCTCATCCTTTGTATTATTGTGGTCATTCATTTATGTGTAAGCATATATATGTAATATATACTTGAATACATTGTTGCTATTATTGTTTTGAACAAAATGTTATCTGTAAAATGGATTTAGAATAAGAAAAATAAAAGTTTTTGTTTTATCTTATTCATTCTCTAATGTTCTTTCTGTCTTTATATAGATCCAAATTTCTGAGCTATACCATTTTCCTTCTCTTTGAAGAAATTTAAAAACATTTTCTTGCAAGGCAGGACTACTGGAAACAAAGTCCTTCAATTTTTATTTGTCTAAGAAAATCTTTATTCCTTCTTTCATTTTAAAGGGTAATTTTGCAGAGTACAGAATTCTAGATAGGTAGGTGGGTTGTTTTCTCTCAACACTTTAAATATTTCACTCCATTTTTAAAATTTTTTTGCTTCTGTTGTGTCTGTGGAGAAGTCAATGTAATTTTTATCCTTGCTCCTGTATAAATAAGGTGTTTTCTTCTTCTGGCTTCTTTCAAGATGTTTTCTTTGGCATTTATCCTGGTTTGGTATTCTCCAGCAGTTAAATGAGATGAGTTGCATCTCATTTGTGACCGATTATAGTATTGCTAAAATGAGACATAGTTTAACATTGATTTTATTTGTATTTTTTTCTTGTTATAGATTTAAGTGCTGAAATGTTTTGTTCCCATAAGTATTTAGATGGGAATAGAAGTAGTTTGCTATAGTGATGCCACCCATTCTTTGAACTCCTGAGTTATTTTCCAGATATCACAAAAATACTTTATTACTGATATCAAAAAAACTTTATGGCCTATCAAGTGATAATTTGTTAAGATCATCTTTCAAATTTGTTGCAAGCAATGGATTAGAAATGACCTGACCTTCAAGAAGATTTGTTTCCAAGCTATTAGAATCATTTGCTTTCTCCCTTTCTGGGAAGTATAACAAAAAGGCTTTACCAAGACTTATCAAATGACTCTATTTATAACCCTTACTTACTCTTTTACTTGAAAGCAACTTATTCAACCAGATATACTCAGAAAGGATTGGGGAAATGGAAATACTGGTAATTTTATTATACCATTTCCAATCCAATAATTTTTTATAAAATGCTTTTTTCACTTGCTTAAAACTTAAAAAAAAAAACCACCTAGGGCTGCAGTTTTAGCTTGCTGAATGTGCAGAAAACACCACCCAACCTAATTGGCAAAGGCAGTCCTCATTGTCAAACCTACTAAAAACTTAGAAACCAAGAAAAAGTATTTTTAATTCAAATGTATTAATGTATTTCAAGAAGCTTTATGAAAACCACTGAGAAATAAATTATAGAATGCATTATATAAAATAGAAGCAGTCAAGATGTAAATGATGTAGATCTAATTAATAAGTTACAAACGAGACAATAAATCAATGTGCTTAATTTATAGTAATGCAGTGTTATTCCTTCTATAAACATCGATTTGTGTGAATCAAACTCTAGTGTTTGGTTTAGGGAACAATTACATAAAATCAAATATAAAAATCAGAAATAACTTAATTATCTTTATTAGACACCATGGTTATACTTTTCCTATGTGTTCAAGTATAGGAAAAGTGATATACTACTAAAAGATAATTTGTCTGGCAGTAGATATTTTAATTTTTGTTATGAGGAGGTAGAAAATAAACATTTTAGAAGATAATATGGGATAAGGATTGTCTGTAACTAGAGTAAAGATTTTACAATATAAGTTGATAAAATACATTTAACTTTCTTTTTTAATAATACATATTAAATATTTAAAAAATCATGTAAATGTTTTATCCATGTGTTTATTCCAATGTATTTTGAAAAATTTGATAACTCCAGAAAATATTCCAGTTATAATTCTACAAAGCAGCAGTACCAGCCTTTACAGCTTTGGCTATTGAAGTGATTTTTGAAGTGAATAGCTGGGAAAAATGCTTACTCTTAAATAAAAGATAAAAGGCATTTTTGTGATTCAATATGAGTATTGAGACTAGCTAGAAAAAAGCTTACCGTTAACTACATGAAAAGGCCATTTTTAGCATTGAATATTTCTTTCCAATGCTCCCCTTTGCCTTGAATTCCTGGGACATAACCCTCAAGATCCTGGTCTTTTGACAATAGTTGGGAGAAGGACGAGGCAAAGTTGTTAGGCAAAAGTTTGCCCTATTCTGTGTTTAGTTTATAACACTCAGCTTCACCTGTAACATAAAAGTGCAAGATAGGGAAAGATAGGAAGTTTTTATAGGTTCATGGTGCTTCGAAGAGTTATTAAACCAGGTTTCCGTTGGGTTTAGCCTGAAGTCTAAACTCATCACCCCTTGTGATGCAACATAGTAAGGTTTGAATGGTGCTTTTCTTTTATAAAGTGGTATAAAGGTGGTTGTGGACATAGAGGCTTTTGGGGGCCTATTAATGTTAGGAAAGGGTATTCTTGGAAGTTGAAGATCTGGAAATTAATTCCTTTAAAGCTACCTGTGCTTGGATATCTCTTGAAAAGTGTGTTTCCTTAGGGGTATGTGTGCCCTAGTGTGAAGGCCATTGCCTTAGACTATCTTTCCTGAGTATCACAAACCAACTTACTGTCAGACAGTTCTATAGTAAGGAAAATTAGGGAGCCCCTTACGTAAAGGTATTCCTTGTCGTTGGTTGAAAGGCTGGCTTTTGATATTATGTGTGTAGTTAGCAAATGAAACACTTAATGGTGAATTGAAAGAACTTGCTATATTAATTGTGGGCCCCTTTGCAAATCTGCAAGTAGATTTGTTATAAGAATTCCCCTGGGTGGAGCAAGGGCTTAGCTTATTAAATCACTCTGGTCTGGGCAAGTGCACAGACAGTTACTTGGTATTTGGCAGAAATAATTGATTCAAAGACCAGAAACTGTAATAACTGGAGGTACTACTTAAGTCTATTTCTCGACCTTAGGCAGTAACAGACACTATAAACTGCCTTGATTTTGTGCTATGATTATAATACCTGCATTTCTAATTTTTAAGCATGTAGCCAGTAATAATTTCAAAATTCTTTTATTCAAACATGTTTTGTTGGTATTTCATTTTATTTTTGTTTATTTATTAATTCAATGCCTACAGCACCTGGTAATCCTAGGTGGTCTCCCATCCAAGTATTAACCAAGGCTGACCCTGTTTAGCTTCTGAGATCAGACGAGATTAGGCATGTGTTGGTGTTATTTTAGAGCATTAAAACTAATCAATTGTAAAGCTCTTTTTTTCCTCATTTTAATTTTAAATATCAGTCATTTAAAAATAAGTCAAGAAATTAAAATTTATATCAGAGAGTTTCTTTTCCCTAAAAAATTTCATTTAAGCGTATGAGTCACCAAATACCCACTTCTGCCTCACAGGAGGGGAATAAGTAAAACGGTAAACATAATACTACTCCTACTATAGTAGACATAAATAGTACTCCATAAATGTGGGTTTATGCTCTATTGTATTTTAATTGAAATTAAACAGTGCTCTAAGACTCCATTTTGCCTGACTGGTGGGAAATTCAGTTTCAGTTCTTGTTGGGCTTTTTTCAGCTCCCAGAGTCAAATAAGATTCCAAAATGTTTGTATAAACCAGAGAGGGGCTTCTGTTTTCTAGCACTGTTTTTGCACTGCCTTCATCATCTAGTCCACAAAATTATGAGAAGGGAGCAGATCCACTGCACCTGTGCAAGGTGAGGCACCTGTGGTCTGTGCCTGGGTGGAACCCCAGTGCCCAGGGCAACATGTTCCTTAGCCTTAGAGGCCACTGGCCCCTCCTGCTTGTGGTCTCCTCAGACCTTTGATTTCTTCCTTGTTTGGAGGAATGTTCTCTCTCTGTCTCCTTCCTTACAGAATCCTCCTCTCCCCACCCCACCAAGGATATCTGGCTTTGGGGAAACAGTAGCCAGGAGGCCAGGTTGTCTACCAGCAACTTGAACTCCACAGCTTCTGTGGGGAGTTTGATCCAAGAGCCTGGGCATCTGCTTGGAGTGAGAGCAGTGAAAAGACAGATCCTGGAACACAAATGACTATTACTATAAATAGTCCTATATTTCTACTACTATTAATAAATGTCAAATGTTACTGGGCATTGCTCTCTGCTCATGCAGATGGTGAGATTTAATTCTCAAAACTTAAACCATGTTTTAAAGACAGACAACTGAGGCTTAGTTTGAATAACTTTCCCAGTAATAAGTAGCAGAGCTGGGATTAGAACCCAAATCTGTTGGGCTCTAGAATTTAACTCCTATGTTATATTTTCTCTCCTGTAGGATATTGGTAATATTGTTTTAATTTAAATTTTTTTTCAGTTACAGTTGACATCCAATATATTTGTTTCAGGTGTATGACACAGTAATTAGAAATTTATATAACTTACGAAATGATTACCCCAATAAGTGTAGGGATACTGGTAACATTTTTTTCAAGACAGTGAGCTGCCAGGATAGGTTAACTGCAGCGTTAGCTCCCTGATAGCTCAGTGAATTCATCCATAGAACACTATTGCTCAGAGTTCTCCATCTGGCTGTCAGAGTGCATTTGCCAAGACTCAAGAACAACAGTGCTGCTTTGGGCGTAATTAATGTTTAGACAATAACTGGTCAGCATGTTCAGCTGCTTCTTGAGGTCACTCCTGGGATATGAAAATAGGACCCTGTATTGGCATAAACAGGATGTTTGTTTTCTCTGTGCTCTGTTAGGAGGCCATTATCTTGGTCATCAAGATGTTATATCAAATTGTTCAGGTGCTGGTTCAAAAGGCAGGGGTGGGGTGGTGGTGGTGGAATATGGCTCAGCTTAGCTTTGTGTTGTTTAAAATAGAAAATTGATGGATCTGAAATCCATTTCTGCTTAACATGATTCTTGAGGTAGTATTTTAATAAAGTCGTAAAAAGAACATTTAAAGTCGTAGATCAATTTTTAAATTGTATAGCTTGGCCCATAAATAATTCCTATTTATGGAGTGGAAAGCTAACACAGCCAGTGAATCAATACATAACCTAGTCATTATGGCCCTACTCCCGGCCTGCCCCCGACAGCTGGGCATGATGGGTGGTTCAAAAACAGGCTGGGCTCTTTATTCAAGATGTTCATAATATGCTTCAGGGGCTTTCAAATGTTGTATGCATTGGAATCTTCCCTGAAGCTTATCAAAGATAGCTGCCTGGGCTCCACTCTAGACCCACTCACTGTCTTAGTTAGTCCCTTCAGACGGCTATGGCAAGATAATACCGATGGGAGTCTAGGAAGTCCAAGATCAAGGCACTAACATGGTTTCCTGGTGAGGGCCCTCTTCCTAATTCATAACTGGTGACTTCTTGCTGTTTTCTTATATGGTGGAGGGTGCTAGGGAGCTCTCTGGAGCCTCTTTTATAAGGAACTAATCCCATTCATGAGGATTCCACCCTTGTGACCTAAGTAGCTCCCTAGGACCCACCTCTGAATATCATTACCTTGGGAGTTAAGATTTCAGCATATGAATTGAGAAGGGGGGGACCATTTAGACCATAGTGCCCACTGAATCAAAATCTTGGGTGGTAGGGTCTGGGTATTTCTATATTTGACAAGCTCTTTAGGCGATTCTGATATTCATCAAGGTGTTTGAGCCAGCCATGTGGTTGATGGTGTTTTAGTAACATGTAAACCACTACACTGTTTTCTCTATTGTACTGTACTGTACTGTATGTATGTCTATATAGCATCTCAGGAAGTATGTATAGGAGATATATAGGCATACACATATGTATCTGAAAACACACTAGTCTTATTTGCATTTATAGTATTGAAATACACCTACAGATAAATATACATTTATTATTTTAAATCATAGTAAACATTTATTGAGCATCTATATGTATCAAGCACTGTTAATTCATTCAACAAATATTTGTTAAGTGCCCTCTATGAGTCATCAGAAACTGAAATGGACAAAAGTCCCTATCCTTGGGGAGGGGATGGGGACTGCCAGTGATGGTGGAGGGATTGCAATTTAGAATAGGGTGGTTGAGGAAGACTTGAGGGAGGAGAGGGAGTAAGCCATGTGGATATTTGGAGCACAACTGTTCCAGGTTTGGGGAACAAGAAATGTGAAGCCCTGACCTAAGGAGGAGCATTCTTGGTGGATTCAGGAAACAGCAAGGAGGCCAGAAGCTGGGAAAAATAGCTGCAGTCAGAGAGGCAAGGAATGGGTGGAGCTGTGGATCTTATAGGAGCCTGTAAGCCTCTGGAGGAGTTTGATTTTTACTCTGAGAGAGATGGGAAGGGTTCTGAGCCTAGAAATGACACAGTCTGACAGGTTTTAATGGGGTCATTCTGGCCAATGAGAACAGGCTGGAGGGAGTGGGCAAGGCCAGAATAAGGAGACCAGTTAGGAGGCCACTCTGCAGTAATCCATGGGAGAGATGGATGGTAAATGTGCTGGGAAAGGAGTGGTGAAGGTGGTGAGAAGAACGTGGCTTCCAGCTGAATGTGAAGGCAGAGCTAGCAGTTTTACTGATGGATTGGATGCAGGCTGTGTGAGGGCTGCAATAGGTTTTCCAAGGATGCTAGGCCTGGCTGCTGGCTGTACTTTACTCTGGCCATATTTGGTTCTGGATGTGGGTTATGATTTGGTTCTAAGCAAATGATCATATTTTAGTTTTTAAAACATACCTTGTACACTTAAAATTTGTAAATTTATTATATGTACATAATACCTTAAAGAAAAAAACAATTCATCCTAAGCAGTTCGGGGTCTGACCCTTTGCGGCAAGCCCCTCACCAGGATACTGGCAAACAGGGACCATACCCATGATAACAGTTCTTGACATGTAGGAAGGCTCTGGAAAACTGCCTGGGCCCATAAAATATATATATTCTGAATAGGATAATGAATAATATTTATTGTTCCATTTATTCCAATTTCAAAGCACTTCTGTGTAAATCCTCAAAAAATCCTTTCTGAGGCTGATAGTGGAGGATATTATTATCCACATCTCAGGGTTTAGGAACCTGAGGTCTAGAGAAGATAAGAGACGTGGGAAAGATTAACTGTCCTAGAGCAGATCTTCTATTTTATGACTTTTTCCTCTTGATTGTGTGCCTGGATGTGTAGTGACTAGACCTCTATCCAGGAACAGAAGTATGTTTGTGCACACACTCACATGTGCATGCACGTGAATCACTTGGGTTACTAAGTACAACGATCTAAAAAAGGAATTGGAACTGATTGTTCAAACGTTCTATAATTCATGCCTCTTGGTTCCTCTCCTTCTCTCTTCCTTCTCTATCTCTAGTAATTTTCACTGAAAGGTGGGATAGGGAAATAAAAAGATATGAAAGTCACATTTGGTAGTGTGGAGAATAATTTTAATAAAAACTGCAGAGGAGAATGCAGTTGTAATTAGCACTAAAATGAAATTCTGAATTGCTGGTGGATTTCAGCTTGCTTCATTTTCCTGATCCTTTGTTCCTATAAAAAAAACAAGTTTGATTATGCCAAGCACCTAGCGAGACTAAGCTCTTTTTGTCTTGCTAAAGAAGCCATGTCTGTACTGGGATGGCTGTTAGCAGGGCCTGGGACGCCTAACAGCATTTAATGCATCTGCCTGTTTCAGTTTGCAGTGATGACCTCACTCACAAATTCAAAGGTTTCACCGTGATGAATGAAGCAGAGAGATATGAAGCTCTCAGACACTGTCGTTATGTAGATGAAGTCATCAGAGATGCTCCATGGACACTCACACCAGAGTTTCTGGAAAAACACAAGGTACTTATTCTTCCATGTTCTCTGAGTAGCAGAATTAGGAAGTATGGCTCAGTGGCCAATGCCCAGAAAGCCCAAAGACTCTTCCAATTTCTAAGAGGGAGAACTCCAGGAATCATCACACGGTGTCACTTGATATAGCACCTATCTCCTGCCCCCTTATGGGGACTTGTATCTTCTCACTCCTTTGGTGTGAGCTCTGGAGCTAGACTACCCAGGTTCAAGTGCAGCCTCTATCCCTTCCTAACCTGGAGAAAAATATTGAACTCACCTGCCTAAACTGTAAAATGGGGTGATATTGATGCTTACCTCACAGGGCTGTTTTGAGGATCTAAAGAGATAAAGTGAAACCCTTGGAACACTGGCTGGCCCATAGCAACAGCTCCAAAAATATCATCATCATCATCATCATCATCATCATCATCACCACCATCATCATTTTTTGTGCTTATAGACTCACGGGCATCATTTTTTATGGAACAAATGAACACATGTCTTATCCAGAAGGGCATGGGTCAGCCTTTAAGGAAAGAACTTTATGTCTATGATTTCGTGACCCTGAGACTCCTACTGATATGAGATTTTTATTAGTTGAAAACATGAGAAATTCTTTTGATCTGCATCAAATTATGTGCTTTGTATCTCCCTACAAGCCTCACATTAGGAGCTATTCTTTCCTTTTATAAGCAGTACAAAAAAATAAGATTAAGCTGTTCTAAGAGTTTTCTTTTCTATTTTTAAATTCACGATGCAGAAGAGAATAGAGAACACTGATAAATGTGCATGGGTAATAGCAGAGGAGACAATTTCCCAGCAAGAATAAAAAGAAAAAGGAAGAACTACAATATGATTTACTTCCAGCAATCACTAACACATTTTTACTAAGCATCTATTGTATATTCAACTTGTGCTAGGCATTATGGGGAACTCGTGATGGTAATGATGGCTGCCACTTATTGAGTATTCAGCACGTGCCCAGCACTGTGCTAAGTGCTTTGCTTTTACACAAATTGCATTCAAAATCTCATGGCTACCCTGAGAAGTTATTGTTATTGTTATTATTATACATTGGAGAGGAGGGGGGACTAAGTTTGAGTACTAAGAATAGGATTCTTAATAGTAATAACATTTACTGAGTACTTACTCTGTACCAGTTATTATTTTTAAGCACTTTTACATAATTGTATAATTTAATCCAGTGATTCTCAAATGGGGACAAGTTTGCCTCTAAGGGACATATGGCAATGTCTGGAACATTTTTGGCTGTCACAACTGGAGTGGTGCTACTGGCATCTAGTGGGTAAATGCCAGGGGTGCTCTTAAGGATCTTATAGTACACAGGCCAGACCCTCCCCTCAAAGAGTTATCGGTTCAAAATGTCAACTAGTACCAAGGTTGAGGAATCCTGATTGAATTTTTACAAACAATTTTTAACTTACATAGCTAGTAAATGGTGGGGCAGGAATCTACCCAGGCAAATTAAACTGCTACTCAAAATTACCTCTCAAGGCGCAGTGAAGCTGTGTTATAAAGGGCTTTGAAAGTTAAGCAAGATTTTACTTGATGTAGTAGGAAACAGGGAACTAGTAAAGGTCAGCAGGCACAAGGGTGACAAAAAGAAAATTCTGCTTAAGGAGAATTCTCCATGTGATACAGGGGTCTTAGAGAGGAGAGAGTCAGCAGTGAGGAAGGTCAGATACAAGTTAGTATCAATGATCCAGGTGACAGGGTCCTGGGTTAGTGCAGTAGCAATGGAGAGGAAGCAAGGCTGATTCCAAGGGTTTGGGGCCTCGATGAACTGGGGAAATGGAGGTGCTGTTGGAAGGGGACACCTGTTTTCAGGATGAATTAAATTCCAGACAGGTGGATTTTAAAGTGACAGCAAGAGGTGGTGTAAGAAAAAGGTGACTTTGGGCTAATCTGACAAGTTTTCCAGTTTCAGCAACCTTATGTCTCAAGTGAAATAGTAATATGTGCCCTACCTACCTCACAGGGTGGTTGTGAAAATCAAATGAGAAAAGAGTTTAAATTCATTCATCAGACTAAATTTATTTCCACAATATAAGCTATGACTTAAATGTGAGGACCTATTGCCATCAGTGGGATGGGAAATGGAGACTTGGGTTCCTCATCATAGCGGGAGTGACTAAGATCTGAAGAATGAATGAATTTTCCGAAGGACAAAGTTTAGAGGCAGAAAAGCAGAAGGCCAAGAAAACCTACTGCCAGAGTTAAGAGAAAGAGGGACCAGCAAGGAGAGAAATCAATCTAGTTCCCATTATCTCATGGAAATGGAGACAGTTGGAAATACTTTTCAGCCAAGGATTCTAATCCACATTATAAATTGTTTATTTCAACTGATTTATTACAGCTGCTTTATTTCAAAGGGGCATTTTCAAATCACAGATATGCATATCCGTCCCAATAGTGACACCACTCTTCTCTCTCCAACAGATTGACTTTGTGGCCCATGATGACATTCCGTACTCTTCTGCTGGCTCTGATGATGTTTACAAGCATATAAAGGAAGCAGGTGAGGAGTTCTCGTGGGCTCCCCTGTCCGCTGCAGCACAATAATCAGGTTTAATGAGACATCTGCCCTGGGCCTACAGCGTAGACATACAGGTATTGGAATTTCAGATATCTCCCAAATAGCCTCTACAAGCTTCTGTTGACATGTGCTAAATGGCACAGACCACCAGTTAGGTATTTATATAGGAATTAACCTGAACCCCAAAATCCTCAACCCATTTGAGGCTCGATTAGAGTTCACCAGATTAAGATCACAAAACTCTATTATTTAAAGGGCAATCATTTTCCTCATTCACAATGAAGTGTTCGGAATGAAATTACTTTATACTCTCAAGAAAGTTTCTTCCACTAGAAGACTGGCTAAATTAACAATCTGGACTCCTTTCCTCCAAAGTCAGCCTGCCATATGTTATCTTATCACATGATCATAGTATCCTCAGGTATCACATGCAGAGGCAAAAAAAAAGGATGATGAAGTATTTATAGAATCTGGGAAGATATTTTCTTCCTGAAACCATCATGGAGCACAGACATGGTGCTGGAGCTTTAGAAGTTGTCCCATTTGTCACTAAACATTTCTGTTAAGGTCAGAGATTAGTCAGCTCCAGGGAGCCTGAAAATGAGTGAGTTTCCTTGTGCTGCAGGCTCCCTGGAGTCAATTCCTTCAACACATTTTCTATTCCTACTTTTATGCTGCTGGAATTGCTGTTGGGGTTTTGTGACTGATCTGTGGTTTCCAGCTTCAGTGGGATTCTCAGGGCTCCTTGGTGACATTTACCTCCTCTTTTTACTAACATTTCCATCCCAATTTACCCATAAATCATGCATCCTTTCCTCCTCTACTGCTTCTTGAGGAAGAAGGGTATGTTTTCTGTTTCAGGCTAACCTCTTTATCTGAACCTACCATCTCCCTTCCCCAGAGCCTGTCTTCTTTCTCCTCCTTCCTCCCTTTGCTATCCAAGGTTCTTACTCTCCAGTCATTTCTTCTCGGCTTGCAATCAAGTGGAAGTCTACAAAAATAAAACAAACCCAAATATTACCTCTGCCATCCCTCCTTCCTGCTTCTCCAGCCATGTCCTTTCTTAGTCCTCCCCTTCTAGGCAACTTGCAGGCACATGTCCCTGTCATTCCTCAGCCACCTGCACTTCGACTTCTGTCCCATCCTTCCTGAGTTCTGCAATGACCTTTTAACTACCAAATCCAGCGGCCTCATTTCAGTCCCCCATAAAGACCATGCTGACTGATTTTTTTTTCTTAGATGCTCTTGTCTCATGCTTCCAGGACATTTCTGGGATGTTCTAATTTTCCTCGGGCCTCTCTGACAACTCTTGGGTTTTGTTATCCGTTTCTCTCCCTTGGCCTTGTTCCACCTTTCAATCTCACCAGCCTGGGCTCTTTGTACCACCTTCCACAGGTCCTAAGATTCCGGCACACCCCAGTTAGTGCCTTTGCCTCATTGTTCTCTGTGCTTGGAACACCTTTTCTCTGAGCTTATATGCTTATTCCAGGCCCAGTTGAGGAACCAACCTAGACATGCCCTCTCTCCCTGGGGCATAATGCAGTACCCCTCTTCCTCATCTTCCTCCAATGCTCATTGCATTGGACTTCCCTTTCAGCTCCCTTCTCATGTCATCCTGATGGTTTTTCTGTATGAATCCCTAGTTTAGAATGAAATGCCACAGTCTATGGCCATATCTCATCAATTTTTGTATCCCTAGCACAGTGCCTGCTATATTTGTAGTGAGCATGAAATGCTGTTAAACAAGAGAGTGCTTTTATGGAGTATGATAGGGAGTTAATCTAAGATGGAAACCTTCTGTCTGCAAGGGCTCTTCTTAACACACATAGAATGGAGCGATTTAGATAATTTGGGCACACACTTCTATCATGTGGAATTTTTCATATTCTTTAGATGTAGGGATAATATTTTGGTCTGAATTACTGGATTTTTGCATCCAATTTGTTTACTTTCCACTGGTATATTGACTCTGAGTCCCTCACACACCCCTTTATTGAAGGAGATGCTGATCACAAAATTACAGACATACTCCAGAGATACTGCAGGTTTGCTTCCAGACCTCCAAATAGAGTACAGTACTTCCAGTCATCATAGCCTCACAGGCAAGCAAAATCTCAGTGAGAGATATAAGGGTTTGCCATTTGACTTGTTTCAAAAATGACTATGATCTGAATAAAAAATCTTTAAAATTGTATCTATGGATTTGCATTTCTTGCTCTATTTATAACAAGCAAGTGAATATAAATCACAAATTATAGGTGCTCTTTTGGACAAATGTATAATGAAAAAATTGTCCCTGCTATATACTCGCTATCCACTATTTGTTATTTTCCTGAGCTAAGGTTTTAGTCAATGTCACAGTTTAAAACAATCACCTAAGAATTAAAAAGTCATTGCTGAGATTTTTTAAATACCCTGCCTCACCAGATTATATCCATTTGGATTACTTAAAAAGACAGATGGGGAAAAGGTAATTACTTCTATCTTCTTACAGGGTCAGATGGCTTTTCTGACCCTAAAAATAGAGATGTTTGAGATGGAGGGGCAGTTATAGTAACCTGAATTATTTAGCTTCTCCATCCCTCTCTTTCATCAGACCACCTTCCTTAAACCTCCCATCAGCCTGTTGCTGCATGAGAATCTTAGAGCAAAGAAGAGTGAGGAAGGGAGCAGCTGGAGTTGGTATTTTAGCTAAAGGTAGATGCAGAAGTAGATTTTTAATGGCTTGTTTTTGTTGTTGTTGTTTTTTTGCTATTTTACTTTCTACCATACATTTCATCTATGGGCACTGTAGGTACATCCATGCATAACTTCCTACATACATTAAACGATTATCTGGCATGGTACAGATACACTAGTGAATTATCATATGCTTTACTTAGGGACTTCAAGAAGTCTAATATACCCACATTATACTTGAGCTGCCTCCATTGCTGACATCTGCCATCAGAGTTATGTTCTCTGATTACTGGAGCCTACTGGAACTCAACCCATGTTGGTCCCACCATCCCTCACCCTCAGCCTACTATCACTACAATCTTTTCCTGGCACTCATTGATCTTCAGCCTTTTGAGATAGCATGGGCACCTAAGGGTTACTAACCTAGTCTCCTATCCCTTCCTTGGCTTCACTGTCAGCTTTTCGTAGGACTGATTTTTGTACATCTCCTGTGATGGGGAGCTCCCTACCTCTGCAGCCTATTCCATCTTTGGGTGGTTTTGATTCTCATGAGTTAACCCATGAATCACCTGAGTGCATCCCTAAACCAGGGATTGTTGGAGGGCAAATGGAATGCAAATTTGAATAAGACATAGCCCTACTCTTGAGAGAGAGCATAGACAGACACAAATAATTATACAAAAATATTATAAGCCTGTGATGGGGCATATACAGCAGGCTGGGGAGGCATGTCCAATACTAGGAGTGTATGAAGAAATGTAGTGTATTTGGAGAAAATTGACAATGTTTATGTAGTATAAGGTATGTAGAGGGGAGAGCAGAGATGGAGACTGATGGGACAGGATTGTTAAGTGTTAATTCTGTATGTCACATAGAGCCAGATGCCATTCTGAGGTAGGAGAATGCCATGAGGAGGTCTTTTGTGGGGTAAGGACCAATTGGGTCGGGGGATGAAAGTAATTTCTGTAACTGAACTTACTTAGGAACACCCATTTCCAGGAAAAAAAAATATGCTTGACATTTGAAGTAATTCAGACTCCTCTAGATTTCCCCGTAGATTGTGTGGAGTCAACTTTTGGCCTTTTTCTCCTGGGGTAATCTGTGTTTTGGGGACCTATGTGTTGGTCTATCATGGATCGGAATCCTAGTTCTTGCTGACCTTTCATTTTGGGGTATCAAGATATGCTCAGCCATCACCCATGGCTACCAGACCCCAATTGCAACCCTTTAACACTCAGCCACCTCCTCCATCTGTTCCTCAGCCGCCTTCCCCTTTGGCCTATACTTGCCATAGCCTCTGCTGCAGGATTCCCTTAACCATACTACAGGTGAGCCACCCGGCAGTCATACTGACCTCAAATCTCAGCTACTTTTAGTGTTTCTAGAGAGTGTCCCTGGGAACTTTTAAAATGTCCTCCATAGTCTACTGGAGGGCAGTGGAAGCTTGGGCAATGGGAGGGAGCCATGCCAGGCCCTGACTTGCACCTATCATGAAAAACGCTTTGCTGAGCATCCCTACATTGGTACGGGGCCTCTGTGTGACCATTTCCTCCCAAAGTTACTGGAGATAAACAAGGTGCCAGCCTCTCTGCTCTGGGCTTCCTCAGGGGATCTCTTCCTTGCCCCCGTGGTTTGAACCTGAGTAGGGGGCAGGGGCCAGGTCTTGCTCACGTTGTCTGGCTTCTGCTGCTTGCCTCCTGATCCCTCTCTGGGCTCTTTCCTCAACTCCACGAGGGACTTTTCTTCTTCCCGGAAGGCAGGAAACAGCACTCTTTTCAATTTCATGTCTTCCCCACTCCGGGGTATATGGTAAAACATTCTGTACCCTGAATCTACTCAGCCTTTGGTTCTTAATGATTAAAGGGACACTTCTGGGATTAAGAAAACTCTTACTCTTTTTGTGCTCCTCAAAGCCTGGCTCTTTAGGTGAAAGCCTTGCCTTTTATAACTATTCTTTTCAAAATGAGCCTTCACAAGAGCTTGGTTTAGAAGTCAAAAGCTATCTCCTTATTCTCAGCTAGGTCTACCTTTTCTTGAGGTGGGGAAGCTGCATGCTACTCAGCAGGGCTGGCAGTTCGTTCTGTCTTGTGCTCTTAGAAAGGGCTCCTTCAGTGGTGAAGAGTATTAAGTAAGAATAAGAGGCCTGACATTCTCAAATCCCAATTGTGGTTGTGAAGAGTTCCAAGAAAGGAAACTCTACACACTTCATACTTGCAAGTCTGATGAGAAACATGTCGGGGAAGGGGAGAAACTGGCTGATGCATCAGTTACATTGAGGTGGGTTATGGTATGAGGTGATAATTACCTTTTGTCTTTGTAAGATCTGAACTGTGAGCCAGCTGCTCTTCCTGTAAAATTACCATTAAGGACCTAATAGAGACCAGTGCTTGTCAAATGGAAATGTGGATTCGGTGGGCCTGGTGGGACCTAAGATCCCCAGCCTAGGGTGCTGGATGCTGTGAGTCCACACACCTCACTGAGAGTAGCAAGAATCTAGACCAGGGATTCTGCTTCACCCAGGGCTACCTCTGGGGTTGATTGAATTGGCATTTCCTTGAGTGGTAGTTCCTCAGCTACCTTGTAGAGTAGGAACAAGCATTTGGTGGTGGTTCTATTTCTTGGTGAGTGACCTCTATTGAGCTAAGAAAAAGTTGCATTTCTAGTTTTAGGGAGTACAACCTCAAGTCCAGTTATTTAGATAGATGTATGAATAGGTCCAGCAGTTTTCTAACTCTAAGCAATCTAGTGCCCTATTGTTGCATAAGAAATTACTCCCATAATTAGTGACTTAAAAGAGCCACTTTATTTTGCTCATGATTTTTATGGAGCAGAATGTCAGCAAGAGCTTGGCTGGGTGGTTCTTGCTTGGGTTCTTTTGAACAGTTGTCAGATGTTGGCTGGGGCTGCAAACCATCTGAAGACCCAACTGGGCTGGAGGTCTCAGATGGGGCACTGATGTGGCTGGCAGCAAATGTTGGCTGTTCACGGGGAGCTCAATTGGACTTGACACTGGAGTGCCTATACGTGCTCTTCTGCATTGTGTGGCTTCTCGCAGCATGGCGGCTGAGTTCCAAGAGTGTATGTACTAAGAGGAGGCATTTGCAGGGCTAGCAATCTTGCCAGAAGCTGCAAGGCTTCTTTTGACCTAGCCTTGGAAGTTACCCAGCCTGACTTGTACCACGTTTGATTTATTACAAGCAAATCACTAAGGCCAGCCCAGATTCCAGGGGATGGGAACTGCCCACCTTTAACTCACCACAATTCCCTTCTCCAAATTGAATGGTCAGGTGGCATTTTACTTGCCCTGGGAGCACAAGCATAAGACAGTGTGACTTTTCATATTCACAGGGACCCTTTCTTGGGATCCTTTCTTGTGATCCATTCATCTGCACTGCTGAGTCCTCACCAAGGGAGAGCCACAGCAGAGATGTGTTTAGGCCCAGGTAGAAGAGGCCAGAGTATTCACTGTGAGAGAAAGATGCTCAGAAATAGCCAAAGCATCCACATTTGGTTTTTATACTCTAATTGAGGTGTATTTTGAAAGTCAGAAATCACTTCAAATGAAGCCAGAGATATCAAAGGCATGAATTAAACTTTACAGCACTCTGCTATGCTTGTCAGAACTACATATCAAAATCCTCCAGCAATGCTGGATGAAAAGATGGAGCTTAAATGAAGTAGACTGTAAGGTCCACATTACTCATCATTCTAATATTGCCTACTACTGTTGAAAGTTTCCTTCATTAACATGTGCTTTGCTGCTTCTTAAAATAGCTCCATAACCAAATGCCGCAATTCTGAAAAGCATGATAAAAAAAGGTTCTCTGATCATGCTCATTACTGAATATTTTTAGCAGAGCAATAATTAGGATGTAGAGGAAGCTGGGTGCCTCATCATGTCAGCAGAGGGCTTGGCTTCTTTCAGAGACCTACCTCCCAACCAGCCAAAGCAAATCTCTCCCATCCCCAACTTTAAGTTACTTAGCCACAGAGACCTCATCCTATGGCTTTAAAGAAAGGGTGAGCTCATGTCACCAGTGTCTAAGTGACTTGCTAAAACATTAGTAGTTGGAGGATCTTTTTAACATTTCTGTAGGCAGGGGTGAAAGAGATATATAGCTACTGAAAAACGGGACATGCTCCTTTCCAGAAAGTTCCCTGTTGCTCTCCCCAATGTGAGGCTGTTATTTCAGGAACCCCTGGCTTAGGACCACTCAGCATTCTCCACCCACCAATGCACCCTGCACAGCTGGTGCTATTTATATCCATGCATTTAGATGTTTGCATCCTCTGCCTACCATTTGGTTTTCTGTGTTTTAGTTCACTTTATTAGACAGTAATATAAGAAGTTTTTGGTTTAATAGCAAACCACAACTCTGTCCTCTGAACCACAGAATATTAGAAACTGGATGCTTAATGTCTAACATCACCAGTCCCACCCTGCTGCTGACACTGTGGTTGTGCAGATGATATCAAAAGAAAGTTCAAAAGGGACAACTTAGTAGGGGCCAGAATGCTGAAAAATTTACCCATGTCACTAGAAATCAGAGAAAACTGGATTTGGAAAGACACTTAGAGATCAATATTCATTCAGTCATTCATTCAACAAATATTCTTATAGTGCCTGCTTGTCACCCAGTGCTGAGAATATAGAAGAGACAGGAGCAGTTCCCTCCTTCACATAGCTCATAGTCAAGTGGAAAAGGCAGTATTGACCAAGTTGTTTCATAAAAACCTTGAAATATTTGAAGGAAAAGAGCAGTTGAACCATGGGAGGGAATAACAAGCAGGAAGACTCAGTCTGGGGATGGACAAATTTCCTCAAGGAAGTGACACTTAAAGTAAAACCCAATGGATGACGAAGGATTAACCACGTAGAGAGAGTGTTTGCAGCAGAGTGGAGAGGAGTCAACCCTTTCAGGACTCTGAAGTCCACTGTGACTGGGCCAACGCAGGGTCAACCTGTTGCCAAGCTCTATAGAGTACAATGACAATGGTGCCCCCTGTAGCTGTGTAGCTTGGGGGCTTGGCTTAGGGAATGAAGGGGCAAGGGAGGAGAGGGTCTGAGTTGAAACTGGAAAGAAGCACAGGGAAGAAATAATGCAGGCTGATGCAGAGCCAAATTAAGGGTTTGAATCTAAATACAGAAGAAAGTAGAAATCCAATGAAGGATGTTGGACAGGCATCTGACTTGCATTTTGAAAGGCTGTTCTATGGATTTTGCTATGTGAAGAATGGATTGAGAGGACAAAACGACAAAGTTGCTGGAAACTAGTTTTGAACAAGATGGTATTAGATTAATTTAGATGGTGAATGGAGAAAAGTGGTAAATTAGAGAGACATTTAGGAAATAGATTGGTGATTTGGAAGGAAATTGGGTGTAGGGATTAAGGGAGAGGGAAGTGGCTTGGATGAGCCCATGGTCACTTTGTCCAGCTACCCCATTTCTCAGCTTTGGAATTAGATAGTTGAATAACCTGCCTTCTGAGCTTTGAGAGACTTTCCAAGTCTACAAACCAAGAACCCAGCACTGTTGTCTCCAGGCTCTGTCCATCATGCTGTCTCATGCCTGATGTCTCTAAGTAGCCATAATAATACTGAGTAGAAAGATCTCAGTTGCCAACATGGCATTTCAGTTGACGACAGAAGTATAAGCATAAACCAGATTCTTCTCTTTGATAACATTTGTGACCTCTTTTTAGCCCTGTCTGATATACCCAAATACATCTGAGGACTTTCAGGAGGTTCTAATAGAACTTGGCATCCTCTATGCTTATTTTTACTCAGTCCCACATATTCTAGATGAAAGGGCCTTTGAGTAGTAAAATCACCATCCAGAGTAGAACAGTCTTAGGGAGATAAAATCATTTGACACCCCACAGGCATGTCTTTAGATCAGAGACAACAAAAATAGTACATTTTCTTCTTTTTCTTTGGTATGAGGTGACACAGACTTCCTTGGGGAAGAAGGGGAGTTGCTGTGATCTAATTCATTGACTCAATTGTTATTCTCTATTCACTTACTCATTTAATTTGAATTTATCGAACACCTTCCATGTGCTAGACACAAGTGCACTGAGCTGGGTGCTAGGGATGCAAAGACAGTCAAGGCATAATCTATGCTTTCAGAACGTTCCCCTTCTACAAGGAGACAGATGTTTAAAATACTTTTGTTAATGGAAGATGAGTTTATGTTGTAAATGTGGATTCTGCATCGTGGTGTCAGAAAAGATTTCCCAGAAGCATAACCTTGAAGCTGAATGTTGCAGGATGAGGAAGAATGTTGTTGCCCATATGGGCAGGGAAAGGGGATCTAAGGCAGAAAGAAAGGGTTAGGAAAATGCCAGGATCCAGGTGAATGCATGGTGCATCTAGGGAACAGATCCAGGATGGCAAACACAGTGTTTACTGCAGGGAGAGGGAACATTCAAAACTGATCCTGGAAGAGTCAGCTGGGGCCAGATGTGAAAGCCTTACTGAGACATCTAGGATATGCAACTTTGTCCCAGAAAAGGAGGGCCATTAAAAAAAAAATGGGTCAACCAAACTATCGTACTTTTTCTCTGTATCTCCTCTTTCTACTTGAACAGGAATGTTTGTTCCAACGCAGAGAACAGAAGGCATCTCAACATCAGACATCATCACCAGAATTGTCCGAGACTATGATGTTTATGCCCGACGTAACCTCCAGAGAGGGTACACAGCCAAGGAACTGAATGTCAGCTTTATAAATGTAAGTGTACCATCCCATACCTTCTGATGATCACCACATAACACCACTGCCACCGTTTATTGAGCATTTACTATACGCTAGTGTTCTCAATGTTTTACATTTATCATTTCATTCAATCCATATAACAACCCAATGTTGTATTATTATCCCCATTTTATAGCTGGGGAAACCAGTATCCAAAGGAGTAATGTAAGTTAACCAAGGCACACAGATAGTGGGCTTCACATTTTATAAAGGAGCTGCCTTCCCTCCCCTCACTCCAACCTCCCTTCTTTTGAGCTCTCTGACCTGGATGAAGGGTTTCTGGAAGATCTGCCATTGTGAAAGCAAGAGTTGTCTTCTGCTCAGAAGGAAAGAGAACAGTGCTGATAAAAAGCTAAACCTAGAGAAAATGCTTTCTTGTTCTAACATTTTTAAAATTTTCATCTTACAGATGCTCATTAGATATCTTAACAGCTGTTTTTTATTGTCCAGAGAAATTACAGCTGCTTAAATAAAGCCTAAAGTTTTTGGCTCCCTTTAGTATTTCTGCTGTATTGTTCCCACAGAGCTTCTGTTAGTTTAATAATAGAGCAACCATTAAAACAATCTTTAAAACAAGCAAAACAAGCTGTTAAAGCAGAGGGCGCCCCAGTTGCCGGAGGTGATCTTAGTGAGTCTGGACAACTATATTTGCCTGGACTCTGAGGAGCTGATGTAGTTGATTAAAACAAGCATTCTCCATCCATACAGAATTCAGCCCTCCGAAATAGGCACTGTATTTTTGAAGAGGGATTTTTTTTATTTTTTACAAAACTAGATGCTTATAATTATGTGCAGCCATAATTGTCCAGCAGCTTTCACAAATCTGTCACTGGTACCTTCACAATAAGGAGGGGCTCATTAATTGTAAATCAGTGGTTAGTTTTCCTCATGAGGCAGGGGTTGTTGGGAGGCCAGGTTCTGTGTCTTCATATTAGCTGGGCAACAAAATGGAAAATGTCGGGTTCCAGTGGCACCACTGTAAGTGGCTGAAAAGAATTCAGTCAAAGTGATTATTTGGTATCTTATAAAGAATAAAGCCCTGGTTATGTTAATAAATTAAACTGTTTTTTTTTTAACTGAATTCAGTCAACTATCCAAGCATGTTGAGCCATTTCCAAAAGTTCTTGCTCACTCACTTTAAGCAGCCTTTGGATAAGCCACTTAGCTCAGGGAACCATGTAGTCAGCATAGATGCACTCATGGCCTTTCTGTGACAACAAATCTGGCTGCAGCCCAGAGATGAAATCAAATGTGTTGGATGGGCATGTAGGTGAATCACTCAGAGGTGGTAAGAACTTGATGAGGGTCAATTACCCAGTCCAGGTCTCTTCATTTGGAAATAAGGAAAGCTGAGCTCAGAGAAGGGGACCTGACCAAGGTCTCCCAAGCAAAGTAGAGGTAGAGGTGGCAGCAGCCTCCCAGCCTCTTGACTCCCAGCCCAGTGCTCATTCTACTACTCTGTGTTGCCCCTGAGAGCTGTATAGAATAATCATATATATAGCTGGGTGGCCTCACATATAGCTCACACCCCACCCTGAAGCTTCAGTAAGTTTTGGAAGATCTAAATCAGGGAATCCTGACCCAGTTTTGCAATATTCCAGGTACCTCAAAAAATTCTGAAATATAAACTTCAGTCCCATGTAGTGAAAAAAAAAAAGGTAAACCTTATTACCACTTTAGGAAAAATGTATCATGATTTAATGGAAGGGAACACCCTTTGTCTCTTTATTTTCATGATTTTGATACCACTCTCAGGTAACACAATTAAATGTCTATGCTGCTTAATAGTAATGAAACAGACAACACACACTGAGCTTTTACTAAATGCCAGGCTGTGTGGAAAGCATGTTTCATGCATTGTCTTATCTAATTATTACAGCAATCCTATAAGGTAGAGATGATAAATATACCCATTTTACAGTAAGGAAACTGAAGTTTGCAGGTGATACGTGAATTGCACAACATATGATGCCTTCCAGGCATATAAGTATACCACTGCTGCATGAAGACTATAAGAAGAACAAAATCCCAGTCCAGAGAAGCTATCAGAACTAAACCTTTCTTGATCACCAAGGAAATCAATGCCGTTCAATTAGCTTAATGTAAAATATCATTACAATGAAATTTTTCATATAACATATGGGTTCTAAGGCCTGTCCAGTAGCCCACTTATTTCAGCCATTATTGGTTTTAACAATGTCCCAGTAAAAAAGAGGACTCGAGCAATGTGAGTGGCCATTCTATGTACAATTCATACTTTTGTCTAAGTCCTAGAAGAATTGAGGGGGTGTATTTGCCAAATATCTACCCATAATGAAGAGCAAATATATTTTTTGTTGTTATTTAAGTGAATTCAACTCAGACATTTACAGGAAAGAGAATATTAAAACCACTTCTAGTTCACTTTACATATCCAGGTAGACTGATGACAGATGACTTCTTATAAGAGATGTGCTTTCTCATTAATCCAGCCCTTGGGAAATAGCAACAGCCTGACTCTTCAGGTTAAGAACAAACATAAGTTGAAATTCAATATAACAATTAGTGTGAATGATTGATCTCTATCATGCCCTCTTGGATAAATTCATTTTTTTCTCCTTTAATTTTTGACCAGGAGAAGAAGTACCGCTTTCAAAACCAAGTAGACAAGATGAAGGAAAAGGTCAAGAATGTGGAAGAAAGATCAAAAGAATTTGTTAACAGAGTAGAAGAAAAGAGTCATGATCTAATTCAAAAATGGGAAGAGAAGTCAAGGGAATTCATTGGCAACTTCCTAGAACTGTTTGGGCCGGATGGAGCATGGGTATGTAATTACTTCATTTGATCCTACATTGACGGGTATTTTAAGTTTATCCTCCTTTTCATGTAACCGCTCAAGAAAGTCCCTTATCTCAAGTCCAATATGTGGCCCACACCTTGGCTATCTGCCTGAGTGACTTGAAGTTCATTTCACTTCCTTATTTAGTTCCTTCTTTTTACCCCTCAGTATGGCACCCAGTAGCACCCAAAGCCAGCTCTGGTGTCTGTTTCTATATCTTATCCAGAGCTTGAAGCCATTTGGTAATTGTTGAATGTCATGTCTATTACTGCAGAAGCTGGTTTCATAGCTCATCCCAGGCTTCTAACTGGTGATGATGCAAAGCTTGGGGGTAAGGGTAAAGTGAGTCAGTGGCATCATGGAACTTATGTTGTAAGTCAAGGCTCAGGGGAGGAGGATGCAAAAGAAATGTAGCTGCCTTGGTCAGCTTTTATTGTCAGGAACTCTCCTCTTTCACTGATTGGAAGAGCAAAAAAAGGTAGGGTTTAGTCCTGCATCTGTGCCCATCATGCCCTGATTTTCCTTTGTTTTTCCATGGGATATATATATACACACATACATACACTGATGCAAAAGTCTTAGGAGACCAAGGCCATAATCTGAATTTTAAAACCGAGAGGTAATGTCAAGGGTCTCCTGCCTCAATTCTACAGATAATTCTAAGTGAAAACTATGGGAAGGGAAAAAAATTCTGGAAACCACCATGTATTCCATTGGTATTTCTATTGTGCATGTATCTCTAAATAACCAGTATTGTCAGCAGAGTTAATGAGGTTCCTATGAAAGACACTTTTACAGCTAACTTTCCTTTTAAAACAAAAAGAAATGATTCCATTTGACTTCCCTGATTTTAAGTAGCCTAGATTTCCTATTATGACATGAGAAGTCTCTAACAAAATCCACTTCGGCTTAATTATTTTATTGATGGGTTGTCACTGCTGCCTCTCTGCTCATTTGAGCTGGTTCATTATAGGATTATCTAAAAGTAAAACACTCAATTAGTAATGAAAAAAAGAACGTGTGAGAAGTTGGAAGAGATGCTTTGCTTAAAGTGATTATGGAGGTGGATATGTTAGGCCAACCATATCCTATTGGCTGAATCTGAGAGGGGTAGAGGATTTGCAGGGGGCTCCCTGTTGACTTCTAGAAAGAGCTGGCAAGAGTAGAGGAGTCAATGGGCTGGATTCCTTTTCATTTTCCCCTGGCTTGTTAAAATTTTCACTCAGGTCAATTTAATTCATGGGACATTTATTAATGTCCTTGTCTGTGCATAGTACTAGGGAAGAACATGAAGTACAGACCCTGTTCTCTGGTATTCCATGGTCTCTATAAGATAAAGTCTGACATTTCCCATTAATCTAGTGTGTATTTCAATAATTCACATTTTCACAACTAATTTTCAGGCTCTGAAGAAATAGCTAGTTTTTTTAAAAAAATGAAACTATGTAGGTGTTCATTTGCTTACAGGGATTCAGAAATATGTCTCTACTGAGAAGCCCTGGTATTGTAACTCGGGGGAGTGGATGTTTCTCCATATGAAGTGTGCAAAGGCAGGGAAGGAATATAATTTCATAGAAACTCTGTAGACCCTAGTCGTTTTAGGCTCCTGGTAAAGGTGAAATGTTAGCTGGAATTGTTCTAGGGGAGTCTGGTGACAGCGAACTGAGGTGATTTTTAAGAAATGAAATCCAGCTTAGAGACTGGAGGTTTTTCTTTTTAAAACTTGCTATTAGTGTCAAAACTGTTATTAACATTAATTTACTGTATCAGCCAGACTTAGACATTACTTTTTTTCTGTTGACATTAAAAGTACAGGAATAGTTACAAGGATGTTAAACGCCAAGATAAGTAATTTGCTTTTCATGAATATGCTATTATTATAATAATTCTTTATTTGTGGATTTGGGACTGGAACTCATTTCTTAAAATAGAGGATCTACCTTATCTGCAAATACAGTACAAATAACTGAAACTTGGAAGGGCACAAAATAGAGGAATTTAAGGTAGAAAATTTGGCACAACAGGATTGGTAGGCAGCATGCTATATAGGTTATAGTAGGTACTCTGTACCTGTTTCTGGATAGAATGCATGGAGTGATGGACATGTCATAAAGACCTATTAATGGAACCCTCCAGTATCTGCAAAGCAAATGGTGAGGCCATATAGAGATCAATAAATATATATAGATGCTGGATATATGGTGCCGGATACAAGGCTTGGTTACAACCTGGTATTTGGTGGATCAAATTTATTAGGCAGACTTATTTTGCTTGACCCTCAACAATTTTTAAAAATTTCTTTTAGGGAGGGTACAAACTCTCTAGTTTGTGGCATCCACACCATTCCTCAGTGTTCCTCCCTGTCATCCCCTCTAACCTGACTTACACATTGATGCTACCTCCCTGGCCCCAGAGAATGTTTGTTATTTCTCTGTGGAATAGAGTCTTTAAGTCTCATCAGGTTACCTCATGTTAGATATCAAAACTATGATATAAAATCCAAACACTTAAATTCTGAGTGAAAAGTGGTGATGGTAGCAGCCATGGTGATGATATTAGCAGGTTAAATTCTTTTCCAAAGTTCTTTTATGTCTACTATACCCATTTTAACCACACAAGAAGGTAGTCTTACAGCTGTGTTATAAAACAAAGGCCTAGAAAAATTATGGAACTTTCCTATGGTCTCACAGGAGTTTGGAGGTACTGGGATAGAACCTTGGGCTCAGCCTCTTACTCCCAGCTAGCAATGTGTCCCTCATGATAGGAATGTCCATGGGATGCAGTCACTTTGCTTTACTTCAGGGTGTGGCATTGTGGAGAAATTGAGGTTTTCCAAAACTTTTCAAAGGCTTTGTGACAAAGCCAGATGCCAAAGTGGCAGTTTAGGTAAGGTCATCTACATTCAGGAGAGGTACTATTGGCTTACTCCCTAAGCAAGCAAAAACCATGGTGTCCATGGTTGTATTAGTTATCTATTAGTATGTAACAAATTACCCCCAAACTTAGTGACTTAAAAACAACAAACATTATCTCACACAGTTTGTGAAGGTCAGGAATCAGGAAGCAGCTTAACTGAATAGTGATGACTCGGGGTCTCTCATGAAGTTTCAGTCAAGATGTCAGCTGGACCTGCAGTCATTGATGGCTGGAGGATCCTCTTCCACAGTCACTCAAGTTGACTGGATACCTCAGTTCCACACGACATGGGCCTTTCTATGCAGCTGCCCATGTGTCCTTATGACATGACAGCTTTCTTCCCCCAGAGTGAGTGATAAAGAGTGTCTCATACAAAAGCTAGTCTTTAAATTTTTAAAATTTTTCAGTTGCAGTTAACATATATTATCTTAGTTTCAGGTGTACAACATGGTGACCACATGTTTACATACCTTATGAAGTGATCACCCCTATAAGTCTAGTACCATAGTTATGACAATATTATTGACTATATTCTATATACTGTACTCCATATTCCCATGTCTATTTTTATAACAGGCAATTTGTACTTGCTAGTCCTTTCACCTTTTTCACCCATCCTCTAGACCCCCTCCCACCTGGCGATGATCAATTTCTTCTCTGAATCTATAAGTTTGTCTTATTTTGTTTTTTAGATCACTTAGAAAGCTAATATGAAGGTTAAAAGACAAAAGTAGTAAAAACTGTAACTACAGTAATAGTTAAGGGATATACAAGATAAAAAGATGTAAAAGGTGACATCAAACAAAGTGTCTGGGGTGGGGAGAATAAAAATGTAGAGCTTTAAAATGTATTAGAAATAAGGGGAAAAAATGAGCTTGAGATCATAGATACAGAGGACAGATTGGTGGTTGCCAGATGCAGGGTGTAGAGAGGTGAATAAAATGGGTGAAGGTGGTCAAAAGGTATAAAAATAAATAATGTATTACTGTACAGTATATTACTGTATTACCATAATATACATGCTATACATTATATATTTGAAAGTTGCTAAGAGACTAGATCTTAAAAGTTCTATCACACAAAATTTTGTAATTGTGTATGGTGACAGATGTTAGTCTTGTTGTGGCGATGATTTTGCAATATATACAAATATCAGATCATTTTGTTGTACAACTGAAACTTACATGTCAATCATACCTGAATTAAAAAAATAAAAGTGAGCATAGACTTTTTTCTCTATTATTTACTCCTGTGTCCTTAAGGCTTATATTAACTCCAGAACCATACATAGTGTGCAATCACTAAATTTTTGAAAGAATGAGTCTTTGGTCAACTTTCAGATTCTCCATGCCAGGAAAACCCTCCATAATACTTTGTAATAGATGAAATATATCTTTTCAACTTCTACCATGGAAATACCCTATACCATGCTAACAAAAGAAAAAATCTCGTGTGTAGATACACACACATGTGCACACATATACAATGGGATATTATTTATATCTACCACATTTTGTTATCCATTCACCCACTGGTAGACATATGGGTTGTTTTCACCTTTTAGCTATTGTGAATAACGCTGATGTAAACCGATTTACAAATAACTGTTTAAGTCCTTGTTTTCAATTATTTAGGGTGGATACACAAAAGTAGAATTGCTAAATCATATGATAATTGTAAATTTTTTGAGGAACTACCATACTGTTTTTCACAGTTGCACCATTTTACATTCTCACCACATTGTACAAGAGTCCTAATTTCTCTACATCCTCTCTAGTATTTATTTTTATGTTTTTATAATAGTCATCGTAATGGCACTGCTAATTTTTAAAGCTGTTTTGATTTTTAGAAAATAAATATAAAATTCAGTTTGTAGATATGAATTAGATTTCCCACTTGAATCTTTTTGACAGTGGTTTCAAAATTTGTCTTCCAACAAATACACAAGTAAAACACGAATAAACATGAAAAGCTTCTTATGAAAGTAGCTAATTAGAGAGAGTTGGTCATGAGAAAGGGTTCACTTCCTGGCTGGGTAGCTCTGAGAAAATTCCTTGGCCTCTCAGCCATCTCCTAGGGTTGTTTTGAGGATTGAATTATTTCATACATAAATTTGAAGCCCTTTCAGTGCCTGGCAGGCACGTGTCAGGCACTGTGTAAGCATTAGTTGTTTATTGATCGGGCCACAACTGAAACTCTCCTTGAGTTCCATTGTTTATCAGAGGTCCAAACCAGATGTAACTAGGATATTTTATTTCTTTTTGGGCAGATATGCCAGAATATATTTGAAATAATGAAACCTTTAAAGACATTTGTCATGACATTTACTGCCTTCAGAGATGTTAAAACTTCTTAAAAGGGAAAACTTTGTAGGAGCGGAAAATAATGACTTTCATATGGACATGACTATAAATAGGATTATTCTTGGGAGAAAACTTTATAAATGGAAACCTCTTAATACAATAAAAGACTGAATTTAAATACCTTTTCTCCTTGAAAATGCCAAACCAGAACTAGGGTCTTCATTATTTGTTGTATTTCTAAAGTGCTTTTCTTCCCAGGAAGCTCATTACAAACTGTCTTCTGACCTGATTCAATTCAGCTGCTTCACAGGGGAAATCACCCTTCAAAATGCACCAGTAACAGATCAGAGAGCTTGCAAATCTAGACCCAGAGTTACTTTGTATGGATATCGCGTTTTATGAAGTGCAAAACCATTTTTTCTCATTAAGGATTCAAATAATTTCATCCCTTTAGGCAGATCTTCACTTATGAGCTTGAGTCAAACTATAGTAGACAAGTTGTAGATTCCTTAGAAAGTGGGCTTCTAATGGGAGTTCTGACAATCCATTAACAGCAGGAGGGCTAATGGCTGCCTCTAAAAAATATACTTAAAGATTACAGTAACAAAAATACATACTTCAAAGTAAATAGTAAAAGTTCAAGGATTTTTTTAAATGTTGCTGTTAGTGGTAGACCACCTATTCTTTTGGCATTTGGTTTTGTCTCATAATGGCCTTTATACCATTTTTTTCCTATTTGATTTTGAGGGGAGCTGGGCAGAGTTATCAGTACATTTAATGGAGGGGAGGCATAATTGGTATATTTGTAGAATTGTGGAATTTTAAGTCTGGAAATGATCTTAGCAATCAGAAAGTCATCTGCATTATATCTGCTAGAGGAGACTTCAAATTCTAAGAAGTAATGGGCTACAGGTTATAAAAGGAAAATGAATGTCTGGGAGAATTGATGATGCTCTGGAGGCCTTAATATTTTCTCATCCATGTCATTATAGCAGTGTATTCTAGCCTAATATCCTTGTCTCAGTTATCTCTTTCTCCCTACCATATTGGTTTTTAATGATAAAATAATATATGTTAATTACAGAACTATTAGAAAGTAAAGAATAAAAAGACAAAAAGTCACCTATAGTTTTATCACCTATAGTCACATCATCCAGAGTTGTCACTGTTCATATTTTGGGGGTATTGTCCCGATCTTTTCTGTCTACATGTAAATATGACCTTTTACAAGACTAGGATCATGCATAACATACTGTCTAGTATCATTTTTACTTTGCAATAGCTCCCAACGTTTTCTCATTAAATATTCTTTAAAGACTTGATTTTCATCAGCTGCTTAGGGTAGTCTCTCAGTTGTGTAAGATTTCTCTCACCTATTTAGGAAGTTTCCAGTTTTGTCTGTTATGACACTACAATGAATGTCCATGTGCACAATAAATATTTACTTACATTTCTGATCATTTCCTCAGGAAAAAGTTTTTGGACCTTTTTCCAAATTATCCCGCAGAAAAGCACTATTTTACCCTTCTACTATAAGTAACGTGGGTGTGATCTTTTTCCCGAACCTTCATCAACACGGACCGTTACAAATTTTAAAAAATCTTGGGAGACTGATATCACCAAGATGGCAACTAGGTCATTTTGATTTTGCTCCCTCTCACAAGACATTACTGGGAGAATTCTAGAACACATGGATGAGGCTGAAGCACCACTCTGCACCAAGACAGACTGCATTAGAAGGGTTAGAGGAACAGCTACATGCTAACCAATTGCCCCTGCCTTAGGCTGGAATAGCACCATGTCAAGAGGTCTCCCCTGAGCCTATGGTTCCTCTAGTGGAAAAAGAGAGCCCCAGATAGACATTCAGCTTCTTCATCATTGTAGTTCACTTTTGGAGAGTCCCCAGTCTAGTCTTGCCCCACAGGGATTGCAGGGGAATCTGCAGGACTTGACCACTCAGAATCTGTCAGAAAAGGGGGAAGGGCTGGCAGCAACCAGCACTCTGATCTTGGCAGAACAAGTTCCTGCCTGCAACACTCAAGTAGTAGTCCATTCCAGCATTTTTGCTCATCTGCAGAGCCAAGTGATGGTGCAGTCTGACCAGTGAACTCAGCAGGGTACAGGTTTGCCTGATTTGGGTACCCAAAGACTTTTATAGCCCTGGAGCCTGGTCTGCCTCTGCCTAGGCAGGGGAACTGAGTCATAGCCCCGCCCAACCAGAAAGCCTGGCCATAACACCTGGAAATCTGTGTAGCCCACCAACCCTCAAGCAGAGAGTCCTATAGGCAGAGCTGATAGTCTGCAGAGCAAAGCCTGTGGCTCTGTTCAGGCAAGGAACTTGGGGGCATAGGTCAACTTGAGTCAAGAACACAAAGAAACTTTCTGGCCTTGGAGCTAGTTCTCCCACTATGCTGGTCCAAGGAGACTAATTTGTAGCCCTGTCCATTGATGAATACAGCTTTCAGCCTGCCTGACCAGGAAACCTAACCAGAGCACATAAGAACCTGCGTAGCCTATCCAACAGCCCTGATTTTTATATTGGCACTTGAACAGAGAGTACATGCTCTCCCCATCTACAGAGCAAAACCCATGCCCCTGTATGGTCACGGAATTCAATGCACAGTATTACCTGCTTTGGGTTCCCAAACAAACCATGCAGGCCCTAGGGCTTGTCCTTCTACCCTACAAGGGCAGAAAAGCTCATTTATAGTCCAATCTACTGCTGAGTATCATATACAGTCCAGAATCTATTAAGCTGGACCAGAGAACCCAGGCAACTGTGGAGACCATCCCACAGCCTCACTTGGGCAGGGAACCAAACTAGCAATCTTAAACAACTGTTCTCAGCCAGTGGCCTTACCCAAAAATAGACCCTAATAGCAAACCCTGTCTGCCCAAGGATGTTATTAGCAGAAACATCCAGAAATCCAAAGTGAGCTGACTGGTAAAGAACTATCTCTGCCAGAGTGAACCTGTAAAAGTCTGAAAGAGGGGACTGCTTACTTGAATGTGCAGGTAGCAATATAGGGAACCAAGGATCACAAAAAAAGTATCTGGTGAACATTATGCCACCAAAGGAAACTAACAAAGCTCCAATAACTGACCTAGAGAAATGGACATCTGTTAACTATCAATTCAAAATAAGTTTAGTGAACTACAAGAACACACAGACATCAGTGAAATTAGGAAAACAATGCATGAACAAAATGAGAACTTGGACAAAGAACCAGAAACCATTAAAAAACACCTAAAACTAATGTTGTATGCCAGCTGTAATTGAAAAATAAATTAAAAACAAAACCCCATAATGCCAAGAGCTGAAAAATACAATGATTGCACTAAATAATCCAACAGAGAGCTTCAAAACAAGACTTAATTATGCAGAAGAATCAGTGACCTAGGACATTGGGCATTTAAAATTATCCAGTCAGAGGAGCAAAAAAGAAAAAAGTGAAAAGGAGTAAAGAAAGCCTATGGGACTTACAGGACACAGTCAAAAGAAACAATGTCCACATTATGGGAATTCCAGAAAGAGACAAAGAAAACGAGACAGAAAGTATGTTTAAAGCAATAATAGCTATAAACTTCCCAAACCTGGGGAGAGAACTGGACATCCAGATCTGTGAGGTACAGAAGATCCCAGAGAAGCTGAACCCAAATAGGGCTACACTGAGACACATTATAATTAAATCATCAATGACTAAAAGAATTGTGAAAGAAGAGAAAAGAAAGTTATATACAAGGGAACTCTAAGACTATTGAAAGATTTCTCAACAGAAATATTTCAGGCCAGGAGAGAATGGAGTGATTTCAAAATATTGGGGGGAAAAAAACTGTCGACCAAGAATTCTATACCTGGCAATGCTGTCTTCAGAAATGAAGGTAAAATAAAGACTTTTCTGAACAAACAAAAGCTGAAGGAGTTTATCACCACTAGACCTGCCTTACAGGAACTGCTAAATGGAGTTCTTTGAGTAAAAACATAACATAAGAAGGTATACACTTGTTATACAAATAACAAGTGCTGATGAGGATGTGGAGAAAAGGGAACCCCCCTACACTGTTGGTTGGATTGTAAATTGGTGCAATCACTGTGGAAAACCATATGGAGATTCCTCAAAAAATGGGTAGTAGAGCTGCCATGCAACTTAGGAATTCTACTTCTGAGTATTTTTCTGAAGAAAACAAAAACAGTAATTTGGAAAGATATATGAACCCTTATGTTCATTGTAGCATTACTTAACAATAGCCAAGATATGGAAGCAACATGGATTTCATCGATCAATGAATGGATATGTGTGTATATGAATATTACTCAGCAGTAAAGAATGAAATCTTGCTGTTTGCCACCACATGAATGGACCTAGAGGGTGTTATGCTAAGTGAAATAAGTTAGAGGACAACTACTATTATGAGCTCACTTATATGTGGAATCTAAAAAACAAATAAACAAAACTGAAACCGACCCATAGATATAAAGAACAAGCTGATGGTTGCCAGAATGGATAGAGGTGGTAGAGGATGGGGAAATAGGTATACACAGTACACTAAATGTTGGGCTGTTACAGGGTGCCCATTCTCACCACTTCTGAAAGTCATAGTCAGAGCAATCAGACAAGAAAAAAATGCAAAGCATTAGAAAGGAAGTAAAATTGTCTCTTTTTGCTGGTGACATGATTTTATATATAGAAAATCCTAAAGACTCCACATGAAAACTGTTAGATCTAATCAATGAACTCAGAAAACTTGCAGGTTACAAAATTAATACAAAAATCAGTTGAATTTTATACATTAATAATTAATTATCTGAAAAAGAAACAATCCCAGTTACAATAGCATCAAAACAATAAAATACTTAGGAATAAATATAACCCGGGAGGTAAAGGAAAGCTATGACACTGATGAAAAAAATAGAAGAAAACACAAATAAATGGAAAGGTATCCTGTGTTCATGGATTGGAAGAACTAATATTGTTAAAATGCCTGTACAACCCAAAGTCATCTATAGATTCAATGAAATTCCTACCAAGATTCCAATGGCATATTTTTACGGAAATAGAAAAAAACAATTCTCAAATGTATGTGGTACCACAAAAGACTCCAAATAGCCAAAGCAATCTTGAGGAAAAAAATAAGAAAAAAAGGAGGTATCATATTTCCTGACTTCAAGCAACATTTATTATAAAGTTACAGTAATCAAAACAGTATGGTACTGGCATAAAGACACATAGACCAAAGTACAGAATTGAGAGCCCAGAAATAAACCCATGCAAGGGAGCCAAGAATACTCAATGGAGAGAAGACAAATGGTGCTGGGAAAATTGGATATTCACATGTAAAAGTGAATCTTACACACTCGTAAAAATTAACTTGAAATGGATTAAGGATTTCAATGTAAGACCAGAAACCATAAAACTGCTAGAAGAAAACATAGGAGAAAACTTCCTTGACATGGGTATTGGTGATGATTTTTTTGGTTACAAGCAACAAAATAACAAGTAAGACTACATCAAATATAAAAAGCCTTGGCACAGCAAAAGAAACAAATCAACAACATGAAAAGAACGTACAGAATGAGACAAATACTTACAAACCATGCATCTAATAAGGAGTTAATATCCAAAATATGTAAACTCATAGAACTCAATAGCAAAAATATCCTCCACAGTTTAAAAATGGGACCTGAATACACATATTTTCAAAGATGATCTACAAATAACCTATAGGTACATGAAAATATACTCAACATCACTAATCAACACAGGGAAATGCAAATTAAAACCACAGTGAGATATCACCTCACCCTTTAGAATTGCTGTCATCAAAAAGACAAGAGATAAATGCTGGTGAGGATGTGGAAAACAGGGAACCCCATGTACTGTTGGCGGGATTGTAAATTGGTGCAACCACTAGAGAAAACAGTATGGAGGTTCCTCAAAAAATTAAAAATAGAACTACCATATGATTTAGCAATTCTGCTTCTGGGAATATATCCAAAGGAATCAAAATCATTATCTCAAACAGATATCTGCACCTCCATGTTCATAGTGGCATTATTTACAATAGCCAAGACATGGAAACCACCTGTTTCTATTGATGGATAAAGATGGTGTGATATATACATATGTGTGTATATATAGATGTATGTATACACAATGGAATACTACTCAGCCATAAAAAAGGAATCTTGCCACTTGAGACCACAAGGATGGATCTTGAGGGAATCATGCTAAATGAAATAAGTCAGACAGGGAAAGATGTACTATATGATCTCACTTATGTGAAATCTAAAAAAAAAATCTCATGGATAAAGAGATCAGGTTTGTGGTTATAAGAGGCGGAGGGTGGGGGAAGTTGGATGAAGGTGGCTAACCAGTATAAAATTCCAGTTATAAGTCCTGAGGATGTAATGTGCAACCGAGGACTATTGTTAACACTGCTGTGTGGTATATATGAAAGTAAAGAGTAAATCCTACGAGTTCTCACAAGGAAATTTTTTTCTGTTTTGGTATGTATATGAGATGATGGATATTAAACTTATGGTAATCATTTCATAATATATGTAAGTAAAATTATTATGCTGTATACCTTAAACTTATAAAGAGCTATATATCAACCATATCTCATTAAAACTGGAAAAAATTTAAGTTGGGAAGATTTCAAAATCTTTAACAAATCAGATATATTAAAATCTCACTTCAGTCATTTTGAATTTGTTTGATTACTAGTGATACTGAACATTTTTTATGGTTAATTTTTGTCTTGTTAATTGCCTGTATATGCCATATGCTCACTTTTCTATGGAGGTTTTTACTTTGATTTTTAAGTTTTGTTTTACACTAAGACCCATAATTTATAGCTAAATGTTGAAAAAAATTTCTTCTTTTTTTTTTTTACCTATTTCAAGGTGGCTGTTTTGAGATACAAAAATTTTTATATAGCCAGACATCAATATTTTTTTCTATGTTTTTTCCCTTGCTTTTATGCTTACACCCAAAGATATTTTCTAAAACACCAATCTGATCATACTTCTTCCTTAATTAAAATCTTCCAGGGGCTTTTGGGGGGAAAATCTAGCCTCCTTCTGGTGCTTCAGCCTCAGGCTACTGTCACCCAACAGACACTTGGGCTTCTGGTCACACTGAGCAATTGTACCAAGTACTCTCTACTTAGCTCCCTCTACTTGGACACCAAGCCCTCCACCAGCCCATGGGCTCCCTCCCCACCTAACCCCCTCTTCCCATGTTTCACTGAAGCCCCAACTTTGACATGACCACCTCTTGTACAGCATCTGGTCCCCAGGGGGCTCAGTGCTTTGTAAAATGAATCATTCAAACAGGCAGAGTCTAAAATGACTAAGAGGAGAACTGGCTCTCAGGATCAGTTTAGGATCAAAAGATTGGACAGAGCTGGTAGGGACTGAGTCTCAGTAATGAGCAATGGAAAGAAACGGGGCAGAGAACCCAGGCAACCTGGGCAGGGCGTTCAGAAATGAGCAGAATGGAGTCGGGGGTGGGAGGCAGGGGTTGTGCCGCAGGCAAAGAGCAGGTCAGATTGCTTGGCAGCTCTAGGAGGCTGGTGCCCAGGGGCTCAGGGCCAGGACTGGGCTCCCCAGAAGATGAAGGGCAGTGTCAGGGAAGGGCTTGGTCTTGAAAGCACTAAGCAACAGTCATCTGAGGTCCCAGACTAGAAAATCTAACTATTCAAACCTCTAACACCTGTACAGTCCCCTGCACCAGCAAATGTCATTGCCAGCTATCCAGTTTCATAGGCCAGAAACTGGAATCACTCAATTCCTCTTCTCCCACACTCCACATCCCATCTGTCAGCAAGTCCTCTTGGCTCTGCCCTCAAAATGTTGACAAACCACATACTGCATGATTCCAGTTGGATAACATTCTGGAGAAGCCAAAACTGTAGGGACAGAAATCAGATCTGTTGCCAGAGGCTAAGGCCAGAGGAGCAGGGGTGACTAGGAAGGGTCCTGAGGGAATTGGGTGGCTGATAGAACATTTCAATAATTTGATCATGGTGGTAATCACACAACTGTCAGCATTTATTAAAACTCATGGAACTGTATGCTCTTTTTAGGTTTAAGTAAATTACATCTTAATAACAACTATGGGGAAAAAAATAATACTCTAACCATTTCTCACCGTCTTGGCCATCACTCTGGTCTGGGGTGATGGTCTTGGATTCTTATTGCAGTGGCCTCTCCGCTGTCCTCACTGCTCCTGTCCTCACTTTGCTGTAGTGTATTCCTAGCATAGCAGCCTGATTGCTTCTTTTAAACCAAAAGTCAGTTTGTCATCTTTTTGCTTAGAACTCCAGAGGTAAAAGACCTCTGCAGAGTGAAGGCCAAAATTCTCACATGGCCTCCAAGATCCTACATGACAGTCCTTTTTTTTACTCTTCTGGCGACCTCCTCCTAACCGCCCCCCCCATATCCCCCTTCTCACGTAGGTGACTTCACTCTAGCCACTGTGTCCTTGCTCCTTGGGTGTGAACTGCATACTCCCTTCTTGGGGTTCTCTGTCTGGAATGTGCTTCTCCCTAATTTCCATTCGTGTAGTCCCCTCCCTCATCTCTTTCAGGTCTTTGCTCAAATAGCACCTTCTGAGGCCTTCTCTGACTACCCTATTTATAATTGCAGCCCACCTGTCCCCCAGCCCACACCCCTCTTTTATTTGCTATCCTCTTTCTGTCTTTCTCAGACTGTAGTTCCATCTGACATACCACATATTGTTCATTTTGTTTATTGTGTGATTCCTCTTTATATCCATGAGGACAGAATTCTTGTTTTATTTCCTGCTATCCTTCCAGTACTTAGGACAACTATTTGCCTGGCCAATAATAGACACTCAAATTCTGTAGGTGGAGGAAAAGAAGGCATCAAGAGTGCCAGGAACCAGCAGTGATGGCACTCTTGTGTGTCAGCAACTCAATGTGCCTCAATGTCACTTGGCTCTTCCCCAGAGAATCTTGGACAATATGGGCTGAAGTACAAGTCTGTGTTTGTGGGCATAGGTGTTTGCGGGTGGTAGCTCCTCCTTCCTGTTTCACTGCTGTCTCAGATGCTTACTAACAGACACCTTCTCTCAAATTTCTCTCTAGAAGCAGATGTTCCAGGAGAGGAGTAGCCGGATGCTGCAGGCCTTGTCCCCGAAGCAGAGCCCTATGAGCAGCCCTACCAGGAGCCGGTCCCCTTCCCGCTCCCCGTCGCCCACCTTCGCATGGCTCCCAATCAAAACCTCACCCCCTTCCTCACCCAAAGCGGCTTCAGCCTCCATCAGCAGCCTGAGTGAGGTGGATGAGGACGAGAAGTAAAGGCTGCTGGTAGACAAGAGCCACACCACACAGGCTGGGGAGGAGGGTGGGGACATTTAGGATGCCTGGGTGGTGTTTGAAGGGTAATAGTCACAGGAGCTGCAGCTCAGCAGGAAGACTCTGAGCTCTGCTAAAGGGAGGCCTTGGGACTAGCTCTCCCTCCATCTCCATTTAGCCCAAGACTTGGGCTCTGCATGGAGGTTTCCAGCCAGACAACCTATACAAACCTTCTTAGAGTCATCTAGAATCAATCTACTTTAAACTTGCTAAGGAAAGATGCAGAACACCCCCCATAGACTTGCGCCAATTGAGGTATCTTCTACTCTCATCCCTACACCTACCCCTACCAAGTGCACCCCCTGTGGAAGCGGCTGTTCCCTCGACCTGCTACTTCCAGGTCCTAACGCCCTGCACGTTGCCTCCTAGCACCTAAGCTCTGCCAAAGTTGTCTCCAATAAAAATAGTTGCGTTAGAAGCGAATTTCAACCTAAGTTTAGCCACTGAGACCTGATATTGCAGCACATCAATTCTTTCCAGTTCCAGGAACATGGCGCATAGACAAAGCCTTGCTTTAGGCCAGATATATTAAGGTCATCTAGTGTGACTCTTCTTTATCAAAGGACAATTTTGTCAAGGAGAGAGAGCCACATAAGGCCTAATGTGCTCCTGGTTGTGCTTTTTCAGCAGTGGTTTGACTTGTTTTCCAAAAATTACCTTAATCTGTGGGAAATACAACAGAGAAAAACATCCTATCAAGAAAGAAAAGAGGAGCTGCTTTTCTTTGGCTCCAAGTTTAGCAGATGGTAGATATCTCCTGAAACTTCTCTTTAGAGGATTCTACTATGGAATGGCTTTCCCCATTTCTGACCAGTTAACAGTTTCATAGACCTCAATTAACAGTTCGATGTACCGAACCACATAGTATACCAATAGGGGGTGCTACCTGCACACATCTTTTCTATGTATACTCTAAACATGCCATCCAGGGTATAGATCGTATGAAATATGAAAATATGGTGGTGGCATTTTCCAATATACTCCTCTCCTGCTCTCTCCCTAATAACCGTGTTGAAATCCTTGATCTCAAGGACTGTCTGGTTCCCTCGTGACTTGGGAACTTTGTCAAAAGCTCATCTTGGATTTCTGTAGAAAGGCTTGCACCAACCAGGAAATTAGTATGTTGTTCTCACGGCCTGTCATATTTTGGGGTGAAGGGAGGCTCTGAAGAGTTTCGCAGAGCACTACGAGAACCTCAGTTCTGAGCTCAGCATCTGAATGGTCTGGGGAGTATTATAGTTATCTCTGGCCCTCGGTTTGCCAAATGAGATGCAGACCTGGAGCATTCCTGCTGACTTGTTTAAAGTTACTATCCCCTCATCACAGGTAGGAACTGAGCAGGTAGAGTGAAGGTATAGAACCACACTCTTTGGTAGATGAGGCATTGCCTGGCTGTCCCAGTAAAGCCAGAGACAGAACTGGGACCTGAGCAGTGACCCAAACCAGCAACTTGTAGGCAGAGCCCAGTATCTCTTGTGACAGAAACACCCCTTTTCTAGGGCCTTGGGAACCAGCCTTCTGGGTGACAAGTGGGGCAACCAGTGAAGGAAGGTGGCATGTCTTTCCCCCCTAGTGTTGGGGACAAACTACCTCCCTGCCCACCTGGAGATGAGTGGTGTTTATTGGGAAGCAAAGCCAAGAAGCTAAGCTGGCTTGGAACCCCCTTGTTCATGGCACTTCCTCCAGAACTCCGATGAGCATTCATGTGGGACAGAGTTTGCAGGAACATGGCATATGAGTAGAAAACTTTTTGCAGTTAAGGCCTAGAACATTGCTCCACTGGGAGAACAAGGTCCCATTCTACTGTGCCCATTAATTCTCTGTCATGCACCCAGGACAAACTGGGCATTTAAGCCTACCACTTCAGTTGAGTGAGACTTGTAGCAGTGAAAGGGTAAAGAAACCAGCTGGGTAAGACAAGGTGGTGAGAACAAAAGAAAAAGCGAAAAGAGAGAGGTACCAGGAGAGAGGAAAGGAGGCTAAAGTAAATCTCAAACCATTTCAGGACACCACTTATAGGGGAGACTCTTGGGAAGCCCTTTTTTGTGCTTACTCCATGGTGCAGAGCAGATAGATCCACTTTGCCTGAATCCTGCTCTGAAGCAAATAGCATGGGGTCAATGCATCAGGATCATTGTAGGCCCTATACACCATTTTGACAGGTGCCATGTATGTGACTCAGATTCAGTGCCATCATGGCTGCCAATGATGGGAAACAACCAATGCCTGGGATAATCCAGGGATGGGCCAAAACAACCAAAATGTTCTAAATTTCACCGCATGTTCCCTTCCTGTCCTCTAACAGTGCCTCCCCATTCTGCTAAGGTTACAAAACTACTGAGAAAGAATGGGGGGTGCAATTCTGCAACCCAACTTTTTATGATTCCTGGCCAGTTTCACATTTTCAGGAAGAGATAGGGTTGGTCTGCTTGGGCAAACCAGTTAACAATAATGGCCAAGAGTGAGTGAGGCAGTAATGAGAGATGTAAGAAGTATGATGCAAGCTTGGGGAGACCAGCAGAAATGACAAAAAGCAAGGAAGGATTCTTTTGCCCTATTAAGGGATGGAAGCTTCAGACTGAGAACATGAGGACACCACTTAGGGTGATAGAAGGATAGATTAAATGAAGATGGGCAAAAACGGGGCTGAAAGAGGATGAGAGTGAGAGAATAGTCACTCCATTCCAAGTGTCACCCAGGTAAAGTCAGGCTTCCTTTCACAACACCCGAAGTCAGTGGGTCTCCGTGCTCCTTAGATACCCCATTTCATCAATGCTCCATTAGCTACCATACCCTCCTCCCAGGGACCCTGAAGTCAAATATTCACCTTTCACCAGCTAAAAACACCAGGGGGACTTGTAATATCAGTCACATTGAATAGCCCATTTATGGGAAGCTAGCTCCCATGTGTCAGGACCTTACAAGGTAAAGGGAACCAACCTCAAGAAGTGACCCTGAGACTAAGTCTACCTTCTGCTCTGCTGTGGGGGATAGGACACAGCTGTGGGATTGTAATCTTTCTCCACACCTTAGGCTATGGTTACTGTGAGTCCATCCTTGGAGGGAGGGATGGGAAGATTGTGGGTTTTCTCTCCATCTTCAGGCCTTACTTGAGCATGCAGCCGTATCCCAGGACGAGATGCAAGATAGCACCACAGACTCAGCTGAGTCAGATGAGCCAGAACGGAGCAGAGACATTCCTGTGCCTCAGGCATCCGTTCAGTGCTAGTCTTGGCCATCGAGTTTTTTAAAAAGAGAATAAGTTCAAGAGGCATTTGCAACTTGTACTTCTCTCTAGACTTCAGTTTTTTGTTGTGTCACTACAATGTGTTCTGGGACAAAGCCATAAGAGCATATATACTTAAGACTGCTGTACATACAAGACAAGACGACGATACGCGTCTGTGTTAAAGCACGACCTTATGCCCAAGCAATTGCTCTGGTGCTGAATGACGCAAACTACTGGAATCAGCCGTCATTCCCACCCCCTCGCCCACCCCGGCTCCAAACCCACTCCTCCCAAATGGAACACGGCATTCCCAACCTGTTTATAAATAAAGAGATGCAGAATTGCACTTCTGCTTGTTGTGTTTCTTTAAAATTTACTCAACGTGACAAAATACATGTGTAGCAGCTATCCTGGCTCTACCTACTTGTGTCCCCAGCACTTAAGGATGGGACTCCATGCTATGTGTCATGGGGCAGAGCCTTGAGTTGCCAAAGTGCCCACACCTGACTTAAAAACTAGTTGGGAACAAACGCACCTGGAGGAAAGGTCACTGGGGGAGCCCAGTCAGGACCCTGAGTGGTACATTCCCCTGCCAACTTGCTTTGTGACCTTGGCCAAACCATTTAACTTCTCTGACCCCAGTGTCTGCTTCTGTAGAATGAGAGATTGGAGGAAATGGTGTTGAAAGCCTCCTGTGCTTGTAAAGGTCTCTAAACTTATTATGAGGCAGCCTGCGTTGTTCCTAAGCTTCTCCAGCTATGATGCTGTCACTGAGCAACCATGAGGAAGTGCTTACCTCTCACTGAGTGGGAACCTGGAGAGGTAGTCAGCCAAGTCCCTGGAGCCTCCATAACTGCCAGCATCGATGGCTGGTTTCACTCTTCAACTGCTATAAGCTCTTTAGCGCCACTCACCTTTCTTATACCTGACAAATGGTTTTCACCTGTATGAAATGTGGGTGAGCAGCCATTTTGACTATTTTTCCATCTTTGGGGAAAAGCTTTGATCAGCTGGAAGCTGATAGATGGTGGTGGAGGCACTAAATCAGGATCCCAAACGTCAACAATTAAGGCAGATGCCGATGTTCTGACAATTGCGTACATGCCCTCCACTAGCTGAATTTAGGAGCTTCTATTAACTCCATCTGGTGAGGGTTAGTTATTTGAAATGACAACAGTTCTAACACTGGCCGTTGCTCCAGAAGACTAAAGCCAGGCCTGCAGTCAGCAAGGGAATTGATTTAGAAACAGAACACCCATTATTTATAGACCATATTACTTGGCTTTGCCACACAGATCAAACACATTCTTGACAGATTGTATTTAGAGTAATAGTTACGGGTTTCTTCTTAAGAAATGTTTTCAAGGGACAATTGGTTCTATAGCATAACAAAACTCATGTTTAAGAACTCTGATATCTGCCCCAAAGATAATTAACCTTTGTTAATTAATACAATTCCTGGGATAAAAAGGTACACTCAAAAATATTTACACACGCGAAAACCACATAGTCGTCTTGTATTGGAGTTGTCATTGGCTATTGGAGTTGAATGTTTAGGTGACTTCTCCAGGTATTCGGCAGGAGCTATTAGATAAAAACATGTCCATGAGATGCTTTTCAGGCAAGGATGAACTATCATCGTATGACAGTTCATAAGCACGAAAGTATATCCAGTGATCAAATTATTTAATAAACCATCAAGCAAAAACCAATAAATACTAGCAAAATTTGAAAATGTCGGTAAGGGCATAAATATCTGTAAGTGCTAATTGATTGTTATTATAGGCCCTTCTGCACTGCCATAAGTTATATTCTAGAAAAATCTCAGCTGCAGTTAACCAGATGTGGGAAAATTGAGGAGATTGTTCAGAATAGGGTTGGCTTGTATTGTCACCTATAAGCAATTTTTATTCTCATCTTCATTATCTTTCTTACGGGCTGGGGAAAGAAATTGATCCACAAGGCTATTCATAAAAGCAGAGTTCTGATGGAGAGATTAGACATAACTAAAATATTTGATATATAACCTTCCATTTTCAAAGAATTAATGAATCTATCTGAGTTAGGATATTTTACCCTTTCCACAGGGACCTCTTCAACTTATACTTGCAAATGAACTTGTCACTCTAAAATTTCCAAGTTCAAAGAAAATCTGTCATGTTCTGCCATGCACGTGGCAGGACATGAGTCATTGTATAGCTTGAGGAGATATCCAGTCTTTCTTGTCTGGTAATCATGTTTCACTGGACAGATGTTGACAAGATGCCATTTACTAGTCTGACAACAAGTCAACATGAACACAACTAAGGACTTGATTCTTTTTGTATTGGTTTCTAGATCTGGTACCCAGTAACTAATGATAGATGAAAGATGTTGGATTGGTGTGTATTAGTTTCCTGTTGCTGTAACAAATTGAGTGGCTTAAAATAAGAGATTTATTATTTTACAGTTCTGGAGGTCAGAAGTCCAAAATGGATCTTACTGTGCTTAAAGTGCAAGCAGATTATGTTCTTTTCTGGAGGAGCTAGGGGAAAATCCATTTTCTTGCCTTTTCCAGCTTCTAGAAGCTGCCTATATTCCTTAGCTCATGGCCACCCCTTCCATCTTCAAAGGCAGTAATGGCCAGTTCAGCCTTTCTCACATCACATCACTCCAACACTCCTGCCTCTCTTCTACTCATGATTACATTGAGCCCATCTGAATAATTTAAGAAACCCTATTTTAAGTTCATCGGCAACATCAATTACTTCTTGCTGTGTAATACAACATATTCCCATGTTCTGAGGATTAGGATGTGGACATCTTGCGGGGTTGGGGGGCATTACTCTGTCTACCATGAAATGATTGAAGACAGTGGTCAGAAACCTTTGAGCTTTTTTCCAGATCCTGACAGAGTCGAAGAACAGTAACTCTGATGCAGATAGATTCGTGTCCTCTTTTAAACATTCCTACAGCTACTTGTGATAAACCTGCTTAAATGTTTCTTTCAAGTCTTAACACCCACAAGAGAAGCATGGAGTAGGCAAAATGTAAGATTTATGACCCAAATGAATGTGGGAACTGGTCCATGAGGAGAGGAAGCATTAGATCCTCGGCTCATGAACACAGAACCATAGCTGGTAGAGAAGGAAGTGTAAGAGCTCCTCTCCTCCTGTTCTCTGTGCATACCCACCAGTTCACATTTGGCTATACCAAGATGACAAGAAGTGAAAAGGTAGCTAACCAAAGTCTTTGATCATTGGAAATGTCCCTGCTGAAAAAAGACCAGGAATACAGATTCTGGCTTTCAGGAAGAATCTGTTTCCTGCCTATTCTCCCTGTTTTTGTTGTTGTTGTTTGTTTTGTTTTTATTTTGTTTGGTATTTGTTTTGGTCTTTGAATGTTGACCATAGTCAGTTTAAGCTGGGGCTCATTTCCAGCTATCCAGTATTAAGGTACTCCATGTTCCCTTATCGAGTAACTTATTTTCCCACTGTGGCCTTTGGACTGCATTTTAACTTAAGGTCTATCAGACATTCCTGTCTTAGGCATTCAGTAAACATTTGAGTGAGCTACTAGGTGCTAGAGACACAAAGAGTAAAGAGGATGCCATCTCTGCCCCCACCCCAATTTCATTTCAGTAGCTTGACTCTCAACTTGGGTTTCTCCAGACCTCTGACATCACTGAGCTCTTGATTAAGTCCATGTTTCCGATTCTGCCAAATAGAATTTGATGATGATTTTACTAATGTACTCATTTCACATTATTTTATTAATCACTTTGGGGTGGGGTGCTCTAACGTTCCCAAAGTGCAAAGATTGCCAATTCTTACTCAGACTGGGGGAAAACAGGCAAAGTAGATTTTAAAAAGACTTTCTATTTAGTAGAAACCACTCTTTGAGAACACTAAATGGAGAAGCCTGACGATATCACCCCTTAGCTAGGCCTATGAACAGTAAGGCTTTAACAGGTGTGGGCCCTCGCCTGCAATAGTTGAAACTCTTCCACTTGGACAGAGGTGTTTTATGGATGAGATGGGCATTCAAGGTCTCACCCTAAATTCTTTGATTGCAGGGTGGCTGACAGGCCTCTCACCTGAATAATAGGGCATTATTTGCCCTCATAAACTGTTATTTTGTTACCAAGTGAAGCTCCAGGAAAAGAGCAGTTTTCACATAGGAAGTTATGTTCCAATTATTGTGCTAAGGTGACAACAATCATCTCTAATGTCAGAAATAATTACGCTATTAAGCAATTACTAAGGAACTGTGGAAAGCTTCTGCATCCATCACTGCTGTTGAAATCATTAATGTGTTTATTTTGTTTGAGGACTGGCAAATTCTGTTTGGACAGGAATGCCAGCAAATACAAGTAGCATTAGCTTTAGCTTAGAGTTTCTTGCACAAAAAGAAACAGCAAGGCTGCTTAGTTGCCCTAGATCCAAATCGACAAGGCCTTTTCTCTCTTTTAAGAATTTTCTAGTTATCTGTTAAACAGAACATCAATAAAATGGCAAGGATCTTAAGCCTGCTCTATGCTATGGAGACAGGATTTGATGCTGCCAGCATTCTAGCTAGTCTCAAAGGCTGGTCAATAGTTTAGACTTTATCACTGGTTTTCAACCCTGTCACATATTAGAAGGCCCTAGGGAATTCCTTCCCAGAGACAGTCTAATGGAATGGACTCAGAGATTCCAACGTGGCCAGGTTGAGACCCTCTGGGCTACAGTTAATATTTCAACTCACAAAACAAAGTGAGCCTCTGAGAGAACTGGATTCAAAGAGGTTGATGATCAATGCCTTTTATAGCAAAGATAAGAATTGATCTGCCATGTAGCTATGACAGAAAAAGATCTAAATATCATTTTTATTTCCTTATCCCAAGAGAGACTATTATGTTGATAAAAGTGCCATCAACGGGCAGAGGGCAAAAAATTCATTTAAGATCAACACTTAGAAATGACAAGGGTACTGTTAAGCACACAGCCCAATGACTGGTGAAAATGGGCACTCAATGTTAATTTAGAAAAGCTTCAATAGCTTATTATGGCTGTATATAGCTATACTGTCCAATTTCATAGCCACTAGCCACAGGTGACTATTTAAATTTAAGTTAATATAAATTAAAAATTCAGTTTCTCAGTTGAACTAGCCACATTTTAAGTGTTCAAGTGGCTAGTGGTGACCATACTGGACAGTAGAGAGAACATGCTCATCATCACAGAGTTCTAGTGGGGAACACTGGTCTACAGAAACCCTTCCCAGAGGGAACCCCACCTACACACCTTATGGTTTAGTGTCCTGTGATCAAAGAGCACGTCTGTATGTAACTTTGAGGTGAATAGTTGAAAATATCAGCAGATAATCATCTGTAGACATGCATTGTAGTCATTGGAAAGAATTTGAAATGAAGGACAAGGACATAAAAACATATATAAAGTGCAATGTTCTGTGGCAGCTTCACGGAACTGCAGACTCTTGAGTTAGAAGGTCTCTTTCAGAGTCTCAACTGTAGTTACTTTATGATTTTCAAAACAGGTCAGGAGTGGCTGCTATAAGAAAGCTATCTATCCCCCAGTTATGAATGACATGTTAGCACAGTGGCTGACTTTTGGCATAACACAGATGTCCTGGCTTGGAAAGCATATTATATGGTCCCCTTTCTCCCATCCATGAATTATATTTTGAAAAATACTGCTACAACAGCTTACTGTTAAGCAGCTCTTTTATTTTGCCAAATGGATGTTCCCAAAAAAGATGAGCTCAATGTTGCCTGCTGCGTAGAATCCACATAACCTATTTTTTCTTCGACTGATCATATCCTTTGTCCATTCCCAACAACTTAAAAAGGTGTTCATGTATTGAATCTCAGAAACCGATCAAGTAGAAGGTGAAACTTACAGGTGAGAGGGATGAGAGCTCAGGAAAAGACCACACTAAAGCACAGTGAATCACAACTACCATTTTATTGTTTGATGATTGTGGTACAGAATTGTCCACATGCTCTGGGACTAGTTTGGCTAGGACACACACCACAGATAGCTCCACAACTTATGGGGAACATTATCTGAGCCACACACACTTCTCTGGTTATCTTTTTCCAACAATCTCAACAACAAAATACTTTTCTCCATAGAAGATGGTGCAACAAATTACCTCGAACCAAAGTCATCGTGACAGTGTGTTCCAGCCAGGCCACAGAATAGCACAGAGCACAAGGGTGCCGGCCTTCACTCTGTGAATCACAGGACCGCTCATGAGCACTGGACACGTGTGTACACTTATCGCTGTAACTAAGCTGACAGATGCACAAAGCGAACCAGGTCAGATTTGGACTTCTGAGTACAAACATTATAATGAACTTGTATTTCATACATAAGTTAATATTCTTCTCTTGTCAAATCAGCTATTGTTCTCAGTTTAGACATTGCTTTTATGAGTTAAAGAGTTATGAAAAATTGGCCAAGAAAGTAACTTTACATTAAAACACAGTGTTAGATATGTCCACGACAGTATATTTTACTCCGTGTTGACTCTTCTTATTTGGTTCAAGCATTTCTTAAGTATTCACAAGTTGCATTCTAAATCTGGGAAATATTACATTGCCAGCACTTGTATACTTTTGTGAGGATGTGAACTTAGAGCAACAGATGGTGTGATGTGTATATAAACCTGAAGCAGCAGTTACAACCTCAAATGACACCAAGAATTCGGCAGAGATGAGAGTTAGCCAGAATGCTAAAGAAGTATGTTCCATTCTTCCAAAACCTGTCATGTCATACAGAACAGACTCAAGTACAACTCCAGTTTCTATCAGAGTGTAGCATTCAGTTGTAGTGCAATGCAGCATGAGAAGAGGGCATAATAATTGTGACAAACATAACAGAAACAAAGGCGGAGGCAATATAACTCGATTCCTCCAACACTGAGTAAAGTCAACTTAAATTTTTTATAGACTCAATAATTGATGTTTTCTAAGTAAACCTCGCCTTGACTGTCTACCCAGAATCAAGATACATTTAGTTTGGTCTAGTCTAAAAAAGAGTTTTAAGCATATGCACAATCTATTGGTCAAATTCACATGCCAGCTGTAACAGAAACTTTTAAAAGTGAAAAGCAAGAAACTAAAGAACTTTTATGTGATAGTTTCCCCAGTAAGTTACATAGGCAACTAGAGAAAAAAGAGCAGATACAGGATCTCGGCGAGCCCCTTCTATTTTATCTTTTAGACTGGTTATGACAACCAGGCAAAGTCTGCCTCCTGCCAGGCTGGTCCCTCTTCAATGTCAGGCAATCTCCAGTGGTTTTAGATCCCTATAGTTATAGGCTTCTGCTGTAATTATTTTAAAACATTTGTCCTCATCAAACATGTGAGATAATAACAGCAGTTTTTTATATAGAGGCATAAGCCAGTTCTTAATGTAAATACGGTGCCTTTTAAAATACTGATCGAGGTTTCCCATGGTTATAAAAACTCAAATGACAAAAAGAAATAAAATTTATAAGAAAGGGGTGTCATGATATATTATAAACAACAACATAACATTTTATACTCATCCTACCTGTTTTGGCAAACTCCTCTTGTCACACTACATTTAGTTAGCATGGCAAAATGGCAAATGAGTTTGACTTCCAATCAGGTTGAACTTTTGTAATTGCCTTTTTAATGCCTAGCACACATGACGAGCCAAAAGAGATTTACAACCGAATGTTAAGATTCTTTTAATATTCTCTCAAAAAGAATCTCAAGAATATTTTAAAAGATTAAGTGGTTCTGGTATTAATATGTATTATATTCTAAGTTTGTCATTTTCAACCAATTTGGAAGGCAAAGATGAACTGAAGAGCTGTTAAACCAGTCATAAGTGCGAGTTAAACATTTCTTTGCTAACTGTAGGGCAAACATACTGCTTACAGTATATATGATCTTTGACATTTGTGCTGTTTTAGCCTGTTTGCAAAAATTATGCACAGAATTCAAATTAGTAGGCCACTTTTAGGTTGGCAAAAGTTAGAATTATTTAATAGAATGTTCTTGTAAAAAATTTTATTATCCCCTAAAGATTCAATTCCGATGGGAAACAGAATCCATGTTGAAAGCTAAGAAGCAAAATTACCAAAGAAAATCAAATGACAGGGTTTTTCTCTCTATGAAAATCTCAGATAAGCGTTGAGAAAGAGATCTTTGTATACCTACTAAACAAAGCACACTTGAGTGTCATATATCATGAAAAAGCTTAAAGCACATAGAATCTGAATGGTAATAAGGGCGAGGCTCAAGTTTCTTGGGAAATCTTGTGTTCCTGAGATGACAGTACTTTTGAAACTCCAGCTCTAGAAATTTTGACAAGAACTATCAAATCTGAACACATCATGACAGAGTTTCAGAAATTTTCATGGGGATTCTTATCAAAGGCTATTCCCTGAGACATGCAAGGGCAGTGAACATGTAATTCTTTGAGTACAAAAAAAAGATAACATATAAAATCAATTTGATCTCTTTACTTCTCCTTTTAAAGAAATTGCTAAAATAAAAAGATTTATCATTATAGTCTAAACTCTTATGTTTTACCTTTCTTTAAAAATTTCATTTATCGAAAGGCCAGGCACGGTGGGATGCTTTCACATACAATCTCTCTCTTTTACATATATTCTCTCTCTTAACACATCTCTTAAAAGATCACTTCTTTAAAGGTACAGAAAAATACAGTTCCTACAATTGAAATAAACTTAGTAGAATCCTAAAATAATTAGTTGCAATTTAAAGAATACAACTGTAATTCTTCACTTTTGGAAACCATAACATGTAAAAGTTAAGCAAACTGAATGAGATCCTAAAATGATTAGAACTTTTAAAGAATGCAATTGCAATTCTGTACTTTTGGAAAATGCAAAAAAAAATCCAAAAAATCTCTCTATGTAAATTAAAGCTCAAGCCATGGTATTCAAAATTTAAATGATTTACATAATCTACTATACTTTGTGTTTTTTAAATAATTAACCTTCCTGAGAATGACTTTGTTCTCCTTGGTGTTTGCTCAACTAAAGTGCTTAATAAAATTTCTACAGAATATATTAGTGTCTCCAAAGATGAATATTATTTTGAACTACAATCTGACAAAAATCTAACTACATTTAATTATGCTTGATTAATCCAAATGTCACTGAAAGATTTATAGAACACAGAAATATTTTTTCGGGTTAAATTCATACTCTTTTCACTATAAATTTCCTGGATCCAGTATTACCACAAATCTTGTACTCAGGTCTCTAACATTTAAAAACAATCTCATAAAAAATAGTCCAAATTGAACTATGAGACTACACATCAAGCTCTGATGCTTATCATTTTCAAGCGATTCGCAGACTCTACACAAGATCGAAGTCACCACTTTAAATCAGGAGGTGTGCTGATCCTGAAGAGTCACCAGTGTTGAAGAGAGAAGGACACAGAACTGGGAAGTCAAATACTGCTAGGGATTTATTAACACTGCAAGGATATTAATGTGAAAAGGGGATGCTCTTTCTTTTAACGCAGGCACTAAACTCTATCAGACATTTGGATACTTTCAGGAACAATGCCCTAAAGTGCTGTTACTTATATGAAAATAAGTCAATTTAAAGAATGACAAATTGGCCTTACCTATGGGAATGAAATGCATCCTAGCATCCTCTTTCTCTGTCATTCAGCTCTACCTTCCATAGCTGACTAGACATGTCGGCAGGTATCAGAGAACTGGTGATGTGTCCACTGTGGCTTTGCTGCTCCCTGCCAAGGAGCTGGACAGCCACAGAGAGCCACCTGTGTTACAAGTAGCAGCCTGTGTCTCAGCCACACTGACCCTATCATTGGGATCACGGGCAACTCAAGTCCCTGTTTTAGAGACAGATGGAAGGCAGACACAAAGGCTTCTCAAGGATTCTACGACCACAATATTATTGTCGTTTTACTTACTTCATTTTGGGAGATGAACATGGCTGATGCCAACCTGCAGACATGAGAGGGAAGCTTTCTTGCATAACCCTTCCCTCCACCTCTAACATCAGTCTGGAAGTGTTAACGAGGGCTTCTCCTGACAAGCAGCTATTTTAACTCCAGCATCATCATGCAGGTGCTGTTAAGTGGGAAGCTTTTATTTAAATAATGATTTCTGAAGTCCTAAAAAGACACATCTGGAACTGCTATAATTGCATTGGTTATGAGGAAACAGCAGCCCATATCATTCAAGGAAATTCGATTGTAAAAGCCGGCTCCTCTCACCTGAGCATGGCTCCCCATTGGTCAGTGAGACAATGAAATGCATGTGTCCACCCAAAGCGCAGTACAGAGTCCTGGCAGGATCCCCTGCAGAGCCATGCCCAGAGCCAGGCAGGGAGGAGAGACTCCAAAATCAGATGAATAGATACAAAGGTGAAAGGACTCAGGAATCACCAGCACTTCCTCATATAAGGAACACACCTGTCCATGATGAAAATATCTACAGGTTCCTGTATCCCCCTTTACTTCTCCATAGCACTTATCTCCCAAGTGTACTAGAAACTTCTCTTGTTTTGTGTCTCATTTGTCTCCCCTACTAGAATGTGAGCTCCACGAGGCAGGGACTTCCATCTGCTTCAACCACTGCCACGTGCCCAGCACTTAGCAGTTTCTAGCACACCACAGATGCTCACTATTATTTAAATGGAGGAATGAACATGGCCTTCTTTGACATGACTCCTCAGTCTACCACTTTCACTTCCTTCGTCCCTTTCATGTGGTTATGTATTCAATTCTCCATTTTACACCAGAACAAAAACAAGGCAGAGACTGACATTAGGGGAAGGCACAGCATAGAGTGGAGTTTGGCGCACAAAGCTAGGCTGCCACTCACACTCAATGACCATTATGCTAGGCCCGGAAGGTGAGGAAAGTTTGCCTAGTGGAATATATTGGCCACAGAGAAAAGGAGGTTTTAGTCCTTCAAACAGGCCAAATGAACCCCCCAACCCATGGTCCACCTATCAATGCACTTTGGAAACATTACCTTGTGCGCTTCTACAGAAGGTCGAAACCTATAAACTATCTCAGCGCACATGCATGAATAACAGATAGAATCCTGATGAGGACTTAACTCTTTTCTATTAACGAACCAGTTTTTTAAATGAGCTGATTGAAAAGACAGGTAAGAAAACCTATGTCACAGTAAAGCTCTCAGTGGGGCAGTTTGACTAGCAACTTGTTAATAAAAAATAGTTTATACTTCTCTTTATAATGCTGATTATGTACTAGTTTGAAATATTCTATCATGTTTAATTAATAAATCTCAATGGCTGATAACTTACGTTCATTAAAATGTCACGTTTCTTACTTTCAAACCAGAAGGTACTGATATTTCTAAATGATAGAAAAGGAACCTGAGTTAAAAGTTATCTTTCTACAAATAATAAGCAAAAATCCTGTATTGATCAAGTTATTAATAATTCTTACCTGCTAGTAATATTGGGTCCTTATGTTTACTAACATAGATTATGATTATCTTCGTAGTTAATATTGAAGCACCCGAGCACTGGGAAAGAACGCAGAATAAATGCAGGTTTGCATAAGTGCTCCTGCCTTTCAATACACATGCCATCCAAAAACTGGAAAAGAACCTGTCCATAATGAAATAAAAGCTACCACTCCATACTGAGGAGTCCAGGGGAAGTGTCTGACAGACACAATGAAGTTGAGAATTAATCAAAAGAGAATTCCTGCATTTACCAAGCAGGCCACAGTTGCTGGGCCATTCATGAGTATTCCAAAGGACTCCACCAATCATTTCTTTTTACAAGGAGAAGCTGAGCACACACTATGTGGGCACACATTTCCAGAAGCAAACCTAAGAGCAGAGACTGAGATCTCAGGTGCAGAGGAAAAAAAAAGTAACTCAGGAGCCACTCACCTAGATGCTGACTATACAAAGTCCTCAGTGTCATCAACAGGTTCTTAGACTTCAAGTGAAACAACTTATAACAAAACCAATTTTACCACAGACTGACAGAAGCAATTAGGTTTCTACAGCATCTCATCAACATTATAACAAAATGACTTTATTCAAGACCTATATATATATAATCCAGCAGAGCAGAAGTCTGAGCCCACCACACTCCTGCTGGTATGACATCTAGTGGAAATGGGGAAGGTCAAGGGGAATCCCTCTCTCTGAGTGGGACCTGGCCACTCCAGGGCAGAGGATTCCATAGCTTCCATGAAAGGCACTCAGAGACAACATGTTCCAAGGCTTTGCTTCATTCTTTATTCTTCCATATCCAGAGAGCATAACAACAACAACAAAAAAAACAGCTGTGCCACTACAACCTATCAAGATCTAGCCTTATAGTTCAAGTGCTAAGTTGATCATTCAAGTGCTTCTCACTTGAAAAAGGAGGTATCAAGAAGGATTTATCTATACTTTTCTTGGTCAGATAGAACTGGTCCCATGCAGACAAATGAACAGGAAAAGCCATCATGATACTTGTGTAACAATAAAAGAGTAAAACAACACAGAAGAAAAGGAATGAAAGAAGTAAAGGTCAAACACACTCTGGAAACAGAATAATTTCAGAAAGCCACGAAAATGTAGACAACACAGTTCAGCCTCCAAAGAAATGAAATAAGGAGCCAACAAGGACAACTTGATGAGAGATAAAAGCTGGAAGAGCTAAGGAAAGAAACAGATAAAAAACAAAACCATAACAGAAAATGAAAGCCACATTGTAAGCATCAAGGTCTAGAATCAACACTATGGAAAAAGGAGTAAGTGAAATGGAAGGTTAAAAGCTGAGAAAGAAATCATACAGCAAGAATAAAGACAAGATGACAGTGATTGAAGGAAAGATAAATGGGAAGGACAGAAAAGAGAAAGCCAATACCAAGATAAACTATTGAAGAAAAAAAACTGATAAGACATGCAATAAAGCCTGAATGTCAATATCTAATGCTCACTGCAAACCAGAAAAATCCAATAGACAGCTGTCAACTCTGAGATACACTCAAATGAAGTTACTGAATTCAAAGATAAACAAGAAATCACGAGTTCCCCAGGGCAAACAAACAGGTCATCTACCAAAAAGGAAGAAAAATCTGTCTGGACTCAGCCCTCTCAGCACCACCAGATACTACAAGACAATAAAGTGAGGTCTCCAAAGAATCAAGAGACAAAGGATGTGACCTAAGAATCTGAGAGCCAGCCAAGTTACTGAACATAAGGAACAGTAATAGAAGTACACTTGTAAGTATGCAAGAAAATCCAAATGATGCTGTAACCTAGTCCACCAAAAGATGAAAGCATCAACTCTCAAATGTGGAGCCTTTGTCTGAAAGGGCTGGCAGTGAGCACTGAGTTCAAACATAGAATTAAGTCTAAATAACTCCAGTAATTACCTACAGCTAAACACTAAGTTGCCTGTCTTCCCAGGTAAAAGTTGCCAAATCCATTCGATTATCTCCTCTAATTAACTATGCCAAAATGAAAACACACAAAAGAAAACTTCTCCTAAATGAAATTCTCTTGCACTATAGAAAAACTGTGGTTTCTATCGTTACCTTTGAGGGTTGGTAAACCCAAAAAATTCCTCAAGAGATCATGCTAATTGTCTGGTGCATTGTTGAGCACAGGCCCAGGAACAAGAAGGCCCAGCTACTCACTTTGGTTCTTCCATTCACTTACCATGCCACCTTGGCAACCATTGCACTGCTTTGGGACTCATATGAGAAACAGAGATAATACCTGCATGGTCCACCTCACAGCATGGTAAGGATCAAATAAGATGCTGTATGTGAAAGTTCTTTGGAATCTTTAAGCAAGGCTATAATACCATGTCACTTGGTTGGTTCGAAAGAACCCTCTATATTAAGGAGTCATAAAATATTCAGAGACAAAGAGGATCAGAAGGCCCCAGTGGATCCATCCATCTTAAAAAGTCATTGTTTAGCACTAAAAAAGGAAATTTGGTCTTTCCACAGCTCCTGACCAAAATGATTTTTAACCTGGAAACAAAAATAATTTAAGAACTTAGAAAGATGTTGCCTACCACCCAAGGTAAATGTCTCTCAGTTTTCATTCCTAGATTCAACTAATGTTTACTAAGCACCTAGTATGTGCCAGGCACTGTTCCAAATAGTAGACATGGCCTCCAAATACTTAAAATAGTCAATGAAAGGCAAACACAGAGGAATTGAGAGAACTAAATGAATTTCACGGAAAAGGGATCAATGTCTATTTATATTCCAACTGATATGTAGAAATTTGATCATTTGCTTAGAGACAAACCCCATCAGCCAGCCAGAGAATCATGTTGAGCCGACAAAAAGGATAAATAATACTTAGGGTCACTAAACTGTGAGAATGCCAGGTGTTCCTGAACTCTTCTATGATTGCTTTGGAAGTTAAATTCATAATGCAGAAAAAAAAGAAGAGGCAAGATTGTACTAGACACAGATGAACAGGAGTAAACCAGAAAGTGTATTAGCCAAGGACTACCAATTAAGTCACTAAACTACTGAAAAAAACTCTTTACTTTAGAAAAAGACCTGTGAAGGGAGGAAGGTGATAGGATTTCCCCACACCATATTTTCCATCTTCAATTTCTACATGGAGCTTGTTGTGAGGGCATAACAATCAATGGGCATTACTCAACCACGCAGTGAAACATGGCCAGTCCAATGCGGGAGGGAACACCTGAGTTCTCTGATGAGATCCTTCTAAGGATGGAAGAGGTGAGATCTTTCTAAAGATGAAGGGAACTGCCGCATAATGAAGTGAAAGAAAATCAGATTCAGTGGCACTAAGAAGCTGCCACCAACCCACATGCAGCTGGTCAGAACACAACTCCCCAGGGAAAATCTCCCACTGTGAGAGCAGTGGGGACGACTGCACTGATACTGTCATATGACTTGGGGAGGAACAATACAAGTTATGACTTTTAAATCAGTACACTCGGTACCTAAAAATTAGATGGAAATGTTGATACGGATGTTTAAAGAAGGCAGAAGTCAAAGTGAGTAATATACACGAAAAATTACAGTGAAGAGAAATGCATCCTGTGGAGCCGTGTAAGTTGCAGGATGTGATCGGGACTCTCGGATAGCTGCTTGTTTCTAAGGGTAAACAGAACGGCTCCTGTCCCCTCATCCCAAGTCCTCCGCTAGTCCCAACTTTCAAAATGCAAAATTTGAAAGAATGGGAAAATCAGATCAGCAATTCTAAAACTGGCTAAAATTCATGAAAATGAAAAGTTATGAAGATCTAGGGCATTTTCCAAAACAAACTAGAAAGCACTTTTCCCTTCTATAATCTAGTTTACAACTAGGGAAGAATATCACACTAGGACTTCCAATTCCTTAGAAAACTACAAACTAATAGAATATGACAAAGGTATAGTATCGGGCTAGTAAAATGTTTAAGTAAGCATAAAAATTCCACTTCCAACTCTTTATAAACTTGATAGTGACCAGAAGATAGTTTTTCACTTAAGATCTTTGAAACCAAGCAATTAAGTGATTCCAAGATGACTTTTGGAATGCTTTAATTGACAGAATGGAAGTATACAAATGAATTTAAAAATAAAACCAATGCATCAAAGAATAAGATCTAATGCGAAAGTACCCACACCTCACACTGAGAATACAATCAGATGAAAGAAGGCAAAAATCTCAATCAGAGCGAGGAAGGATGCATATGAAAGAGGAAGGGCCCTGGGGCTGAATTATCAAGACACACTTGGCTGATATCTCAACCTCCCCAGGCCATAGTCGGCGGTTTGGGACAAACATGGTGTTTGGTCACAAAGTGCAACAGTAGAGATCTGCTGTCTCTGCAAGGAGCGGCGAGCTCAGAACCCCAGGGAGATCGCAGAACTCAACTCTATGATAATGAGAGAGGTATGAGGACACGAGAGCGCTAGTGAGGCTCTGTGCTCTCTTATGACGGGTGCCAACTGAATAACGGCAACATACTATGAAAAACTGCTCATGTCACTACTTTAGTGGAAGATCTTAAGTAGCTACAGGAAGGTTTCTATAGTAAAGGTCCAGCTGGTACAGAGAAAATACACATTCAAGCACTTGAATAACTATGATGCTACGCTCAGAGTTGGTAGAGGAAAGGAGCTTTCTCTGGTTGACTTGCAAAAGGTGATCTTTCTTCACAGACAGGACCAAAGCACTGAGTTCTCTAGAAAGTTCTATTAGTCGTCATCTTGTCTCTACAAAGAAAATAACAGGAATATCCATACTGAGTTTATTAGTCCAACCATCTCTATTTTAACTAAGATTTACTGAAAGCGTTTACTTATAGTGATAATTCAAACATCCTTGCTTTATCTCAGAATTATTTTCTATGGTTACCACAGAAAAAGAATTACCATTTAATTACTTATATATATTTTAAAACAGTTCTTTACTCTCAGTTAAAAACCTGATTAGAAAGGAGGAGCGACTGCTAACGGGTACAGAGTTTCTTTTGGGGCTGATAAAAATGTCCTAAAATTAGATAGAGGTGAGGGTCACACAACTCTGTAAATATACTAAGAACTACTGAATTGTATACTTTAAAAGGGTGAATTTTGTGGTATGTGAATTATATCTCAATATAGTTTGTTAAAAGTCTGATTAAAAAATAAATTTTCTTAGAAATTCTTATTGAGCCAGTGGATTTACCACACCTACTAAACACTTTGCTGAGATCACCACCAATTATCTTATTCGTATAATTTGACAATTTTAATTCTTAAGCTAATCATTTTAGAATTTTAAAAGTTGCTTTCTGCTAAAATATGTTTAATAATATATTAGAAATTAAGACTCTTAATTAGTATACAACCTGCTAAACTAAAGTTTTAAAATTGTCTTTAAAACAGAATTCAATTAAAGCTATCTTTTTACTATTTGAATGGACCTTATTATTTGTAAAAGGCTGCTTCTGTACTACCCAAATAACTTCCCTATCAGAGCAATAGTTTGAATGAATTGGTCACACTGATGCCCAACAAACTAACCGACTTACGTGCATACTGAACATGGAATCGAGGGATACTGACCCAGGTGTTTCAAGGTGATTTAGCTTAATCTTGGCCAGGGATATGGTGTGCGTGTGTGTGTATGGGGGGGAGGTGTGTGTGCACGCTCGCATGTGTGTACCTGAATACTCGTGTGTACACTTACACTCACGTGCACAAACCAAACTCCCCTAAATTTCATCATCTCAGATGAGTGGCCAGCAATATTGTATAGAGGTTCATCAGAACTCTTCCACAGAAAAAAAATATACATCAGTATAGATGTCCTTTATATCACTCATTGGAAAAGACCAATGCTACTATAATGGTAGAAAATTACAAAACTATATAAACTATATTTGCTGACCAATACCTTCCTGTTGCATTATGTTAAGGTTCTCAGGGTAAGGAGAAATATATACAATTAAAATATATTAGGGAGAAACATTGCAATGTTAAATGTGAATAAAAAATATCAATATGAACTTATTAATATATATATTTATATATAATATATACTTATATATTTATATAGAAATATATTTATTTATTTATTTATTTACTTATTTATTTATTTATTTATTTATTTTTTTGCAGCTCCATCCAGAAAAGGTATAAAGTACACTCCCAACTTCCAGATTAGGGTTCCGAATACCCATTAAAAGCAAACAGGAATCCTTGAGGAAAACGGTTCGTTCTAGGACTGGGGCAGGGAAGGTATAAGATGAGCCTAGGATACCACCGTGGGCCGGGAAACTTTCAAAGATGAATGGGGTTTTATCAATGGAACATAGAAGATCCTGCTCAAAATAGCTCCTGTTGGCTAAAATTATACCAATTTAAGCATAAAAAAGGTGGTTGCTATGTGCAATAATGGATGAACATCACAGAAAGCTAGACACAAAAAGAATACACACTATATGTTTCTCTTTGTTTTAGGTTCAAGAAGTAATAAAGTCAGATATAGTGACAGGTGACAGAGTCATAATAATGTTTACACTGTGGGGATAGAGGAGGGAGAAGAGTTTGACTAGAAAGAGGCTTTTCCAGGTACTAAAAAATATGTGTAAAAAGTTGTCAAGCCATAAACTTAAAATTTGCACACTTTAATATACAGATGTTAAGTACTGATTAAACATATCAAAACAACAAAAATCTATAATAATCATAACAATACTCAAAAAAGAGAAAGCCAGAAACTTATTATTTGCCACTATTGGAAGATGGCTTATCTCAAAAATTGGTAATTAAAGGGAAAAACTTAAATGTCTTTCTTGCCTTGCCAGGAGGAACTGTACTTCCAAAGGCGCCTAAATGGCCTTAGTTGATGAGGAAGAACTTTATAGAAGAATGTCAGTTAATAACCGTCAAAGGAATGATAATTTTAAAATTTATCTTCTTCTAAATGTTAATAAAATTATTGATTCAGGCCAAAATCAACCAGACATCATGGGTCTTAGTGTAATATGCAATAGTGCATATGAAGTATTCTAGCAAAAAAGAAATGCTCCATTGAGCCTTTACATGAACTTCCAGCTTATAGGAAATACAGAGAGTGGGGGATAAGATACATGACATTTCAAAGAAGAAACCAAACGCATCAAGGTGGGATATTTTTGCAGGACAACAGGCATGGTCTCTCAACAAGAAAAAAAATATTCTAGGTGAAAAATAACTTGAGGCCTACTAAGATGTATCACATGGTCTTGGAATTTCCCCAGGTTTGGACAAATCATGACATGAAGATGTACTGACACAGAAAGGCAGAGATGGTTAAATGAAGCAAAACCAGGTCATAAAAAAGTACTAGTGTGATCTCATTTGGGGGAAAAAATACATATATATCGAAATATCAAAATATCTGGAAGAACACACAAAGCTGTAACAGTGGTAATCTCAGGGTTGTGGGAATACAACGGTTTCTCTTTTCTTTTCTTATTTACATTTTCTAAAATTTTATAACCTTCTATTACTAAAAGCTTATTTTAAATTAAACAAACAGAACTTTTACTGTTGCTAGTAGAGTTGGAGCTTAAGGGTAGTCAGAAGAAAAAAATTGAAAACCAAAGATTGAATTATTGAGTTGGAGCTTAAGGGTAGTCAGAAGAAAAAAACTGAAAACCAAAGATTGAATTATTTTCCTTATTATGGTAAAATAGTGGAACTCATTCTGTGATTGATAATTTTTTCCCTTTTTCATTAAAAAAATTTACCAATTTGACAAATTTAGATGTTTAAAAGTGGTTATTTTTAAGCATTCAATTCAGTAGTTTTAAATGTATTTACATTGTGCAACTGATTCCAGAACTTTCTCATCTCCCCAACTGAAACTCTCTCCCCATTAAACAACAACTCCCCATTCCCCCAGCCCCTGGCAACCACCATTCTGCTTTCCATCTCTATGAACCTGACTACTCTAGGTACCTCAAATAAATGGAATCATACAGTATTTGTCCTTTGGGGCCTGGCTTATTACACTTAGCATAACTTCAGATTCATCCATGTTGTAGCCTATGACAGAACATCATTCTTCTTAAAGAGTGACTAATATTCCATTGTGTGGCTATAACACATTTTCTTTATCCTGATTGATAATTTTAAGGACTTGTTTTTCAGTTTGAACTCACAGAATTTCTCTAAATTTTTTTCTGTCAATCTCTACAGATGATGACAAATTGCCAACTTAATTACTTTTAAAATAGAATTCATAGCAAGATAAACTCTGCTTACTGCTGTTAATATCTCCATATTGCAAGGATCCCCAGAGCAATGGGGCCTCTATCTGAATGGCTACTCTGCCTACCCAGTGCCTCTCTTCTTCCTGTCTGGGCTGAGAAAGCTGCTCTAATATTTCTTTAGGGGTTACTTTGCCTTTCCAGTGACAAAATCATAAAGAAGATTTGGCTGAAAGTTATCAATTCTCTAATAGGTATATTATGAGAAAATATCAGAGACTTCAGAAAGGAAAGTGAAGTAATATATTACTGTTTTGCCTTGTATTTTGAAGCATCTCTGGGCTCGCTGCTAGGATTGCTCCAGTCATCGGCTTCAGGTGTGGTCTTGTAATGGCGCCATGCTGACTTATTGAAAACTGGAAGTCTCTCGAATGACTCACTTGAGAGTGCCTAATGGAAAAATATCAACAAAGGGTCACAGAGTCATTTGTCACACATGAAATACTAAACCAAATTTTACAATTCGAAATGTTAGAAACCCTAATATTTTTGGAATTATATTAAAATTACATTTTAGTAGTTTACTTAGACTGGCCAGGATAAAATGAAAGCTCTTTTAAAAGAAATAAAAATATTCACTCATTCAAAACCAGGACTGATGTACACATGATCAGAACAAAAAGTATTTTAATTCAGTTAATACTGCTTTGAGATACTTTTGACTATATAGCCTTAGACCAAGCACTATTGTTCACTGGGCAAATTGCTCTCCTAAAGGACCCAGACAGAAATAGTTTCCTACATACTAGATTTATAAACATAAGCCCATAAAATGATATTAAATGTCACACTATTTAGATATATTGGCATCTGAGATAAACACTGCAACTAACTGGTTATGGTGTAACATATTACATGTATGTTAACATAAAACACCCTATGCAGCTATTAAAAAGAATAATCCAGTTCTATGTGAACTGATATGGAAAGATCTCCAAGATATATCAGAAATTTTTAAAAAGCAAAGTGCTGAAATAATCATTTGTGTAAAAAAAATTGTTTCCCCATATGTTTATCAATACAGAATCAATCAACTCTAGGAGGGTCCACAAAATTGTTGTGCCTGTGGTAACCTCTAGGAAAGAGAACAGGGTGGCTGGTGGCTCAGGGCCAGTGGTGGGAGAGACTTCGTTTTCCCTTTTGCAGCTTTAAAATTATGTACTCTGTGCCTATATTGCCTATTCAAAAAATACTCCAAGTATTCTAGAATTGAGAAATAAAGTCTAATGCCACCAATGAATGAGAAAACCTGTGTTAAAGAGAATTCTGTCATTAGATGAGCCTTTTACATAACCATATTATGATTACTGACTTCTTCTAACTTTGAGAAAGCCAGCAAGTTTTTATAGCAAAAGACTAAAAGACTTCAGTTTATGATAATGTCTCCTTTTAGATTAGTCCTTTCCATGGATATGCAATTTTTAAAAATATCACAATTTAGAATTATGGTTTTAAAAATCAATTTTACTTTTTATATCTCCGTATTTCATATTTTTCTATATCTGAGCATAAAATGAAGTGTAGGACATAATATGCTTTTCACATAAAACTGAAGTAAATCTGAGCTGAATATAAGAGATGATAGAAGATACGGTGCTAGTATCTTATAGTTTTAAAGAGTAGATGCCTTCATACTAATAGAAATAAAATGCAGTACCTTCAAATAAATGACAGCATCTGTACCCACTCCTTCCATTGAATAAAGTTTTAGATCTCCTTGAAAATACCTGGCATAAAGACGCGAAATTGGCAAGCCATAACCAAATCCAGCCTATGGAGAAAATAAAATGAATACAGTGAGACAGGCACAAATGATAATGCATTTGTTAGAAGGATCATTCAGAAGATTAAAATACATTTTTGGTTGAGATTTAAAGCAAATAGATTATTGATTCAATCTTTACAATGATGTACATGTTCATCTATGGCAAACAATCTATTTTCACTCTACAAAAACACTTCTCATAGGTTTGGAGAATAATAGAAATACTTCAATTTTTGACTAATGCTTTCTTAGCACTTTAAAGCACGTTTTTAGCATTTTAAAAGCAAATCCCCAAATTAAGTGGAATTTGAACTGGCAACAAAACTAAACCACATCATTCCAAAGTTCCATTATCAGATCCCCATGCTCTTTGAAGTGAAAATTAAATTGAATAGCACAAGAGTGCAAATCTACCAGTACCAAGGCTAATGCATTGAAAAGAAAATTTCTTGAGGGGCTACTTTCTAAGGTTCTGGGAATCTACAAGATTTGAATATATGGTAGTCCATATATTTTTAGAGACCAGAAAACAATTCTAGTACCTCCGTATACCTCTATGTCAGAGCCCTGACTGTAATAGGTTGTTAAAAAAAAAAAGGTCTCTGTTATTGACAAGAACAATATAAATAACTGAGACTAATTTCAGTAATGCTGGGGAGGAGGAGGAGACGCTGTCCTGCAAGCTTCGGCCCTTCTGATTAAATCCATGGCCAACGTTAACAAAGGAGGTAGTGGATGGAGAACTGCACCACAGAGTGCGGGTTGCCTGAGCTTTAGGCTCAGAGAGACCTAAGTTGAAATCTACTTTTTGTGCAACTCTGAGTGATTTACTCAACCTCTTTGAGACCGTTTTCTCATCAGAGCTGCTATAGGGTTAAATATATAATAAGTGTCAAGTCTTAGCACAGTGTTTAAGACATAGTAAAACTCAATAAATGGAAACTGTCGTTACGGCTACTACAGAGCAGCAATTCTACCAAGTTATATGACCTTTTACCATTTTCTACCATCTTTCTTTGATTCCCTCAAGGCAGGGCCTAGCTCTAAGGGCTGGGTGTGACAGAGCATAACCAGTCATTTAAGGGTGTTAAGATTGGCAGAATATGGCCAGTAGTGAAGACGAGACATCCATAATGGTGACTGACATCACCACAGTAAAGAAATCAGCATGCTCCAGGAAGAGGCCAAGAAAATCAAGGCCCACAGCCTGCTCTCCGGTCTACCGGGGAACAGCTGAGAACACCTGAGCCCAGTGCAGTCCTGAGTGAGAAGAGACAGGTAAGCCCAGAGCCCTGCAAAATGCAGGGCAGAGGCCACTAACTCGAATTTGGTCAGGTTCAGGTAAGTTTTCCCAGGGTTTCAAAGGATCGATAGGAGCTGGCTAGGAGGACGTTTCTGAAAAAGAAATGCATGTGTCAAGGCACAAAGCTGTATAACACAGTAGAGTGTTTGGTGAGGAAATTATGTTCTCTAGCAGTATACCTCCGCATGCCCACCTGAAGGCTGAAGACAGTTTACTAACTGGGAGAGGCGCTACTAGAAGCATTTCTTCAAAAGGAGAAGCCATGTGGTGCACTGGAAAGAGTGTGGACATGGCCAGTGTTCGCTGTGCCATAAGGAACTCAATGGCCTTGGACATGGTACTAAGCTTATTTTCTCATCTACAAAATGGGGGGTCGGACATAGAAGTTTTCAACGTCTCTTACTTCAATTGCTCATTAACAAATTATATTTTGTTAACAAATTAGGACATAACAGTTATCCCCAAATACTATTTTGAGGCCTGGAATACATGATCCATCTTCCTTTTAAACAACTGGGGAAGGCTCTAGATTTGCTTGTATGTTTTTTTTTTCCTTCTGACATTTAAGTAGGTGCCAGAACCTGGTTGAGGCAATACCTTTCCAAATTGATCTTTAATGAATTTTCCTGACTGTGATATAAGTGACTTCCTCTTTATTTTCGACATGCTGAGTTAACAAACTGTCTCAAATAAATGATGCCAAGTGTTGGATTTTATTCACACAAATAAAATATAATCGTACGTGCTTTTCCAGGTAGAACCTGGAAATGAAAATTAATTTATACCCTGCACCATTCTGCAGACTGATAGATTTATTGCTGTGTTTAATGACCAAGGGTTCACCTGTTGTTTGTCAATTAGAAACACTCAGCAGGGGAAGAAAGTACAGCCCTACCTGGATCTAAATGCTGCCCTGGCAACCAGAAACTTTTCTCACTGCCTTAATAGGGCTGAAAATTATTTCCAGAGTGAGAAAGAAAAGGCACTGAAAGTGCATATGCCACCTATATGTTTCCTGCTTGTGTTATTTAATATAAAACTGTAATGTGTTCATAATTTAACATTTTGATTATATAAACAAATGTGGCAGGGAAGTTCGAAGGCCTCAGGTGATTTGGTCCTCTATGGCATGCAGTGTCAAAGTGCCCAGGACTACGCTGCAGCCACACCCACTGTGCTGTTCCCTTGCTCACCCACTATCAAACTTCAACTACCTCCAAAGGAAGAGCCAGATGGACAATGCTGCTCCGGCAGCAGCTTTAACCACAGGAAAATGCTTTTTCTTTGTATTTGGGAGTGAGGCAGTGAGCTCTGAGTGTTTCTCAGACACAAATTAGGGAAGAAATCTAAGTCCAAAGGATTCACAAAGAAAGCAGCAGTGGCATAAAATTCTCCCTCCTCTAAACCATGCAGGAAACATTCCAATTCAAAGAGGCTGCTGCCCCGCTCTGTGGGAATCCTTGCTCCTGTTACCGGTTTTCCCTTAAGCAGCAGTTTAAGATGCTCACCAGAGGGGCGGCTCTTGAAGGCTCCAGGCTCGGTTTAGGAGCAGTTGAATACATGTAGTTAAAAAGACGGTCTATTTTTCTAAGGGGGACGCCGCCACCTAGGTCAGTGATCTGTAATGTACAAAAGAAGAAGGAAGAGGGGGTGGATGGGGGAAGAGGAAGAAGTCATCACTCTACACTTCGCAGGAAGTAGCAAGTTCATTAACTAAAGTCCATAAGTGATTACTTTAAAATGTACAAGGGCTTTGAACCCCAAAGAAATATGGTTCCTTTGTGAACAATGTAAAGCAAAGGAGGGAGGGAAGTGTGGTGAGATCCCACAGGATTGGCTTTGAGATCTTGTTTAGCTTCCTGAAAAATGGTACTGATGAAGCTTAAATAAGGTAACTTAAGCCAAGGGTCTAACACAGTACTCACAAAACATGACTGCATAAATGTCAGTTTCTGTCCCTTCCCTCTGATTCATCAATGTCTAGATACTATTAAATTAACCGATAATTAAAGTACATGTGCAAATAAAGCAGTTACCTTAATGGACAAATCTTCTTTACCCAAAGTAACAAGAGTTTTAACGGATGGGTAGCTTTCTTTTCTATCTTCATAGAGTTCGACTGTAGCTCTCATTGAGTTCTGAAATAATAAGACCTTTTTTTCTAGCATACCGCTCACTCGCAAACCACACACACACAAAAAAAACTGGCACAACATTACTTATACACAATTCTCTTTCTTGCAGGGCAAATATTAGTTGTATTTATATGGCCTTTTGTCCCTCTAATGAGGTTAGCTAAATCTGTGTCTGATCAAGAAAAAACTTCCTGAAAAAGAAGATGGAAAACCTGAGAAGATTCATGCTTCCCACAAAAATTAACCATTTGGCTGAAGAAAAAAAAAAGTGGAAGAAATGTCAGTTAAAAAGAAATTCTGAAAAAGCCACAGCTGTTGAAGAGAAAGTTCACAATTGAATGCCCATCTCAAATGTTACATCAATAACAGTATAATCTGGGGAAACAAATCAGCATAATTGATTTTCAGGTGTTCAATTTAGGGCTTCAAACAGTGGAAGAAATAAAATTTTAACTCAAATGCCTAGTGCCTGTCATATTGGTACCTGTAAATGTCATTAGCTACTGGTTAACCAAAGCAACAGCTTAAGCTGTAGAGATTCCAAAGACACTTTTTTTTTTTTGCTCGGGGTGGGGGGTGTTGGGGATGATGTCGGGGAACCTGTCTCAGCGCAGCCCTTCGTTATCTCTCTCCTCTGTCTCTGTCAGACCTTCAAATACGTAAAAGGGTCATGGTAGGTCTCAGGACTGGAACAATTGCTAATGTACAATTAATGTTCAGAGGCCTAAACTCATATAAACATGTTTCTCTTTTGATCTGGCTACCACTAATAAAGCCTCTGCCAGGTCTGGAAACTAAAAAGCATCTCTAATGTCATAACTAAAGAAAAACAGAATAGATTTTACATAAAATCACTAAAGTACAATTAAGCTTCAAAATCAATATGTACTAATATTCACAAAAACTATACTGTACACAGCAATTTTTCATCTCACAGTGTACAAATTATAAAACCCACAGGATATCAGAACTAGAATTTTAAAAATGCTTATGTAAAACCTTTTTCTTATGCTAATGTAATGAATCCATTATGCCCTGAATCAAAGTAATTTAAAATGAAGGCTTCTTTCCATGTTGTTAAATTCCACTTACCTTGAACAACTCAAATAGCATGTGAAACAGATGTGAGGGCACATAAACTACCTGAATAGGTTTGTTTGGAGCTTTGGCTGAAAACAGAGACAAAATCATCAATGAATAAGGACCAAAACTAGAAGAAAGTGAAGAATGTCTGTGTTCAATTTTACAAGTGCATAAGAACTCTATAAAAAGTTAATTTTGGTTTCCATCTCTAAAGGCAGGACCGAGCAAAAGCATGTTTTGAGGTCCAACAAACTTGGGGTGATCTCCAGTTCCTGCATTTATCAGCTATGTGACCTTGGGCAAATTACTCCATTGCCCTGAAACTTAGTTGAGCAAACCTGGAATATTATCACCTATGTAATAACGTTCTAAGCATTACATAAGGTCATCCAAGTGTCGCTCAGTGTTTTTCAAATTGGGAGACACCCACCCTTACCACTGACCCCCAGTAGTCAGCAAGGAAAATGTGAAGCCACAGAGGACAAGGGGCACATCTTGGTAAATTAAACACTGATGTTAAATTCTGTTACATTATGACAAGGCATATTATAGATTAGAATGTAAGGTTTATCTAACTTTTTTCTACTAGCAGCTAGCAGATGAACCCCTAGAGACCTACAGCCCTTCCTCCTGCATCAGGGATCATCTGGGGAAAATCTGAGAAACACCAAATTCCACATCAAATGCTAAGAACAGCGTGGGCTAGAGAGTAGATGCTAGAAAAGTTAATCCTTCCTCCTCCTCGTGACCTGAAATCACTTAAGAGACTGAAACCACGTGAACTTTCTCAACCAGGACATACTCATATTGTAATTTTGATATAACTACTTCCTCTAATAAAGTACATAATTAACAGTAATATAAAGTAGAGCGAACATCTGTTTGGTTCTTAACAGTTTACAAAGAACTTGCACATACATTATCCAATTGAACCCTTGTGATGATACCGTGTGGTTTATGGGGTGGGTGGCATTAATATGTGTGAGGATACAGGCTAACGTGACTTCTACCATAACAGAAGAGGTGCTGAAACTGGACAACTGAACCAAATACTTTTGATTCTAAATCTGGAACTTTTGATTCTAAATCTGTAAGTTACTAAGTAATATATACAAATTATTTTAAAATTTATTAAAAAACATAAAAATAAAAGTCTGCATCCTTTCCCATCTCACTCCCCCAGACTGCACCCAGAGGCAGCCTCTCATTATTTCTGCTTTAGTTTTTTGGTTGATAATATTTACATTTTGTTTTATAACCCTAATTAACCCTTCTGTACTTTGCCTATGGGTTCTTTTTTTTATGACGCTGAAAATCGACAGTGTTGGGAACATCATAACTAGGTAAATATGGATCACTGCAGAGTGGCCATAAGAGTGGACTGGGGCAATATTTCCTTCCCTATGGGTCCAAAGACATGATTTATGTGTCACTTGAAGAATGTTCTCGGCCTTAAAATGAAATGGATTCTCTCTACCTTCTTCCAACTGCTCAAAATCAGACTACCCTTTTTAAGTTGCCAAATATTTGGACCGTGTCTTTCTGATAGAATTTTATATATTTCCTGGGGGTTCTAACAACCCTTCCTCTGGGGTAATTGGATAAGAAACATGCTTTCCTCTCCACATCACTAAGATCTTCCAGCTTCTTATTCTGCTGCATGGCATCCGCTCCATTCTTTACGATTGTTCAAATTATAATTGATTGCTTTCTAAACGTGCTGTGTGACCATCATCCTCAAATTCTTTTGATTGAAGCTGTAGGATGTTTTAGTTATTTCTTATATCCTATTAAACACATCATCACGTCAGTGAGGAAACCTATCTCAGAAAGGTGTTCATGGGAGATACATTTCTCAATCCTTATTCCTATGATTCATTTGATTGAAGGTTTGTCTGGATACAGAAATCATTTTCTCCCAGAATTTAGGAAGGGGGGTGGTCTGCTGGCCATGACAGTGCAGCCTGTTATGTTTTCGTTCACGCTACTGGCTTTCAACCAAGGTCTGACACCCCTTGGTTATAATCTTGTTGAAGAATGAGGGACTGGATTAATCATTTGAGGTAGCTGGTGTTCACCCCGGCACTTCTTGGGCCCTCCCTAAAATGGGAAAGATGACTTGGAGCTCTGTGTACCTGGTCAAGACTTTTCAACTGGCTTTAGGACAAGCAAATAGTAAGCTAGTCTCTGACCAGAGGGTCCCCTAAAGCTTGAATGAAGAGGGCTTTACTTTGAGTTAACGATACACAAACAGCCCAGTTTTTTTCCAGGTTGTTCTTGAAGAAAGTTCTTGGGTTCTGATTTTTGCTCAGGGGAAAATGCTTGTGACTGACTCCAGGCAGAGCCCAGGCAAAGTCCAGGGCTCTCCATCACCCCTCCATGCTCTACACCAGCTTTCAACTAACCTCTACCATTTCCCGTCAGTCCTTTGCACCTCCCGGTTCTGCTCCCAGAGTCTCTCCAGGATAACCTCTGGCAATCAGGTGCCATCTCTGCTACAGCCTCCCCTGTGGCTTCTTCTGCTCTGTCACATTAATTAGCACACTTCTTTCCATTTGGTTACCCTCTGGCAGTAGGTGGGATCAGTGGTTCACTAAAGTACTTCCTGGTTTCTTTGCTGTTTTCCTTTGTAGTCCATTATTGTTGTTTTAATGGAGTTCCGGGAGCACACTGAATGCTTAATCTAGCTTCTACCAAAAGGGCATGATTAGTTATACAAACAGCATTCTGAATTCAACCTTTTCACTCCAAATCTTGGAAAAATTAAAATACCTTTGATAGTTTTATTGTGTTGAGTGTTTTTTTTTTTTAGTTCAATCAACATTCTCTAGGAGCCATCTGAAGGCTTGCTCAATCACTTGTACTTCTGGGGTGGGGGTCATTATAGTTTACATGTCTTTCTATCCTTTTAGAATCAGATCAAATGTTTTTGGCCATGACTCTTCCCTAATCCTGGGCTTTTATGTAGTGGACCTTTAATAGATATTTATTGACTTTCAGAAATGGAATATGAACTTTCCATCTAAGGTAAAAAGTCAATGGAAAAATATTTCAGGTTTTCCATACTCAAGACTCAAGAAGAGTCATATCTATGTCCATGTGTCTTACAAAATGGTTGTGACACTATTACTTTGTAAAATAATAAAAACAACAATTAAAAAGCAAAAAAAAGACAAGAAATAACAGTCTCTATTTTGCACACTCATTATTCCAAATACCATTCATTTAAACAACATTTAAAGAATACCAACAGAACTCTGCAGAAAAAAAAATTTAAGAGAAAAGGTAGCTTGGCACTTAGAGATTGTTAATCAATTCCCACAGACAATGGATAAGGCTGTTGGAAACAATATATAGTGTGATTCCAAGTCATACTGGGATCAAGACCTGACTTAAGCATTTAATAGAAATATTAGTAGGTACGTAACCCATCTGGACCTTGGCATTCCTTTCTGAAACTGCACAGTACATATCTCACTGGGTTAATATAAAGATTAAATGAGATAATGGTGATAAACTAGTCTACACAGAGCTTGCCACATTGTAAGCAGTCAATAAATGTTGCCTATTATCACTACTAAAAAATTTCGACAGTGTTAACGGAGCTACCAGTAATGGCTTTTCGATTGCTGTACAGAACCACTTGTCTGAAAATACTCACAAAAGCATACAATATGGGAAAACTAGAGGTCAAAACTCTCAGGAGAGATGCATACTTTTTCTATGAAACCTCTTAAAACAAAATATACATAGTACGAATTGAAATTTTTCTTTCCCACCGAACCTAAAGCTATGTCAATCTCTTGACACAAAAGACTAATCTAGAAACGGTGAAAAATGCAAGTAGTAACCATAAATCTTATATTTGCTAAGTGAACCCTGACTTCTAGTAGCCACTCTCTTAAAAATATCCAGTACATGCCTGGTACCGTGTTTGAGGCCCTAGAAACATTATCCTTTTATCGCCACACAGTGTGAGCTTACGGATAAAAAAGCCAAGTGTCACACACAAAGTGACGTGTCTAAGGCCAACGTCTCCTAAGTGTCAGAATCCGGATTTCTACTACCTGCATAGCTACAAAGCTCACATCTTTCCTCTAAGCCATGCTGCCTTACTATAAGGATGCAAAAAAAAAAAAAAAAGGTAAGGTGGAAATGTTTACTTGCTTAATGTTTTGGCAACTGCTTTCTCAAGAGAATGAGAATGCTGAAATGAGAACAAATATGATGAAATGGCTACTTGTCTTTGGAGAAACCCACACGGGTTGCCACAAGTAGTGAGTCAGAAATATTTGACACCTAATATAAAGTAAATAAAATTCTGTTATTTTTAATGCTCTTGTTAAATGTGTTACAGGAAGGATAATAAAAGAAGTTTACTATAGCTGGCCCCCATATTCAGAATTCCAGTGATGACTGGTACGTGCTGATGGTGTTCACACAGTATGTTCGACATAATCCTATTTCCTACTTTCTCAGGGGTCTGCATTGGGAAAGAAAAACACCAAAACTTCAGAGGAAAAGAAGGTGATATGTCAAACTAACAACTTAAATTCTCAGGTAGCAACAACTGTTCTTTTGGGTTAACAGCAGGCTCACCTAAGTGCAGAGCAGAGGACAGCAAGCACTATCTGTGGTTAAAGGCACCTTTGGGTAATGGAAGTGTCCTGAAAGGCAGTGCAATGCTAGTTCACATGGGTGCGGAAAAGAAATCTATAGGTGGTTGGATCTGATCTGATCCCTCTGTGAGAGACACGTGCGCACTCTCTCATAATGAAGCACAAGTGCCTGCTTAGGGTGTTCAGGATCAACCTCTGAGCTGCATTTCTATCATAGAGCTTGTTAGAGCTAAAGCATAGTCTTTAACTGCACTTGCAAAGAAATCACAAATATAAATCATAAATATGTTATCCAAAGCAATGGGAAACTAGAGGCTGCCTATAACCACCGGCATTCATTTATCTTAATGATGGGAAAAAGGGCTTCAAAAACCATGCGGGAGATGGTGCCAAAAATAGTCATAAAGCTCTTCTCCTGGTAGGGTGCGCTGCCCAGCATGACAGCCTCGCTGGGAAGAAACGTGCTGACACAGCTGGCACCTGAGAATCAGCAAGAACAGGCTCGCTGCTCTGGCCTTCAGAGCGAGTGAGGCTGCCATTCATGCAAAAGAGCAATTGGTTACTACCTATGAATTTAAGTTCCACATTTGACAAATAAAAATCTGGACAGTGAGGTCATGTCCTGCCTAGCCAGGAGGAAGAAAGAAAGAGAATATAAAGATGCTTCTACACAGGAATATGCAAGCGAAGTCCACTAGGCTCTGGAAGTGTATTGATTCAAAACAGGCATAACTCTTCTCAGAGAGCCCAATGGGCTTTGAAAGCAGCTTTGAGTCCAGACCTTCTAGTAGAATTTAGAGGCAAATGGTCCTTTAACAGCAGCCTGAAGTCTTCTCAGTTTTTGATCTCGTAAGACAAAAACATTCTTGATATATTATTGAGAGGGAATTTGGTTTATCTTTAATTGCAAATGCCCACAACCTAAGACTCAGTCATTCCACTTCTGGGAATTTAACCTACAGAAATCCTTCCACATGTTCACAAATTTTCCCATTGTCCAAACACATACACGTATGCACACATGTGCACATCTATCTTCATTGAGAAATAATTGAATAAATTACGGCAATCTACACTATGGATAATTTCTAAATGACAATAAATGCAAAGATCTTTATACTTGAAACTAATAAAAAAAAAAGAACGCATTATAAAACATAATTTCAACCCCAATTATGTAAAAAGCAAAGCTTTGTACAAGACTGAGAGAGTAGTGGCGACTTTCACTTTTTACTCTATATTTCTGTATTGTTTGTATTTTTAAAACGAGCACATCTCTTTTGTAACTTACAAATAAAAAATAAAACATGGAAATACAGACTCATACAACTAATTAAAAATCAGCTATAACCCCAATATCTAGATAGCTGTTTTCTGTATCTAGGAGCTAAAAATCCTTTGAAACATTTTCCAGTGAGCTTACACTATTACAAACTTTTGTGGCCTGTGTTTAAAAAATTAACTTTTCCCATACACTAAATATTCTTTTAATGCATTATTTTGAATGGCTGCATAGCATTCTATCTTATGGGTGTACCACCATTTTACTTAAATAATTCTCTACTGTGGAAAACTTGGGTTGTTTTCTAATTTTTCTCTATAAGGAAACCACTATGATTACCACTCTTATATGTACATTTGTATTTTCTTACAAAAAATTTTCTGAATTTTAATTTACTGGACCAAACAATATGACCACTACTAATTTAATTTACTGGGTCAAGGAGAAAAGATCATTGTTAGCATTTTTTGAGAAAAGCTGTACTAATTTAAACTTATACCAGAAATGTATAAGTGTTGGTAAGAGTACTTTTCTGGGCAGCAATTCAAAGCAATAAAATGTTTTAATCATTGCCATTTTGAAAGACAAAAATGGCATTTCCCTGTGTTTTTGTTTGTATTTCTTTCACTAATAAAGTGAAACATTTTTCCATATGTTTATTGACAGTATTTGTTGTTTTGAGAACTGCATATTTATACCTTTGTGCATTTTCTATTGGATTACTTCTGTTCCAAGAATTTTCAGTTCTAGTAGATTATACATTTCTGTACAAAAACTCCTTACAACAATATATCTAGTTGATCACAAATAGAGAAGAGGTTTTAAAAATATATAAGAGATTTAAAAAGTAGCATAATTTTAGGATTGCACTGAAATATAGCTCAGGTATAACCATTTTTTTAGCCAGCTTATTTGTATTTAAGGTTAAATTATTTTTCTTTTACCATTAAATTCTTCAACTTCCAGCTCTGGAGCTGCCATGTAATACTGTTCACACAACATCTTGGCAGTTTCATATGCATCTGCCAAGGAAAGAAAAAAAAAGGTTGGCTGCTGCACTAATAACATAGGCACAAACAGACAGACAGATAGAGAGACATAATAGAATAAGCACACAAGGACAATTTCTAACCTGATGGGTTTAGAATTAATCAACTACTGCCTTTTTTAAAAAAATAGCCTTTTTGGCTATAATAGAATTATTAAGACTGAACAAAATTTCTCCTTTAAAGTTTTAATGACCCTATAAAAAAATTGTACTAATAACAATATGGTGAGCTCTATACTAAGCATATAGTTGTTTAACTTTTAAATATTTCTAAAAGGCATTTTTCTTGAAAATCTGTAAAGACTATACTTCATAACACCAAGCAACCTGACTGAATTGTAGCAAAAAAGATGTTTTAATTTAAAAAATAATAATGCCAATAGTCTTAAGATTTGCCAATTATTTGTAAATGAAACATCAATAAGTATTTGCTGAACGAATGAGTTTCCATGAGCCACACACTCTAAGTTACTGGAGATACTACCATAGCTTAAAAATGTCCTTTAAGTTAGTTAAAGGTAGCAGGTTGGGTTGATATTTATCAAAGTCCAAGGACTAACAGCTCCCTTTTGAAAGGGGGAAAAATAAAAACATAGGGTAAGAAGATCAGAGCCATTACAGAGACAGCTGGAAGAGAGAATTCAAGTTACATCCCAGCAGATGGAGAATCATTTCAGAAAGCAAAAGTGCATTATTACATACTACATGTATGCTTTTTCTCTTAAAGTGTAAACAATCTGAGGTCAGGGTTTGCGTCTTATATTTGTTTTGTAACTCAAATAAAATTTAGTATGTGCCTGTTGGTCAATAAATATTTCTTGGTTTGAAAAATCTGAAATGTTTAGATAATTTACATTAAAAAAACAGCTTTATTAAGATATGATTCTCATACCAAACAATTTACCCATTTAAAGTGTACATACAACTCAGTGGTTTTTAGTGTGCTCAATCAGCTTTGCATTTTCATCACCCTAAAAAGAAACTCAGTAACCATTAGCAGTCATTCCCCCTACCCCAGCCCTGGGCAACCATCAAACAGTTTTGTCTCTACAGATTTGTTATTCTGGACATGTCATGCACAGTCTTATAACATGTGGTCATTTGTGTCTGGCTTCTTTCACTTAGCATGATATTTTCAAGGTTCATCCATGTTGTAGCATGCATCAGTACTTCATTCCTTTTTATTGATGAAAAATATTGCATTGCACAAATATACCACATCTTGTTTACCTATTCATCCTTAGACGGACATTTGGATTGTTTCCACTTTTTGGCTATTATGAATAATGCTGCTATGAACACTCATGTTCAAGTTTTTTGTAAACATATGTTTTCATTTCTCTTGGGTATAAACCTAGCAGAGGAAAATTGCTTGATCACCTGGGAGCTCTATGTTTAAACACTGGCAGAACAGCTAGACTGCTTTCCAAAATGAGATTATTTTTTTTTAAGTTTTACCTTTACAATTTCTAAAGATTACATATTCAAATTACTTTAAAACGATTCATGGGTGTTCTCAACTGGTATCAGCTCCATGGAGAAAGGCTCATGCTTCTTTTACATTCTCCATAACAATACTGTGCATAGAACAGATACTTGTTTAAGATTCAAGAGGTAAGAGCAAGAGGGAAGAGAGAAAAGGAAGGGCGAAAAGTAAGCCCTATAAAATTTGAATATATTAAAATTTGACATATCAATCTAAAATAATACAAAGCTAAGATTAGGGTATGTTCAGACTATAAGTTTTGGTTCATTTATCTCACATTTCTACCACATTAAAAGTTTACAAAATATTTGACCTCAAGATAAAAATTCTAACAATAGAGATATTAGAACAACTATGACAAGATGAAATAATGAGGGGTATAGCCAAAGAAAATGTTAGTAGGAGGAGAAAAAATAAAGAGTTGATCAGTGTGAAAACAGACATTAAAGTGGGCCTGAATTTAAACCCTAAAAAATTAAAATTTAGAATTATATTAAAGATACAAGTTTTTTTCTAGGGTATAATAAACCTCATCAAATATTTGTAAAGTATTTTTGTAAAAAGAAAAAAAATCAAGACTCACTCTTTTTGCTTTGGCTACACCATCAAACAATGCTACATCTCCACCTAGTGACACGATAGCACAAAGCCAACTAAGAACTTCTGGGGCCACTTTACCTAAACCAACAAATACTGAAACCTAAAAATGATGCTTTGTTATCCATATACAAAGTCAATATATCTCCGCAAAACATCTCTCCTCCAAGTATATAAGATCTTTAAAGATGTTTAAGCATTGTTCTTCCATTCAATATAAAAGGAAAAGAACCCAGTCCCATTAAATGTGCTAGCTCCTCATGGCATTCACTTGCCCAGTGGCATGAGGTTATACTAGCATTATTAAGAAAAAATATTACACGAATATAATAAGTAGAAGATGGCAGAACCCAGATAGAAGCAGCCAACTTGGGACTCAAAGACCCAGTGTGGTTCCTAAAACCGTATGTGAATAAAAATTTTTTAAGCATCAACAAATTATAGTGTATCAATGCTGTAATTAAAAATTACGTTATGATCCTCAAAAAAACTCGAGACATCATAATGAGGCTCACATACACAAGCCAGTCAAAAGTATTTGGGGGGGGCAGTAATAGGAAAATCTATATTCCTAAGCATCTTTATAAATTCTCATAAGCACATCATAATGCCTTGGGTACAATACATACCTAGTAGGCATTGGATAAATGGAACAATCCTCTTGCCCATGAGAAATTTCTCAAGATGTAGTCAATTATACTGATGAGAGATGTTCTTTATGGTTAGACTGGGAACTACAGGCCTAGCGTGGTTCCCAAACCTGACTATATACAGAATTCATTACCAAGTTTTTAAAAAATACAGTTTATAAAATGAATGCCTGGAGATTCTGATGTAGTAGATGAGTGTTGAGGCCTAGGACTCTGTATTTAAAAAAAACTTAGCAAGTAATTCTAAAGAGAAGTGAGATTTGGGGACTACTCGCATGGAAAGTCAAGACTGGCTCATGCTAATTATGTCACTGTTTCTCCTAGGACATGAATGATCATGGAGTACTGGGGTAGAAAACAGCACATACAAGCTCAAACAGGATACTTCTGTTTAAGTGAAATAATATAAAAACAAAAAGCTTTAAAATGTCACCAACATAGCAACTATTGGCTTATAATTTCCTCTATTGTAGAGTAAAATGCAAGTTCTACCTTTAACAAGCTTTCTATTTTTTAATTAGAAACCAAAATTTTAAAATATGATAATTTACCAAAACATTTTTATTTGCAAGCTATCTAAGCCACTATTTACTGCCAATCTTTAAAAGGAAATATTAGGAAACAATTATTACTACCACTAAACGTAAATGCTATTGTTTTAAGAATTTGTTTTCAAGGATAAGGTATTGACATAAAAGTAATAAAACTGTGGGTGTGGCACATAAACACTTCCTTAGGCTAGAACATCCAACCTGTAAATACATAAGACATTATTTTTTACTTAAAAGGCTGAGCCATAAAGAGTAGGGTGAAGGTTCACACAGCAATTAGCCCAACAGATTCAGCCTAGCCAGGAATTCATTTTAAGGAAAAGCACACAGAAAAAGTTAATAGATTATGGAGGTTATTAGATTTTTAAATTATATGTTCTTATTCAAAGTTCACCATAGAACTCTGCTATCAAATATTAGTGTCTACTGTAAATACACATAATCGTTTGTTTACTAATATCTTAGAGGCTGGACAAAGATGAATCTGAGTGAGTGATGAAAAAACAAACATGAAGGTTTCAAGGTCCTTAACTTAACTTGGGCCTCAAAGGATACAGAAAACCGTAAAGCTCAAGTTTAAGAAGTCACTGCTGGAACAAGGTAATATAAATGACTATAAAGCAGTACAAACTCATGATAACGCTACTTTTTAGAACTCTTTTCAAGTTACAAAGCAATTCTAATAATGTATGTCTATCACCACCCTTTTACCCAAAACCCACTCTGAGTGAGAACCACCAGGATTCTTTTAAGCACTGGACCCTCTTCTACCAGCAAACCACAGCCAATTGGAGAAGTGGTGGGGGTGGGTAGAACATCTAATATTAAGGGAAACCGAACTATAAGCTGACTGGAATCTTAAGACCTGTGGTCATGGGTGGAAAAGATAGGCTGAGCCCATTAAATTCCTCTTTTGAGAATTTAGGATCAAGACACTCGGCAGGGCAGAAGATGAAAGGATACACTGAGAGTTATCCTGATTCAGAAGGCCTGGAGTGGCCATCATTGCCCTAAACAAGTCCCACAGTCTACAGACAAGAAAGGCAGAGGGGCCAGGATCTGGTAACCCCAGTTTGCAAAGATACACAGAAAACAACGTTGTTTTCTGTTTCCCAGTTCCAATTTCTATAGCTCCAATGGTGAAGTGCTTCCTGCCCTTCGATCATCATGCGACCTACTAGGTTCTTTCAATAAATCTGTTTCTGGAGCTAGCATGAGTAGGTCTCTGTTACTTGCAACCTGAAGAGTCCTGAGTGAGAACATATTATTTCTGAACCAAAATAATGACACATTCTCAAGATACCATTTGTATGCTATTATGCTAAGCAATAATAGCATATAGGAACAGCACAGGCAAGCTACCATCGCTGTGAGAGCTGAGTTTTGTACCAAGTATTTAAGTGTGTACCTTTAAAATGATCTTACCACAGGATTTTCCATTTTATTTCCTGGTTTCTTACAAAGAAAGGAGGGAAAGGGTCACAGCAGAAGGCACCTCCCAGAGGATAATAGAAACTGCTTTACAACACTAATTCTAGCATTTGCTACCACAAGTCTATAATTTGCTGATGTGTAAAGGTAGATATTAATGTGCTAAATAAGCAGCAAGGAGGCATGCTTCAATGTTCTGCACATTCAATTAATGTTATGCAAGATGCACCCCACTTTTACACATTTATACAACTGTCTAGTCAAAAATAAAAATATTGTCCCTACCCTTCTACATAAAAGTTTTCTATAGTCTGTCTTGAGAGATCTAAGTATGGAATCATTGTTAGTTCATTAAGGCTTCCTAAGGCTGTACAAACACATGTGTGCACACGCAGGCAAGCACACGCATGTGCACACACATGGTCATCAGGGCTGGATGGACATTCGACTATACTTAAACCATGTGGGACCTTCACAACTGAGAAAATCAACAGTAGGTCTGTCATTAAAACCCAGGAGTCCAACTCCCTCTACATCAAGCTTCTGAGAACAAAAGTAAGGGAACAAATATTAGTGATAGAGTCAGATTAACTGAGAAATCTGAGATAGGAGGAGAAGGTAAGCAGCCAGCAAAAAAATACCAACTACTCTAAAAACAGGAAGGGAGTGGTAAGACTTCACTAAGAGTCATGGGAAACTGACAGGTGTTACTTTCTCTCCTTGACAGCATCTGGGGGCACTGGGAAAAAGAGCTGCTGAGACCTGGGCCCTGTGAGACTTTCTGAGGTCTTCTCCTAGGGCTTTTGGAGGTGGAGACTCCAGTGCCTTTTGGCTAGCCGACATGGAAGAACTTCCAGGCCTTCTGACCATTGGAGCTCTCTGCCTTGTTTGTCCTCTCTCATTTTTAAGCCAGAAAGAACATCTTCTTGGGTATTCTACTACTCAAAGAATTAAGAGTAGGGCCCATGGGGAATGAAACAGAAAGCTGACTGCTAAAATTTGCTTTAGTGTACAGGGAGAAGACAGAATTTTCGGTTTCCTGCTAGGTGGTCCAGCTCATTTGGCTATGGTAGAAAAGGTAAGTGATTTAAGGCCCCTATATACACCTGGCTGGAAAAACCATTTGAATCTAGAGATTATGAGTATAGCAGATCAGACATAGGAAGAACTCCAGCAATAACTGATACAGAGGGCAGAACAGAGGCTACTGCTGTCAGGTACTGAATTTACTCAAGAAGGTCATGCATGATGGACTTCAGTGCTGGAGATGGGGAAATATGCAAAGACTATGGATTTTGTAGAGACAGAGATGACTCACATTATTCACAGTTTCCTACCAATCTGTAGATCTGTTATTTAAACATATAAAACAACGTTCTCACTGGGTTATGAAAACAAGTCATTTTTAATCTCTCTTTTCCAACATTTTCTAAATTTCCTTCAATGAGCACTTTTTATGTTTTTTATAACATGGGATTACTCCATTTAACTGGGAACAGGAGTTAAAAATGACAAAAATGTTGTATCAAGTGGGAAACCATAAAATATGACTGATATCATAAACATAACTTAAAATGTTATATGTGAATATACAATTTATTCCTCTGTCAATCTTTTAATATAAGGCCAATGCCACCTGGATGAGCATGGGGTTCCAGGTCTTTTTTAGATAAACAATACCACATACATCTATAAATATTCTACTTTCTATTGGTTTAAAGTATAATGAACTTAAAGATAATTGTGAAGCAATCTGAGTGCAGATTCCTTCTAAGATATTTACTCAGTGCTGCCCTGTAACCTAATAGTTATCTCATTCACAGTCATTTCATTTTGTAAGAGACTCTATCAAGCCTTTCCAAAGCATTCAACTTGATATTATTAGAAGTAAGGCTCTTTTCTGTACTCTTATTTCTTCAGTTTATACAACATTTTAATAAATTATGTAGTCATGGCAGGTGGTATAACTTATGTCAATGGTTTGAGGACAAATAAATGACCCTTAGTAAGCTAAGCATACACTTCACAAGATGAAAGAAACACAACAGCATTCTAGAAACTATGCACAAGCCAAGCATACTTAGTGTGCTGTGGGTATCAGCAGGTATGACTTATGAAGGGAATGAAGGGTGGCTGAAGAGTTGATTATGTGCATGTTTCTTTTATGTGTTTATGCATTTTCAGAATCTGAAACCACCCAGCACTGATGTTTTCCTTAAGAGAAGACACTCAAGAAAAGCAAACCATGGTTTGAAAGATGCAGTGCAGAGCAGGGAGGGAGTATGCCAGTACTGTCTCCTCATCCCATGAGTGTGGGTGAAGGGGTGTGTGTGCTTGCATACGTGTTGGGGAAAGTGGCATTCCAAGTGGCAGAGGGACCTGGGGGAGAAGTTTATTGGACACGGCCACACTAGGAATCCAGGCTTCAAGTCATGCCAAACAAGGAGTAGGAATGACTAAATGAGAGGACATAGTAAACTCTGTTCACAGCACAATAATGGTCTTGCTGGGAGAAAAGTCAAAAGGGGCACAAGAAAGAGTGAAGAATATTTGGAGTTAGCACAGGAAGAGGGAGAAAGGAGAACATCCACCTATGGTCAAAATTCTGACTACAAAGGACAAAGAGAGCAGGAGGACGCGAGGCAGGCTGTAAGCATAAACATCCAGTTTCTTTCAAATACTGATTAAATTGTTTTGCACATACTCTTCAGCTAATTTTTAAAAGTACAAAACTCCTTTCCCTCAGAGTGATGTAAAAGTGGAGAAGAGTAATTCCAGACCTTTAGAAGTGGACACTCTGGTTAGAAAGATCAACATCGTCTGATACAAGCAGTATAGACAGTAACAGCTGAAAAAGCAGTTTCTTTTCATCTCAAGAGTCAAGTCACAACAGGTTCCTCCTCATACTTTCCTAAGAGGCCTCTGACCCACTTTAGCGGTGCTCATCTCTGTGCTCTACAGAAGGGCTCGCAGATTCCTAGAACTCCCAGCCACTTATCTAGTTGTACTGATTTGTGGTTAAAATCTCTCTAAAAATTAATGAAAGACTATTTGTGAAGAAACAATAAGGTAAAAAATGAATTGTTCTTACAATTTTTTTATGAAAAACTACAAACATGTGCAAAAGGACAGAGTATAATATAATGAATCATCAGGTACCCATTACTAGCTTCAAGAGTTTTCAACACATGCCCAATCTTTTTCACTACCCTTCCTCCTCTGTGTAATTTGGAAGGCAGCTATGCTTGCCATCATACCACCAACACCAACTGCTCTGAGTAATTTGAAGTAAATCCCACATTTTATTTTATATTATGCATAATATATAGTTTTTTTACGCCTACAGCACACCCGGTCTTCCTAGTTGTCTCCCATCCAAATACTAACCAGGCCCGGCCCTGCTTAGCTTCCAAGATAAGACAGGATTGGATGTGTTCAGGGCTGCGTGGCCATAGACTATGCATAATATTTTAAAATATCTCTCTTGAAGCTGGGACTCCTTTAAAAACCATAACCACAATACCAATAGCACACCTAAAAAATTAATGATATTTCTCTAATGTCAAATATTCAGTTGTCTTAAGGAGGTAAGAATGTACAATGAGGTAAAGACAGTCTCTTCAATAAAAGGTGTTGGGAAAATTGGGCAGATACATGGGGGAAAAAAACAGAACACATTCTTACATTGTATACAAGAATAGACTCAAAATGGGTTAAAGACTTAAAGGTAAATCCTGAAAACATAAAACTTATAGAAGAAAACATAGGCAGTAAACTCTCTGCTATTATGAACAGGAATTTCTTTTCAGAGATGTCTCCCCAGGCAAGGGAAATGAAAGAAAAAACAAACAAAGGGGACTACATCAAACTAAAAAGTTTTTGCACAGCAAAGGAAACCATCAACTAAACAAAAAGACAACCAACTGACTGGGAGAAGATATTCACTAATGATACAGCTGATAAGAGGTTAATATTCAAAATATATAAAGAACTCATACAAGTTAACAACAACAAAAAAAAATCCAATTAAAAAATGGGCAGAAGACCTGAACAGATACTTCTCCAAAGAGGAAATACAGATGGCCAAGAGACATATGAAAAGATGCTCAAGGTCACTAATCATCAGAAAAATGCAAATTAAAACCACAATGAGATATAACTTCACACCTATCAGAATGGCTATCATCAATAAATAAAAGAACAAGTGTTGGTGAGGATGTGGAGAAAAGGGAACCCTCATACATTGCTGGTGGGACTGCAAATTGGTACAGCCACTATGGAAAACAGTCTGGAGGTTTCTCAAAAAATTAAAAATGTATATACCTTTTGACCCAGAAATTGCACTGCTGGTATTTATCCAAAAAAAAACAAAACAATAATTCATAAAGATCTATGCACCCCAATATTCATGGCAACACAATTTACAACAGCCAAGATATGGAAACAACCTAAATGCCCATCAACAGATGACTGGATAAAGAAGTTATGGTTCACATATACAATGGAATATTACTCAGCCTTTAAAATAAATGAAATCCTACCGTTTTCAATGACATGGATGGACCTAGAGGTTATTACACTGAGTGAAATAAGTCAGAGAAAGGTAAATACCATATGATTTCACTTATATGCAGAATCTAAGGAACAAAAAGAACAAACTAATCAAAAAATGACTCACAAATATATAGGACAATCTGGTGATGGCCAGAGGGGAGGAGGGTTGGAGGGCTAGGAGAAAGGGGTAAATGGTTATAGAAGGACAAATTAGTAGTGGATAGATGGTCACGGGGATGGGGAGCATGGCATAGGGAACGCAGTCAGCTGTAAGGCAATGGCCAAAGGAGAGAAAGAGCAATCAAGGGGATCATTTCATAAACTATATGAATGTCTAATCAATGTACTGTATACTTAAAACTAATAAAATAAATGCATACAAGTAAAATAAATTTAAAAATATCCAGTTATGTTATAAATGCCCTAAATGACTTTTAAAAATATTTTATAATTTATGCCAGAAACATAAGTAAAGGCACCAACTTATTATATAACCAGTGGTATGAATGAGAAGCCACATGACATGCACGATGGCCAAGGACTACTGCTAGTGAACTTGTCTACATCCCTGACTGGGTGCTAGCACTTCTTTAAGGGCTCTACAAATATTAACTCACTTAACCAGATGTACAGGTGAATTACCAATAGCACCCTTGTACAGATGAAGAAACTGAGGTCCAAAGAGGTTATATAATATGTCCAAGGTCACTCACTCAGCTAACCCAAATGTCCAACAGCTGATAAATAGATAAATGAAATGTGATCTATCCATACAATGAAATATTACTCAGCTATAAAAAATAATGAAGTACTGATGCATGTGACAATGTGGATGACCCTTGAAAACATGCTAAGTGAAAAAAGCAAGACACAAAAAGGACCACATATTACAGGATTCCATTTATGTGAAATGTCTAGGATAACAAAACTGTAGAGACAAAGTAGATCTGTGGTTGCCCAGGGCTGGGGTCGGTGGAATGACTGCTAATGGTTACTGAGTTTCTTTCTGGGGCGATGAAAATGCAAAGCTGGTTGTGGTGACGGATGCACAGCTCTGTGAGCACACTAAAAATCACTGAGTTGTATGTACACTTTAAATGGGTAAATTGTTTGGTATGAGAATTACATCTCAATAAAGTTATTTTTAAAAAAGTAAATCTCAAAAGGTTTCAAATTTATCTAACCAAGGAACATTTATTGACCAACTAACAGGCATATACTAACTTCTACGTTAATTGGCCTGACTTCAAATTCTTTACAGTTCAAGAGAAAAGGCACACATGTAGTATACAATGCACTTTTGTGTTATGAATGTGTGTCTTTTTCTCTACAGGCAGTCAACTGTCTGAACCTGGCTTTTTGATTCATAAAAACCATTGGGCTAAGGTTTAATGAACATACAACCTTCGACAAGACCCATCCTGCACCCCTCCCTGACTGGGAGGCCTGCAGAGGTCAAGATCAGCCACAGGGTTATTTTGTAAGAGAGCAACCTACAGCATTCTTAGGGAGTTGAGGCCGGGCCTATTCACCTTATAATTGAAATAATTTCAGTGTTTCCTAATTAAACAGAGGCCAGAATGTTTTGGCAATTCTAGGCTGAGCAAAAGTCCCCAGGCCTGGGTCCTTCTTGAGCTTAAAAATGCCCAGGGAAAACAAACAGCATAGGTTTTCCTTAGCTATGGCTGCTGAAGGTATAGTCTGTTCTCCCACTGAGAAGGCTGAACACAGAGGGCCACCTCCCTTTGCTCTCCAATCCCAGGAGCAAAGGTCACTCTGCTTGAGATGGGCTTGAGAACTTCACCAGGGAGACGAGGTCCTCTTCTGCCACCTACTCTCTTAGCTACACAGTTCAGAAAAAGTATGAGCAACAAAGATCCCTGATGAAGACCAGGAGAGCTGTGGCCATGGAAACTTTTAAGTGTATGTTTAGAGGAGGAAGAGGAGAGCCACAGTAGGAGATACAAACTTGGAAAGAGACAGCTTGGGGATCTGAGGCTCCATAGAGTAATCATGATACTGAAGAGGTCCAGAAACCTGGTAGGTCACTTATAACAAGGAAGACATTCTGCAGTTAGCATCTGCCTTGGATAAATAACAAGGAAACTGTCCTTCCAATTCAAAGTGCTCTGGCACTAGGGATTTATGGCTCTAGGGCTCTGTTTTACCCCGAGGCTATTGGGACATTGCCTCGCTCAATGTTCAGTGACCCCATGAAGCCCACAGACCATGTAGATTCTAAAGCATGGGCTGCATGTTAGAAAGATGTTTAAATTTTACAAACACATGAATCCAGCTGAATTTTGTAATGAGAATTTGCATTCTTTGAAATTTTCAGATAATGGTGACAATCAAAACTTACAATCCTACTTAAGCTGACAAATGTGTATGGTTTAAGATAGAACAACAAGTAAAACCCTAGTCAATAAAGTGGAAACTCCCATTTTGAGCATTATGAATTCTGCAACTTTTCTTGAACTGCCTAGAAAGAACATTTCGTATTTTGATCAAGTGGCTTGGCCCTGAGTGGCCTCATGACACAGCAAACAACTTCGCAACATAACCCTATCACCAAACTGCATCAATTAAGCCAGTCTTATTTGGACTATAATGGCTAACATTACAGCCTGTCTCCTTACCTTTCACTACGTCAGACACACTGCAGGCGGGATCAATACTTCCGATGTGTTTGGGATGAGCAGGATTGGTGTCACCACCAAAAAGAAGTGCTAAACAAACATAAAAGGGAAGAGAGAGATTACGAACAAAGCAAGCAGAGAAATATATTGTTTTATAAGTTTTGAAAGGATTCTTGAACTTAGAAGAATCATTTTAGCAGCCACAGTGACTTAAAGTAATAGAATATATACAGAGATGGGTGACAAACAGACAGCAAAGGAGGAAGGGCGTGCTTTAAGACGTGCCAGCTGTAGTCAGCAGGTCCTAGAGCAGTGACCCATGCCAGGTGTCCAATCCTTTCTTCCTGACCCAATATGACTTGGATGAAAAGATTTCCTTTCATCCTTAGCCAAGTTTACACATCTCAGTACTACACCATACATTTATTACAATATTCACTAAATATTTAGAAAATGCAGTCTGCACCATTAGAGCAGGTTTACAAAATATCTTCACTGTGAACATCTCAAATGCCTCCAGTCCGGCATGCAGATTATTTTTCAATGTAGTACGCATGAACAATATTTAAGTATTTTTTAAAGTACATTCAAATACTTCCACAGTACACAAAATTAGCAAAATTTTATTCCTGAATGAAAGCTAAAAGGAACCCCGAAGAAAAAAGTACTCTGAATTTAAGTGTTTGTAAGTGTATTTTATTTATTTACTTACTGATTAAGTAATTATTTATTGGTGCACTTATTTTTAAATCAAACAAAAATTGGAACTAACTTATTTTACAAAAGGAGAATGCTTAAATTAAAAAAGTGAGATTTTAAATTATAAGAAATGACAAATGTGGGGATTAGGCCAATACATAAAGTCCCAGCTGATTAAGTGAAAGAAAAACAGAAGTGCACAAGCTTAGTCAGTGATCTGAAAACATGTATTTATATATGTAGGCACACATATTTGGGCTAGAAAGAAATTGTAGTTATCTAAGTAGTTTAGTTAAACATTATTTAAGTTCTTTTTTTCTTTTTGAAATTTCCTATAAATTGTCATATATTTTTAGTTTTTAAAAAGTATACACTTGGGACCAACCCACATTTAATAACTGTATAACAGTCATTTATTCCAATAAAACTAGTAAAATAAAGATGCAGTGTCCATTTTCTGATTCAGCAAAGAGAATGATCTAGACCCTAGACATGTGGATGCTTTCTCATAAGAACAATAAAATCGGGCAGAGACAACACTGACAATGAGCCAAAAAGTTTCTTGTAGAGAGAATTTTAGTTGTTTTTTTTTTTTTTCTTAGTTGCTTAGCAGCCTGGAGAGTGGACTAAAACTCTCAAGACGAGATTATGGTTCGACAATTCGCTTAATCTGATTTTACTGATCACTGTGAAATAAAAGATTGATTGCTCATACTGGCAACCTACCAATTCAATATCCTCAGGATCAATGTTTTTAATACCAAAAGGGAAAACACCTAACATCCTGGATAAAGACTAGAACATTCTCTGAGACATGTGAAAATATTCAGAGATGACTGCCCAGCTGCCATTAAAACTGGACCTCCCCCATACTGGAAATGTAATGGCAGAGGCTCAAAAGGCAGGCAGCGGTCCTGTCTCTAATATGAACATCAAAAAAAGCCTTGCCAGGATTTCTGTTAACAACGAATACTAATGAATAGCTTTTTAATAGACAGGATTTACTTAGAAAACCCTAAACTAGAAATGAAATTTCTACAGACAAAAATGCAGATCTGTAAATTAAAAGTGAAGCAACAGAAAAGCATTTGGGACAAATCACTCTGGTTACCATTTCAAAACTGGACCAAACCCCCAACTTACTGTGCTGGTTAATAAGCATGCGGAAGGAGATGCGGTTGGTGTAAAACCGATCCAGAAAATACTGAATGTTACTGCTAATGAATGGATCAAACCCAAACTTCTCCTTGTATTCAATCACTCCTTGTGCCATTGTAGGAACCACATCATTGTGTCTATTTCTGACTTTAACCAGAACTTGCAGAAAGCTGTGTGAGAGGAAAACAAAAGTGGTCAGTCTTTATATCCCACGGCTGATGCATAAACCTCCCAGCTCCACCTCTGGTCTACTGATATTTTTATAGGTAGACACATCATTACAGGCTACAAGGAAGAACTCACAAGCAACTGAAGTATTACCCAAGTTTTTGCTTGAAACTTTCTATGGAAATTCTTTCAGAGACACAAAAAGTAAATGGTTTTGTAAAGAAAAAAAATGCTCAAATACCTTTTTAGTAATCCACTGACTTTTTGGATAAGTGATTACATATAATTCAGGTTCTATAAATGTTTGCTGAATAAATGATTGCAGAACATTATTATCCTTTCTGACATGAGGACAATCCAAAAATTTTTTCAAGAATTTATTAGGGATTCTCAAAGCACTAGTTTCCATGAATAAATAATGTCAAAGTTTTGAAGAGTAAAATCTTGAAATAAATCTCTCACAACACTAAAATATAGTGATAAAATATAGATAGAACAAAGGTAATTGAAACAAACCAATATAAGAATTATGTATTATTATAAAGATGCAGAAGAAAAAATATATTAAGAATGATAATTGAGAAAGAAAGGTCAATGGAACCAAATAAAAAGCTTAGAAACTGGCCCAAGGGTGAGTATGTGTGTATAAACATTTAGCATATTGATAACGTGACACTGCAAGTCAGTAGAGAAACAATCAAATTAGTTGTGACAGCTGGCTAACAATTTAAGTCACATCCAATTTCAAGCCTTAAGCCAAAAAGTGGGTAAAATTTTTTAATTTAAAAGAGTTAAATCAAAAAATAAAAAAAAGTAAAAGGTTAAATTGCAGAAAAGATAAAAGAAAATCTGGTGAGTTAATATATGACTTTGGAGTAAGGAAGGCTGTTCTAAGCTGCAAACCATAGGTAGAAACCATGAAGAAACAAATGATGTAACTATGTAGAATTTCAAGAAATTCAGCAATTCTATAGGGACACACATTATAAAATTTAAAAAAATGAAAACAGGGAAAATATATTTGCAAGAGTCACTATCCTTAATAAAGAAAAAGATGAGCACCATAACAGAAAACTAGGCAAGGAATCCGTCGTCGACAGGAAATTTACTAGAAGAAACACAAATGCCAAAAACTTCACCTTCACAAATAAAAGAAAAACAAATTAAACAACGCAGTACTATTCTCCATTTATCGGACTGATAAAGAATAACCAAGGTCAGCTAGAGTGGGGAAGCATAAATGATGCATTTCTAGGTGCAATTTAGCAAATATATCAAAAGTCTGAAGAAACTCATTCCACTCCCAGGAACAGATCCCAGAAAAGTAACGGGACAAGGGTGACAGCCATATGTAAGAGCTGTGCTTTAGAGCACTGTTCATAGTCGCAAGAAAACGACAAACCATTCTAAAACCCAATGACAGGAGGTCAAATCCCATGACATCTATAGATGGACCACTATGAAACTACTGAAAATGGTGAGATCTGTAATGTTGACATTGCTATTTTTGTAAAAAAAAAATATTTTATACTTATAGAAATATGTATGCCTAGTTAAAAGTATGGATGAAAGGAAAATGTTAACAGTGGTTGTCCCCTGGCAGTGGAAATTTGAAGTGACTTTCTTTTCATTTATCTGAATAGTCTTATTTTTCTCAATGATGACATATTTCTGTAAAAAATATGTACAAAGACAGTAAAGATGAATAAATCAACTCTTAAATTAGAAGGTCATAATTATTTATAAGAAATTTTATGATGGCAAATTTGTCCTTCACATAATGCTTTTTCCAACATATTTATAAATTCAATAGTACTAAAGTGAAACAATTCATTAAAATAGACAAGTGCCTCAACTTATCTGAAGGGAGAAAACTTGCCTCAGTGGTTCAATTCTCAGAATACTTCCCCAATCTTCTGGGGCTCTTCTACACTTTGTCATTATACACACATGCTTGTCTTCTAAGCTACTTTCACATTTATTTAAATGATTTTCCTGCCCATGACTCCTATATGACCTCTTATTGAACAGAAAAGGCTACTACCGTGAGTAAAATGACTCACTCACTTTTCACTCCTTCCTTCACCATCAGTGTCAGGACTCTAAGATCCCAACTATCCTAAGTAGCTGCATGAACCATGGGCGAGTTACTGAAACTCACTGAGTGAGAGCTGTTATCATTATCATCTTGTGCACACTGGATCCAGCACTTGGCAGTTTACAAAGCAGGCTCATATCCATAAATCCCATCGGCCTAGTCCAGAAACAACCTGTTCCAGAAACTGAGACAGGACTCTGGGAACCACACAGCAGAAATTTAGTATCACATACTTCCACAAATCTATATCCTGAAACTTTGAAGCTAGATAGGTCAGGCCTAATTTTTAGGATATCAGCCAAACAAACTGTTACTAGCTAAGGACTTCTGAGAAAACAAAACTTCTGAATTCAGTTTATCTAATTTAAATATATTAAATGACAGCAAGAGCTGATAGCAAGGAAAATACCGCATTTGGGCCCTAACCAATGCCTCCCTTCCACGTTTCACAGGTCCATTATACAAAACATCCAGCAAAATATAAAACAGGTCAGGAGTTTTTTCCCCTTTTTATTTTAATTTACAACTAAACTAGAGCTAGCTACTCATGGCTCAAACCAGCAGCTCTGGCAGCATGGAACATTGTAAAGAATGATGTTCTAAGGGAAAAAAAATGTGATTTACAGATCCAGTTCTGCTACTAATTAATGTTAAGATATTGAGCAAGTGACCTCATACCTGTGACCTCAGTTTCCTTATCTATGAATTGAGTGGGCTGAGTTAAATATCATGAGTTAAGGTCTTGTATAACATGGTGGTTCTCTAGTTTTGTTCTGTTTTGTTTTGGTTTGTTTTATGAACACCTATATGTATGGTGTTCAGTCTCACAATTATGGAGACCAGGTTTCTACTTAGAAATTCTTCAGCACAACAGGCCATGTGCACTCATATGTACATGAAACAGGAAGAAAGTAATGTGAAGGGGATACTTAACTTCTCTTGGGAGAAAAACAACCACACTCAGAGCTAAGGTTAGTGTTTTTTGGTTAAATGAAAATGAAAAACAAATATTTTCCATCAGCACGAAAATTTAGCAGTCTTTGTACATAATAGCAACAATATAATTCAGGTCATTATATAAAAAGCATACTATTTTTTGCTTCTCCAAAAAATTTATAGTTTTTCTGAGTTCAACTATAACATTATGTTGAAAATTAAAACAAAAAATGGTAAAGGACTGAGTAAATTCATGTATACACAGAGGCCACTGCATTCTTAAAACGACCACTAGGTGGAACATTTACTGCAATATTTATAGAGAGTACCCAGCAGTTCCCCAAGTAAAAGGTATTTAAGAATAAGATCGTGAAGCATAATTTGAAGTGTCATTCCTTTTGTATTCTGTTAAATTCTTTACTCGGATCTTTTTAAAAATATAATGTTGAGTTGTTACCCATTAAGAAACCTAATGCTGTCATCCGAATTATACTTCTTAGCTATTTATTATGACATGAGTTCCATTTACCAAAACATTTTTTTTTATCTAGATCTTTTTACTTTCAGGTAAGTTTGGTAACATACTTACTTATCCAAGACCTTTGGATCCTCGGGGCTCTTATTTTCATATTCTAAAAGTTCAAGAAAGCTCTGCATATACCTGGAAAAGAAGAGTTACTGTGTTAGTTGTCCACCCAACACCCACTCCTCCTTTCCCTCTTCCTTAGAGTACCCCAAATTTTCACTATGTATCCATTCCATCCTCCTCGCCCCCCTCACTATGCAGCCCAAGTGCTTCAGGGGAAGCAGGTGTCACGCAAAGCTCCTAGGCAGCTCGATTTTACTCTGGGTAATCCTATTTCTCTTGTTACTAATTCCTAATTAGTCCGATAGTCCAGGCCTAAGCCTGTCACTGCGTTGCATACCCTTAACACAGGGATTAGCTCAGCAATGGGCATACTGCCTCAGTTCAGACCAGTAAAATATAAGAAAAAAAGACTTGCTGAGGTCTTTGGGAGAGAAATCAACTGGTTCTGTGTTTATACAGTGTGCCATGTGGATGTGAAGTCTGGGGCTGCTGCAGCAATTCTGCCACCAGGAGAAAATCCAGCCTGAAACATGAAGCCGACACCATGGAAAGCTATGGAAAGCAAGGCCTTGATAAGCTCATGAATCTCTGAATCAAAACACCATCAAGAGCTTATCCTCTGGATCTCTTAGTTACACAAGCTAATTTATTGTTTGCCAGGTTTAGTTGGATTTTCTACTGCTTACAAACATATCCTAATACACCAAGTCTATAGTTTGGTTACCCAAAAGAGTGCATATAAATTGTAAGAAGCACATGTGTGACCCTGAAGTACATGTGAAGAACTTAGAAACTAGAAATAAAGAAGGTTCCTTCTCATAAGCCCTTAGAAACAGTTTCGGGATTAAGAATAGCTACATATCTCAACTATAGCCAGTACAAGAAATAAGGCGTCCAACATAAAGATCTAGAAAACGTAGAAAAATGGGATTTAGAGAGGCAAATTACTGTAGCAGCTACATCCACACAGGACCTGCTCAATCTGGTAGGGATTTAGAGATTCCAATTACTCAGAGATGTATGATCTCTGCTTTGGGTCTTAACATGTTCTGAAAGAATTGTCCCTTATTCTAATTATTTCTAATAATTAATTACCACTAATCCTACTAGCCAGCTTTGGATAGAGGATGAGGGTACTTAAGTAACTAAAAATGACTGTTAAGCACATAAATATCTAGAAATGACATTTTATTAACCAGCCTTACTTAAACTTTGTGACAACGCATGACACTAAAGTATGTTCATCTCTGGGTATATTTTTAAAAAGTCTCTGAGCAGATAAGGCTGTGGATTAGATATTGTGAAAATCATCAGGTCAAACCACCCTGTGAGGCCACAGCCACCCACCCATGGTGATGCCCTCTGCCCTGTGATATGCCATCAGAATTTTAGGCAGGTATCCTATCCTTCCTAAAGGGGACAGTTCATATAAAGAGCAAAGTCATAAACGGAGAGGAGTCAGAGATGATACCAAGCTTCCTAGCCTGAAAGTCAAGAGTACAAGGAAAACACAGTCTGACTGAGGTGGGGTTCAGGGCCCATTATATGTAAGAGTCACTTAAGAGGGAAAGGAAATGACAACTAAATACAATGTATGATCCTGAACTGGATTCCTAAATCGGGGTGGGGAGGGGCAAGGGGGATTGCTACAAAAAAAAAAGAAAGAAAAAAAGAGCACTATTAGGAAAATTAATGAAATGAGAACAAGTTCTACATATTAGAAAATACTACTGGAGCAATGTTAAATTTCCAAATTTGATAACCATATTGTGGTTTTTGAGAGCTATTCTAAAGAATTACATACTAAAGCATTTAGGAGTACAGGGGCATGATGTCTGCTATTAGCCCAAAGGTTCAGAGGGAAAAATGTGTGAGTGTATTATATATACATATGTGTGTACCACATATGTGTGTGTGGTATACCACAAATATACAGTGGGGAGGAGGGAGGGAGGTCAGGGGAGAATATGAATGAGAATCACAGAACACGTGTTGTCAAATGTTAATCTGTGAATCTGAGTGAAGGTACACATATGAAAATTCTTGCTACTAATCTTACAAACTCTTTTGTTAAGTAGGAAATTATTTCAAAATTAAATGTTTTTTAAAAAAGGAAGAAATGACATGTATGTGTTTAGAATGGCTATGGAAGAAGAATTGTGAGGAGACACAAAAAAGAGTTGACACAGTAATTTGAGTCTATACTTTGCCAGCAATTCGCTTTGAAGCCCCTGAAGTAACTTTTACATAAATGATAGTAAATATTTGTCACTGCCACCAGGGCCAGGAAACTTGAAAGTTATCTAGCCTGCCTAGAATCCCCAGCACAATAGCCCCAGTAGTGTTTACATACTTTCTGCTAGAAATCTCTGATGATGGCCTTGAAGCTATGAAGAAGTCTTATGCAAACAAGTACTTGCTGCTCCTTCTGAAACAAACTAAAGACTTAGGGTAGAAAGCAACTATGAGATGAAGCCACAGCTGCTGTCTCTCTGATCTCTCCTGGGTTCTGGGGCCCCTGTGCCTCCCACAGTGAGGAATTGCTGCCTGTCCGGGACAGGAACTAGATACTGTATCTCCAAGATCACTTAACAGGGCATTTCTCAGACAATTCATTCTCAGCCTAAGAATTTATTATAATTAATATTATCGAGGAATGACTATTGAATGTCTACTCTCTTTCAGCAGCCTAGCCTCCACAAACACTCTAAATGCAAGCTAATTAATAGTTCCATTTTCCTTTTATCTGTCTATATCGTTCCCTTCCTCTAAAATGCTCTCCCTGTCTCTGTCAACTCCACCCACTCATCGAGGGGCAGTGCAAAACCACAGTTGGCACTTCTCCCCACTCCTCCAGCCTCCCACAGCACTTCCTCTGTACTGGCTAGAGAGCACGTTTCACATCCAGCCTCCCAAACTCCTCCAGCTTTCTACACAGTGACTTCTACCTTGCTTTTATAATACAGAGTAGACATGTAAGTGTTTCTCAAATATGCAAATCCCTTTCCAAAAATACACTACCAGCTCTTACATCCTACCACTCACCAACCTCAGCCAGCTTTACCTAAGTGGGTAGTTTATTCACAAATGAAACTCGCTCAAGTAAATAACTCATGCTTTAAGCATCAGAGCTATACCTGACTGAACTTTAAGTTATATTGTTGAGATGTTTCATACTTTTCACAGGGCAAATGCAGCGGCACAGTAGTACTGATATTTTTCCAATCTGAGGCCCCTTTAAATGACTTAATTTGTTCTAAAAGAAATACTGTCTTCAAGGAACTTCTTTAAAAAAAAAAGAGCATGGCTGAAACTTGATTGATGCAACATCCCCCATCAAAAGGACTGCAGCCCTGGTCACGTGGGTCATTGCATCCCTATTCCTATTTTTCTGTACTTTCCCAATTTTTTCAATGAGCAATCACATTTGTGACCAGAAAAGTCAAATTTGAAAAGTCAAGAAACTGTCCAGTATCATCTAAAAGTAAACCATTTGAAATTGTCAGTTAAAAAAAAGAAAAAAGAAAAAAATTTTAATTGCCTGGAAAACCTGGCTATCCCGAGTGACTCACTCCCACACAGGCAGTACATGTACTTTTAGGGAAAATGGTCTCAATGCCAAATATTCAGAGCATCATGGGAAGACCTATTTGAAGCCACATATTTACTTACCAGCTCTGAACTAGCCCCACAGAAGGACGGTTAAGCAAATTATCCGGCAGGAGGTTAACTTCTCTCATTGTGTTAGCCAGTCTCACAGGAAGCTCCTTTCGTAGAAACATGTATGAAGTTTTCTCACATGCATTATCTCTCCCTATTAAGAGATGAAAAATGTTCCATGATTTACAATGTAATAGATGGAATAATAAATGCTCCTGTGGTAGCACAATTACTGGTTGGGAAGAGAAAATTAAATAATCCCGCAGACTCTAGTTAAATTTTTATCCTCCAAAATAGCAGGTTTAAGAAAATAATTTAATTAGAATAGAAAAAAGAACATTTATTCCAAGACGTAACCTTGAAACCAGTTTTTTTTTTCTTAACACAAATCTGTTCCTAGTGTTACCAGCAGCAACATAAAAGTGACCTGGGATCTAATCTGAATTTGTTTTCAAATAAACACTGTGGGAAAACTGCCAAGCACAAAAGTAGAAGAACATGTTAATCCATTCCTGTTCAGAGGGGTTTCTAGAAGGCAACAGATCCATTCATTCCACAAATATTCACCTACTGTGTACTGAGATTTTCTTCAAATGTGTTTCTTCAGGGACCAGAGCTCTGCCACTTAGGGAAGTAGCCACAGACCCCACCTCTGACTGAGACTTAGGGCTTGAACTGTGCCAGAGAAACTAGCTCACAGGTATGCTCAGAAGCAGAGTGGTCAACCACGGCATGCCTGAGAGAGGAAGACACTGCTGACCTTAAATACAAAGGTCAAGGGGTCTTCTGTTGATTTCTCTGAGCTGGTTGTACAGAAAATTTACATACCTAGGACACAGTGGAAAAAAAAGGTATCCCCCACCTGAAAGAAAAACTGAGCCCCTTCCCAAGCTGCCATGTGTACCTGAGCAGTTCCATGACTGGCCCACACACCCCCGGCCTTGCTATAAAATGGATGATGATTGGGGGATGGAGGACGTGATAGAAAGGACATGAGCTTTGGAGACAAAAATGTGCTCCAGCCCCAACTCCTCCATTTTAGGGGTGAGACACCTTTGGTAAACTTCTTCACCTGAGTTTCAGCTGCCTTAATCTGTAAAATGGGGATGAAACTTCAGTTTTTGTAAAGACTGTGATGACATGTGTAGAGCCTCACACAGCAAATGTTCAATAAACATTAGTCCTGATCTCTGTGATACTTATGGGTCCCCGCCACTTCCCTTATTCTTGATAGGCCTTCCTGGGGCTCCATATTCCCTAGATGATGTTGAAAAATGGGCAACCTGGGACCAGGCCCAGAGAGGGGGAAGGTCATCTAACAATTGTCTCCTCCAAATTCTCCTAATTCTTCCACACATGATAAAGGCAGCCAATTAGAGATGCAGAAATAAATCCAATTTTCTAACACTTCCAGCCAAGTTCTGGTTTATTTCTTTCATCTTCCCACCAAATAAGACCAGAAATAAAAGAATCCACTTTTGAAAGTCATCTGCAGAACTTTCTTGCCCTATTTACCCCTCAGCCCCTTTCCCCATTTTCAAAAGTGTTAGAATAAAAGATTAGTCTTGAAGGAGTCGCCTCTTACTTCCCTCATTCTAAGTGAGTACACTGAAGGCCTTCAGTAAATATTTAACTAATCTGATTCTGTCTTTCACTCAGGAACTACTCCAAGAAAGGAAGAAGGGTTTAACTCCCAGCAATGACCTTCTAACCTCTACTCCATATACATTCATTTGGCCTTAGAACATTAACATTTAAAATGACTGGTTCCTTTGCTTCAGATAACATATATCACTCCTAAAATGTTCTGTAAGAATATTATTTTTGTATATAAATTATTTTAAATGTACTTAAAATGCTAATATTAAAAACCCATAGTAACTCTTATTATTAAGTGAAGGACCTATTACCTAGGTTAAAATGTATGTCTACATTTTCCCATACCAGGAGAAATATTTTGCACCCTGGTTAAACAGAAAGGACTCTTTTTTTTAAACACAAGAGAAATGTTATGTTCTCCGTAAAAGAAGGAAGTCAGGGATTGAGGAAGAAGAGAAAGAACCTTGTGATGGTGAATTGGAACTGGGAGTATCTGTATGAACTCAAGATTTAAAATTAGCTGAGTTTTTTTGGCAGTCAAAGTTTACATGCTTAAATTTCCACATCCACAACACATTTGGAGCAACAAACTAGAAGCACAGAGGTAGGATAAAGAGGAAGGGCCGTAAGAAATGAGAGCTGACTGTCAGGCACCAGGTGGCAAGAAGTGGTCAGGTCCATATCTGTTCCAAAAATCCACAGGGCTAGATGGTTTCAGAATGTAAAGGTTTTCAGATTTTAGGAAGGTAGAAAGAAGTACGTACATCTACTGTGTAATATGGCCTATTATATGGACACAACATAGCTACAGTGAGATCTGTGCACATTTACACTGAGCAGGATACAGATCATGGCTCCAAGATACCTCGGATTAGATTTTGCTGCACAATGAGTTTTGGCATCAAAGGTATGAAAAAAGACCTTCAATTTTTAGAGTTTTCTGGACTTCAGAATTCAGATACAAGACATTTTATGGTGTGGTCTTGCAGAACAGTAAAACCAAGGTCAAATGCTAGAGGTATAGTTAAATTTGAATCCTGACTGGAGCATCCATAAGCTGCCGGCTGGCCTCTCCATGGGTTTCCTCACAGCGTGGTGGCCTTGGGCTAGTGGGATTCTTCCATGAGTTCGGTAAACAAGGTGGAAGCTGCATGGTGTTTTATGACCCAGCCTCAGAAGTCACAAAGCTAGCCCACTTCTGACATACTTAAGAGATCAAAGCAGCCACAGCCCACCCAGACTCCAGGGGAAGGGGATTAGACTCAGCCCTCTTGATGGAGGGCTGGCAAGGGCACATTGTAGAAAAGTATCGTCATGACCATCTTTGGAAAATGACATCTGCCCTAAGATGTTCATGAGGACGTATAGAAGATGATTTGTTTCTCGAATTATATTTTAAAGCTTTCTTCTATTGCCTGAATTTGCTTTCCTCTAGGGTCATTTTTGGCTACTAACTTACCTTAGTTTCTCCCTTTCACAAGTGGGCTTCCCTCGGATGTCTGGTGAGCCTTGCTTGTTCAGCCATGTTTGAGAGTGGGGCAGCCTAAAGACTAAGTGAGCACCCAAAACACCAGATCACATATGACTTCTGAGTGAGGGTCTTACCACCCTACCAGCTTCCCTAATTCTCCTTAAATAATTCATTCAGAGTATTTGGAGAACACCCTCTTTATCCTTTACTTTGCCTAGAGGTAACTGCCTGCCTAATAATCTTTAGATAGTCAGGGTAGAGGGTGACCCTTCTGTTTGCAGACTTCCAATTCATTCTCCAGTCTTCGCCCTGCCAGCCCTACCTGTCACTCCCATCCTCTACCCCTGGTACTGCATTACTGAGGTGGGAGGTTCTGCTATACCTAGCTCTGCAACCTTCCTGGCCATAGTGCCTTCTATGTTCTAGACCTGAGCTGTCCAGTACAGGAGCCTTCAGCAATTAAGGGAAATTTGAATATTCAATTTTATTATGCTATCAATGATAAATTCCCCAAGTATGATGACAACTGAGTCACAGTTATTTGGAGACTACTCTTATGCTTAGGATATATGTAAGTATCTGGGGGTAGTCATGCTGTCTGCAATGTACTCTAAAATGGTTGAGCCAAAAAATCATGTATAGAAAAGGAGGGAGGGTGTGGGAGGGAGATAGGGACAGGGATGGATTGGGTGAGGAGATAAAAAACAAATATAGTAAGCCCTCACTTAATATCATCGATAGGTTCTGCAACTTTAACCAAAATAATGAATAACGAAACCAGTTTTATCACAAGCAAATTGCTATAAACACGAGTTAGGTTCCTATGGCATCTCATCAACGTTACAATGACACATTATTCAAGGACCTGCTGCATGGCGAAGTAACTGGTGAATTTAGGTGCTGGGCATGAGTGTTAACACTATTGTTCTTACAACTTTTCCTAGAGTAAGAAAATTTTCCAAATAAAAGGTTTGGGAGGTACATTGTAAAGAACCTAAATATTCAATAATAAGGGAATAGTTAAATAAATTAGAATATTGCACATTCACATGGAGAAACATGCAGTCATTGAAGAATCTTTTTAAAGAAAAAAACAATCTTTTAAAAAAGGTTTCCCCATAACAAGAGCCAGTCTGTTATTTAATAAAACAAAACAAAACAAAACCCTACTAGAGCCATTTTTTTCTTAAAAAAAAAAAAGAAAAGAAAAGAAAAGTGGGGTCTGAAACCCATGGTACATACCTTCATGTAATGATTTTTGCTATTCTTATAGGAAAAGAGGTTACAGGGTGAATGTGGTGGGGTCCCTAAGAGTGGTAATACAAGGGTTTTGGGTCCTTCCCTGGAGGACATGTGTGTCTGTGCTGAGGAAAAGCAAGTCTACTAGCAGCACTTTGATCCTTTCTCTTTAGAGATCCTATTTGTTTACTCTTTTGAAATATTACATCCTGGAACGAAATAGTGAGAAACCTGCCCTTCTCTATGTCAGATAAGGCCAAAGCAAGTTGTAAATGGATTTCATCGTGGGCTGACAGTTTGTGCCCTCCACATGGGCAACCCCTCTGCCACTGCCCCCAGTCACCGAATTCTATACCTTGTGGGTCCCAGGATTTCTCAGAAAATGAAAGAGTCCATTATTAGCATAACACCTGGCCCAATATAAGTGTTTAATAATTCTTGATTAGAACCGAAAGTTAAAATACCTAGTAAGTTTCAGTATAAACTTACTATAGTAAAACTCAGTGGTTCAAGCTAACATTTAGTAAAGTCCTCTTACAAAAAGATCACTGCATTCTATGTATTTGGTTAGGGGTATTGAAATCCTTACAGGTCGGGGAAAGGTAGATAGGAAGGTGATAATAAAGTGGCAGTGACTGTCAATGCAGTGTGCTGGGCCAGAGAATGGAGAAAACAGCATGAATGTATTCAGGACTGATTATGACAAATAGAGCTTTGACCAGCGAGAGAGAGCATGTGAGTAACAATCATAACCAAAGCCACCACACTGATCCATATCAACTTAATTCCAGAGCGGGGTTTAGGATTTAGTCCTAATGGTGGATTGGTGAATTATAGGATGTCTTGTTGTCATGGAAGCAGGAATAGTTAAGTAAAGGTCACACCATACTCATCTTTGAGTTAATTGAGGCAAAATGTTAAGTTAACCATTACAGTGAATGAAAAGGATCCAAAGTCAGTGAGGCTCAAAGCACAAATGAGCCAAAAGGGCTATGTTTCTTGGGAAATGATCGGTTTATATAGCTGGGACCTTCAGCCAACAAATTTTAAGATAATTAACATTTGAGGTTAAGAGCTCCCTACACAGTTTTTACTCTTAGCAGGAAGCTGATTTCATCCAGGAAATGCTGTGTCACTAATTTCCCATAATAAAAGCATAGCCAACAATTACTGAGCACCTACCACGTTCCGTGCATTGTGCCACACGTTCTTGCTTTCATCCTTGTGAAAAGCCTATGATCAGATGCTATCATTTCCATTTTGTAGATAAGGACACTGAATGTAGTAGGATTAAGTGATTATCTCAAGCTCCCACTGGTGGTAGGCACCAGAAATCAAGACTTAAGTACAAGTCTACACAGACTGCTTCTCGTATTCTCAGAGACATTAGGCATTACTAATGAGTGGTGGGGGCCCTCAGAATAAGAAGAATGCTTTCAGTGCAAGTAAATAAGTAGGTATCAGTCTGATAACTCAGAAATGATAAGACTGGATGACCATTAGATTATGCAATTTCCTGATTCCCTAACAGAACAAATTTAGTCAAAACCTGAACATTACAAACACTCCATTTGCTAGAAAGAATTGCATTGGGGCGATGGTATATTATGTTGAAAGAAATGGTATATTATTTGAATGAAAACACATAGATTTAAAAGCTCAATCTACCTGAATTTTAATTATGGTTTTGCCCCTAACTTTACTTAGGCAAGATAAATTATTGCTACATCTGCTCACTATTGTGTCTGTTAGAGAGTGGTACACAAAGCTAAGCTGCCTTTGTCTCCTAAAAAGAATCATTTCTGGTTCCCTTTGGAAGAGGAGGCCAAGATGTTATACCAACAACTATCCATTGGTCTAGGCAGTCTCTCCGTTACTCAGGGCTTCTGCTTTCCCATGTGCACAACCAGGGAGGTGGGACAGATGATATCTAAGTTCAAGCTCCCACTGAATGGATCGAAGAGAAGATTTTGGTTTGTGTCTCTACATTTTACAGTTATTTATATTACACCAACTTTGCCTAATAATGTACATCCTGGAACAACTCTAAAGAGCACTTCTCAGAGAAAGCAGCCCAGGAGAGGAGCTAGAAATCAAGAAACGAGTACGTACACACATTTATGTCTGTTCTTCTGTTTGTATTCTCCATCCAGAAAGCCTCCAAGGACACTTTGGATAAAGGACGATTCAGTTAACACCTCACACATTCCCATAAAGCCACCCCATTACACGAACCTCCAAGGTAGAGACAGCAGGAAAAGCATGCCACAAACTCATAGGATTCAGAAAATGGGGTATATAGCTCTTTGTTCATAGATCTCGGGCTTGGGCAAAAACTTTTACCAAACCTAACACAATTCTTAACTCTGGAAGCACATTACAATCACCTGGGTAATTCAAAATACCACGCCTAGACCCTACTCCCAGAAATAAATTTAATTGGCTTATGTGGGGGGCAGGTGTCACTAGTTTTCATTGCTCCCCAGATGATTCTCATGAGCAGCAAGGACTGAGAACAACTGTCTAGTATCTAACCACAAAAAAGTCAACAAGGAAACAAAATCAAAAAACCCCTCAGAGCCTCAGAGAGTGACTGTGAAACATCCTAAGCTTTTCTATTTATCCATCCTTTTTTAGTCTTTGTTCTCAGGTTTGAGTTTTGTTTCAGCCTCTTAGGAAAGCAACCTAGGAACATCTTCATAGTCTTGAGACTTTTCACCACTATCAACTATCTTTTTTCTCTTCCTCTTTTAGACAATCCTAAAAAACAATGATCACATTCACATAGGCAATGGCTGTACTTGGGGATGTGGTGATTCTTGACAAGCTGTGACAGTGCACTTGTTGATCCTTTCTTCTAGTGTGTTTTGTTCCCATATTACACCCTAACTTTACCTACTTTCTCAGCTGCAGATAAAACCCTGAGTATGTTCAGGTCCTTGAAAATGTAACAATTTGTTGGGGAAAGGGATGTATGCGACTAATTTCAAAGGGCCCTACTGTATTCTGGCCAAAAAACACATGGGAAAATATTTAACTTCATATTTTAGGAAAAATGCTCGAGAGAAACTTAGTATTTTGTTCCCAACAGTGGAACGATTATATACTGACCTTCAAGCCCCTGTAAGAAAGAAAGCGACCCTGGTCCAACTCAAATGGGCAAGTGGAATCATAACTCTAAGACTGAAAATAAAATCATGACTGCTTGGATAATGCTTAGGGAAATAATCTACCACTGAGTTAGAACCCCAAATATTCAATTAGAGGAAATATAAATATCGATGCATGTAAAGGTAATAGTTTGGTGTAATTTTGGTGTCATTCATTATGGCAGAAAGTATAATCTCAGTAAACATGACACACTGCCCAGGAACAGGGTGTTCCTTGGGGGATATGAAGGACACAATCAAACCAAGCTCTGCCACAAGGCCAAGTATAGAGGTGAACTGCCTCCACCCTGCCATAAGAGCAAAATAGGCTAACTGAAGATGCTTCCAGGCTGGTTTCAATTAACACCTCATAACCCATCCATGATCCCCTCAGCATATTTTCTATGTTAACTAATTTATCAAGAAGAATAAGTGGTCAAGAACAAGAATTTCTAAAAACCTAAGATAATGAAGAACTGACCTCGTCAAATTTCAACACTAATTACAAGACAAAAGTTAGCATATGCTATTTAGCTCAAATCAGAAAAGTTGTCCTACTGAATTGAATCCATAAATATAGTCTGTGAACTTAGGTGATAAACAACAGAAAGATTTAAGGTGTTAATAACTGTTGCTGTGCAACTGGATAGCAGAACAGGGCAAAAGTGAGTTAGCTCCAAAAGTCCCATCAGAAATGGCAATAAATTTGAGGGATTTAGTAACAATTTATAAACTGTTATAGGTGATAAATCTGACCAGGATAAAAGCACTGCAAAAGATTGAGTGTATTTATTTAGCGCACTCAGATTGTGCACTAAATAAAAAGGAAACCAACATTCAGTATTAGCATATAAATGTAAGAGCAAAAGCTGGAAAGCTATCACAAAAAAAATAGATGGAAGAATTATAGGTGATATTTTTTGCAAATGCCTTTAATTGTATACTATCATAACTACTTTACCAGAGAAGGGAACACGGTGGAAATAATAATGCATAGCACAATAGCTTCCTATGCCACATAAACACAAGGAATTCATGATACAAATGATGAAAACTCCTAGTTACAGTTACTAATGGTCAAGGGCGCTTTACACACAACAAAATGCAGAGAATAAACCCAATGTGGGGGGAAATTACAACTGTTAGCTTTTGTGTTACCCATTCTACAATTAACATCCTAAAACTTCATTTTGGCAGGGCTGTGGAGAAACTGGTACACTTAAAACTTTGGAGACTGCCCTGCAGATTAAAGCTATAAAATTCCTCAGCCTTTTCACTTGGTAATTCCACCCTATAGGTAAACTTCTGATTACCTGGATGCCTTAGCTACCTCAAAAGTCACAGTAGTTTACTGTTACTAGCTTTGTCATTTAAATGCAAATTAAGAGCAAACATTTCACTGCTTCTCTAACCGGGAACCTAATTAATCAGACTAAGGGGGTCCAAAAAGTTTCTGTAAAGAGCCTGATACTAAACATTTTTGGCTTTGTGGGCCAAACCCTATGTGGCAGCTACTCAACTCTGCTGTTGTTTTCAAAACCCATAGTGTAACAAAGGGTGAACTCTAATGAAAATTATGGATTCGTGGGTGATAATGACTGGTCAATGTGGGCTCGTCAACTGTAACAAATGTGCCAAACTGGTGCAGTATGTCGATAGTGGGGAAGGCTGTATTTGTATTTGTATGGGAGTTCCCTCTACTTTCTGCCCAGTTTTGCTGTGAACCTAAAACTACTCTTTAAACTCTATCAATTAAAACAAAACTAAACCCATGGCTGGCCCTCAGGCTATAGCTGCACAACCTATCTTAGACTACAGTATTCCTAAAACAAAAGGATTTGCTCAACTCTGAAATCAGATTATTATGGAAGTAAAATAAATGAATGCAAAAAAAAAAGGAAAGTGGTGATATTTTGTGATTTCATTCAGTAATAAAAACAGCCTTCCTAAATTGGGAACAACAGTCTGATCAATTCCCCAATGTTTGACAGGAGGACCCTCAATCATCACTAGGTCAGTAAGTGGGGACATATCTCCCCTTCAAAATACACACACACACACAACAGCAGAGTTGAACAATGCCTCTAGCTGATAAATCAGGTTGTGTTGAAATCCAGCCCTATCAGATCATTAAGGTCCAAAAGGCCAATTCTTTCTCTAAATTTTAAATACCGATCAAGATGCATTAAGCCACTTTAGGTATCTCTATCCTAAATGAAACTGTTCTCTTCCCCTTTAATTCAGAATAGTTGGCTTCTATCTCCAGACGGTTTAGTATATAATTCTGGGCAACTTCTCACAGAAAACAAAACAAAACAAAACATTACTGCTTACAGAAAAGGTGTGTCATGTACATATATGTAAACGTACAAAATAAACACACGTGGAAACAGAATGCAATTGTTTTTCCCTTTTCCTAAAACAATTTTTAAAAAAAAACAACTTTTCATCTTCTCCAGAAACAAAATCACTGCTCTTCCCAGGTTTCAAGGAGCATAATGACTTAAAAACCAAAGACTTTTCAAAGAACAGTCATTTGGAAGCAAAGTTGACCTCTCAGTGGGTGTTAGAATCTTAAAACACTTTCTAAAGGAAACAGAGGCGGCTGGGCCCTTAAACCTCAAGAATGGTAAACATAGGGAAACTAGCTGCTGTCTTCTAATAGCCAAAGGCTCCAAGGTTCACAGAACCAGTGTGATCTTGGGAGACATCTTTTCTGTGAAAAGAAAGGCAGAGTTGCCAGACAACCTGCTCTCTGGTGCTTTTATTTGGGAGATGCTATATTTAAAAATGGGGACATTATAGAAGTTTAAACTTATATAAGAATGGACACAATGAAAGTGACATAATGTTTAATAACCTTTATATGGAATCAGTAATCACCATTTATGGAACACCCACTCTGCACAGAGAGCAGACAGCTAAGGAGGCTGTGAGAGGTGACAAAGAAGAGGTGAGGGCCCACTCCTCAAAGAAACAGTGTAGAATACAGTAACAGAAGCCAGGAGCAAATGTCTTTAATATAAGTATAGCTATGCAAAGCACAAGTGCAAAGGAACTAGGAAATAAAATAGGAAGTCTGCAGAGAGGGGATAAAAGTGATTAATGAAGGAACCAGAAGTGGACAGGGTAAAAATGAATGATGAAAAGCAAATCCGAATGAAAATGTGAATCATCTTCAATGAACTCATTTCAAGATGCAGAAGATTCTATCTTTAATTTATGTCATAACAGTTCAAGTTCTCCTTTTCTCATATCACTGAGAACTTTTAATTCATAACAGCTAAAGACCTCAAACTTTTGCAAATATAACAAAGAACTACCATAACATTAAATACCATTCAAAGAAAAGAATTTGGTCTTCATATCCTGACAGTAACAGGTTTATAGGGGAAAAACGGAGAAGTTATCCTGAGAAATAAAATCAATAAATGTTTATTCTGACCATTAAAATGTAATGTCCCTATTACTCCTAATAAAGAACATATACTATCTGAAGCCTCACTGTCCAATAGAATATGTGAGCCACATACATAATTTTAAATTTCCTAGCAGACACACTAACATAAAAAGAAACAGGTGAAATTTTTTTTGATATTCTACTGAATCCAACATATCCAAAAGATTACCATTTTAACATGGAATCAATACAAAAAGCTAAATTTATATTAGAAATAATTTATCTATAATTTGATTTCATCGAATTTATAGTTAAGGTAGATTCACATATCAAAATTGTTCCAAATATACTTAAGAGTTTTCCAATTAACTGAATCAAGCATGTTATAAATTAAAAGTAAAATTAAATCAATTCAGTTTCTCAGTCACACTAGCCATATTTCAAGTGCTCAATAGGCTCAAGTGACTAGAGGTGACTCTACTAAACAATGAGGGTCTAAAGAAAAAAAGAAAGAAATGTAAAGACAATCACTGGAACCAAAAATTCAAAGCTAATTATTGAAAGAAATATAATAAAGAAAATAAGATATACAATATAGAAGAAAATTAAGGTACTAAAAACAAAAAGCAAAAGAAAATTATAGCTGTTTATCATTACAGATGACAGATGTCGTATCGATAAATATAATCGGTTAAACAACCACATAAAAGAAAAAGTTCGACTTACAAAGCAAACCCAACTTTCTACTATATTTCAAGGCAATATTTAAAACAAAGAAATTCAGAAAGCCTGTAAATAAAAGGATGGCAATGCTTTACCAGAAAATGTGAACAAGAGGAAAATAGAAATCTAGATCTCAATGTCAAATAAGGTTGAATCCAGGCCAAAAAAGCATTAAACTATTAAAAGGACAGCACACTATCACTAAAAGGTACAGCTCACAATGAGGACCTGACAGTTAACAACATCTAAGCAGCAAACATAACATTAATGGGCATAAAGCAAGAAACATAGGCATATATGCAGAAACAGAATCATATTATTAGACTTTAACTGCTCTCCAGATGTGACAGATCAAGTAGAGTTTAAAAAAGTGAAAGTAGAGAAAACTTAACATAATTAATATGGTAGATCTAATATATCAAACTCTGCAACCTGAGAAGAGAGCACAACCTTCTTTTTGCTGCCAAAAGAAAGTCACAGGAAATGATCACATACTGAACTACAAAGTAAACATCAATAAATTAAATTATTCAGATAGCATTCTCTGATCATGATGCAACAGAACATAAAGAAAATAAGAGCTACAAAACTGTAGCCGTAAATACTGAAATGAAAAATTAATTAAAAATACTGAAATAAACAACGAAGCAGAAAAGAAAGTACTCTAGCCTAAATAAATAAATAAATAAACCCAAGGAGATTAAGAGGAATTAATAAAGTCAAAGTAGACATTACTGAACTAGAAAACATGTCATGAAAGTAATAAATGAGTCCAATCATATAAGCCACCATCTAATCTAATCAAGAAAGGGGGGGGGGAGAGAACAATATAAAAGAAATAAAGGAGGAAACAGCCACAGAGAAAATTAAGACTGATAAGAGACTATTTTCTCAGCTATTCAAGTTGACTTAAAACCTCAATGACTAGGATAATTTCCTAGAGAAATATCACAATGGGCTCTAGAAGAAACAGAAAATCTATACAGATCAATACCACAGAATAGAGAAATTTGTCAAAGAACAATTGTTCCAAAAAACACTTTGTTAAAAGGTTTTATAGGGGGATTCTAACAAATCTTTAAAGAATAGGTAATTCAAAAGATAAACTGGTCTTAGAAAATAATTTTTCCTAAAACAAGCGTGACATTGATAAGAAAACCTAACAGACTGCTCATACACACACCATCTACAGACAAACAGCAGGTGGACAGCAATATAATGAACCCAGGAGTTCATCATACTATTTTTTCTACTTCTGTATATGCTTAAAATTTTCCATAATAAAGAGCTAACCTAAAGAAATGTTTACTCAAGGAAAATAATGCTATCTAGGCATAATTTTTCACTCATCCAAAGTTTGACAACAATGTGGTGAAAATGTAGAAGAAAAAGATACTCTCAAACTTCTAGTGAAAGGATAAACAGACAACCTCTGTGGAAAACAAGTTGACAGTGTTTATCAAAATTTCAAGTGCACATGCCCCTTGATATAGTAATCTTATGTTTAGGAATTTGTCCTATATATACACTCATACATGCATGAAACGCACACAGTAATTCACTGTAGCACTGGTTGCCATAATGAAGATTTGAAACAACCTACTAGCCATCAACAGGGAACTGGCTAATAAATTATATAGCACACTCATATAAACAAATTTCAGAAGCCATAAAAAAAGAAAAAAGTTCTTCAGATACAGACATGGAAAGCTCTCTAAGGTATTAAGTTTAAAAAGCAAGGTCCAGACAAAGTATAACAAGCTGCTGTTGATGTAAAAACAGGGAGAGTAAATGAGACAAAAGTGAGAAGCTAACTTTTCTGTCCTTTTGTACCTTCTGAATTTGGAAGCACGTGGCTATAATCTCAGACCAAAAAGAAAATCTCCTTTTAAAACAGCCCATCCTTTAGAAAGCACTATTGCCATTATAAACTCATAATCCATTTAGACCACTTGCTATTCTTGCTGTGCTTTGCTGTGTGTAAAGCCATATTTCAAGTAAAGATTGAGTTCAAGACACTTTTATTATTTAAAGGGCATAGAGAAAAAAGATGCACAGATGAAAGGGGGGACAGTACTCTAGATCCAGATCATCTAATTAGTGGTTTTCAATCCTGCTTATGCTTTAGAAAAACCTGGGACCTTCTAAAAATACCAATATCTTGCACCCCACCCTCAGACCATTTATATTAAAAGTTGGGGTGATGGGGTCCAGGTATTCAAACTACTGATGTAAATGCTTTCAGCAGTGGTCCTCAACACAGGGTGATTTTGATCCCCCAGAGGACATGGTGATGTCACAACTGGGGGGTGGGCAGTGCTACTGGCATCTAGTGGGTACAGGCCAGGGATGCTGCTTTAGTAAAACTCCCACAATGCACAGGACAGCACCCCCCAAAATTTCAAGAGTGCTGAGACTGAGGAATTAATTCTCCTTTAAAATCACTGCTTCTGAAGTAACAACCAGCTTTAGTCTTCACTCTTAAACAGGAAAGATACATTAGTATACAAAAGCTATTTCTGTGACCATAGAAACAATATATTTGTTGACGTGGTTCTAACAAATACTGAAGCATAAAATTCCATGTATACCCTTTCTCTGCTCTCTGTCCAGTTAGTTACTCAAGTCAAAAATTTATGTCCCATTTGTAAAGTAGCCACGGAGAAAGTCATAAAATTCACCAAGTGGCAGCCTGTGGATCAACAAAGCCCATGCATCTATTTTGTTTGAGCCACAGGCCTTTTAAAATATATCGAATTGGTGCCAATCAGCTTCCCCTTCTGGAGTGAATATATACCTGGGAGTTTGCCACAGTCCCCACCTGGTCCTTTAAGCATCTGAGGTGCCTCCCCCTGCAGTTTACTCCAATCATACATGGGCAGAAAGCCTCTTTATTCTTCTTCCTCCTAACCTTAAATATATCCCCACACCCATTCTCAAACTCCCACATCACTTCCCAAAATGGAACTTCTATCAAGAGCTAGAAGAACTAAGAGAAAGGTACCAGTTGAGATGGCCTTTGTGAGACAACTCTTTTCTTCTAGTTGTTGTCATTAAAGATAAGCTGTCTGCCACCTGATTCATCTCTGAGTATTACAAGATAAACTTTTAGTTTCCAACAAATTCCACTACAATTATATATGGCTCTTCTATGAGCTTCCTTATAAGGAAAAGACTTCAATTATTAGGCTTCTTCCATGATCCTAGATCAGTGTATCCCTCCAACCTCCCAAAACAGGTCAGAAGACTTTTATGGGAAATAATCTAGCAAAAGATTTGGTAATTTTCTTTTAAAAAGCTCATCTCTTTTCCTTTGAAATTGCAATGAAAGACTTTTGGAGTTGTGCTTTAGGGATTACCTGATATAATCCACACATTTTATTAATGAGGAGAGTGACTCCTAGTGAGGTCAGTCACTTAGCCAAGGCCACACTCTTGAGTTAGTGGCAGAGCAAGAATTAGAACAGTTGTTTCCAGATACTGGTCCCATGGGTCTTCCATGATAACAGTATCCCCTACTGTGGTTTTCCTACTCAAATAACATCCCTGCCAAGACATCTATTAACATGGGTATATGCTAGCTGCTATAGAAATAAATCAAGTGAAATCTCGCCAAGCTATTAGAGCTCTCGCTTCAACTTTGAGGGTGGAAGGGAGGAATTCAAAGTTTCTGGGTTCCTTTTGTTCCCTTTATTGTGACTTAACCTGACTCAGTTTACCCTAATGAAAGGTTGAATACTCTCTAAACCATAAATTAGAGATGGCAAACACACTATTTATAGATACCATGACATTTTCTTTCTAATCTCTGAAGTTAGGAGCTATCTTAAACCTTTAAAATTCCCACAAGTGGCCAGAGATAGTAAACTAACAGAAAGCTTTGGATAGTGAAGTTTAAGATGTAAAGATAACCACCTCATTGAACTTTGACTTTCCTTATCATTCTCTGGCAAACTGGTTTCTTAAAATTTAATTTGTTCTCAACTTTAACCTATTCTCTCCCTATCCCAACTTAGATATGGACGACATCACATTTTGCATGTCAGTCTTCCCCAGGTGTTCTCCCTACTCCGCAGTTTAGTTTTTATGCCCATCGGACACCATCCCTTGACATTTACATAAAATTCATGGAATGAACAGATGTGAATAATGGGTTATTTTCCCTTGAGACCTTAGAACATCTTTGTTGCTCCGTTTTATTTGTCTTCAAGGATGCTGAGTTCCACTGTGATATCTGGGTGAGCACTTTTGGTTTTCTTTCGGGTGTTTCACAACCAGCTCCCTCGCGTTCAGCAATTAGGAGTACTCACTCAGCGTTGGAAAGGCACTGCTCTGGGGAAACACGATCCAATTAGCATAAGGTGGTGGAATCTATTCCCATCTCAGCTAGGCCTCAGGCAGGCTGGGGGTCGGGTCCGCTGCGCTCCCACCTCAATCCGTGGAAGCTGCCTATCGGCCCACCTGATGCAGGAGAAGGTGGGTGGGACACAAACAGAGAGGCGTGACAGAAGGTGCTGGCACGGAGGCCGGGATTGTATCGGAGCGGCTCTGACGCTAGGAACCCACACGTCCTCTCTTCCCCAGCATCTAAGGTGTTTGCAGCCCAGGCCTCTAACATAACAACACTAAGACAACAATAGTTAGAGTCCTGCCACTCATGGCCACACGCTGAGCACCTAAGAGCAGAAAAGGAACAAAATACCATTGCATAATGTATTCGACCTCAAGGTGTTTCTAAACAGCTCTTACACAACCAAAGATGAAAAGAACCTAAAAATGAAAATGTTAAAAAAAAAAATCCACATCCTGCAGGGAAGTTTTAAGGGCGGTTAGGTCTGTTATCAAGTAGATTTGAAGCTAGCTATGCAGGTTTGGGGAGTCCCGCCGGGGATAAGGGATCCGTGTCTCTGAGTAGGCCCCCGGCCGGTGTGCGGGTGCCAGGCCTGGTCCCAGTGCACCCTGAAATCATAGCCCCCGACAGAGCCCCCGAACATCCCGGAGCCCCGCCCGCGATTCCCACGACTTTGCCATGGCTGCGGAGACAGTGGCAGCGGGCCAGGAAGGCAGCAGCCGGCTGGGACATGGGGACCGTAGCTACCATGGGGACCCACGGTCCCGCACTCACCAAAGTCCAAAAACTGCTTGATGGAAAGCGGCGATGGAGAGAAGCGCGAGTAGCGCTCGATCTGCTTAGGCACTGGCTGCTTCAGCAGCCACTGGAATAGCCGCATCCTCGCTGGGGCAGTGCAGAGACCAGCCGAGACGCGCAGGCGGCCGCAGGGGCCAGTGCAGCCGAGCAGCGGAGATCTGGCACCTTCGCCAAGGGAGCACCCTGGCCTCCGCCTCGGCCTAGGCGCCGCGGGTGCAGCCGCCGCAGCAGCAAAAGCAGCAGCACTAGCTTCCCGGCCGCCGCCGGCCGCCCGCGGCTTCCCCAGGCCCCGCCCACGGGGCGGAGCCGGCTGCCGCACGTACGCGGCGCCCTAGGGACGCGGGGGGCGCGAGGGGCGCGCGGCCGCACGCGCCGGCCTCTGATTGGCCGCCGCTGCCGCCTTTGCTTTCTTTTGCGGGAGTGTGGCCAGGCGCCGGCTCTTTCCTCCTGGTTCCTGGGTCTCAGCGGGGCCGGCAAGTGCAGCTGCCTCAAGTCCTGTCCCCTACTAGATCCTCCGTAGCCCAAAGGTGGCGGAGGTGTGGGGCTATTGAGAGGAGGCCCGGAGCTCACGTGAGGAATACGATCCTACACGCTGCTCCAGGCCCCTCTCAACTCAAGGCACCTCTTCCGGGAGGCCTCCCTGGGTAGTCTGGCTGTTGCGCTTCAGGGTGTTAGTGGCATATTCTGTTTGCCACTTAACAACAGTGGCAGTTTCACGTCCTCCGCCACCACCACCTTTGGGCAGAATGAAATGTAAATTCACTGGTTCTGTATAGGGCCCGCCCCTCACTATTGGACAGGATTAATTGTAACGTCATTGGCTCTTTGTCTCGTGCCACCACCACCCTGACCCCACCCCACCCCCGCGCCCTTGCAAACATCTTTGGACAGAATTGTTACATCATTAGCTTAACGTTTCGTGGCTTGTTCCCCACCCAACCACCTCCACCGTCCCACCCAGCCCAATACCTTTGGACAACACTGTTAAATCACTGTTTCACCACCACCACCATTGGACAGGATCAAATTTAAGCACTGACATTTTGTTTTGTGCCCTCCCCGCCACGCGCCTTTGCCCCCTGCGCACTCCCCCTGACACCATTGGGCAGCATTAACTGTAAAGTCACTGACTCTGTTTCATGCCCCCACCTCCACTACCGTTGAAAAGGATCAAATTTAAGGTCATTGGCACTCTCTTTCATAAGCCCTCACTACCGCCACCACCATAGGACAGCTCCCTGACTCTTATTTCATGCTTAGCTACCACCAGCACCACTGCTTTTGGGCAGAAGTCTATGCTTACACGGTGTGTTGGGTATTCTTTGTCTACATAAGAGTGAACTTGAACTCAGGGTTTAGTATATTAAATCATTATTTCCTAATGTGAATGTGTGAAGTACTGCTTGCTTTACCCATTTTCACCAAACCTTGTTTTATTTTTGGCAATGTGTAAGCATTAACTAAAATGAAAGGCAGAATGTTCTCTAAAGAAAGGTAAAAATGTAACTGGAAATCACTCTTTTGGTCTGATTGGACCAACTTTCTCATTAAAAAAGATTATTGGTGTGTAGCTATTGAGCTTTTGTGCCTTTATTAGATATTTATGCACCCAATTCTTTGCTTGATAATTGCATCTTAACTTAAAGAACAGTAATAGATACACTCAAAGACATCTAGTGGGCTTTCCACAAGATTTTCATGTCATCTTGGTAGTGGTATAGTATATAGACACACAGTTATTTTCCATTCAAACTAAACCCTAAAAGAGACATACTAACAACCTCTTCAACCAGGAGCTTTGCCCACAGAGCTAAGCATTCCTGTGGGTAAATGTGTGGGCAAACAAAAAGAAGACGGTGGCCTGTGGTTTCTCTAGCAACTTTCTCAGGTGCTACTGGAGTGTACTTGGTGGCAATTGTGGTAGTCAGTGAGCAGGAGAGGGAGGTTTTCCCAGCCTAAGCTGCAATGCTGCCAACTTTTATGAGCTTGAAAATCACTTGTTTAACTACTTCCTTTTCAACTGAACATGCTACTTTAAATCTATGTATTCTTTTGATTCAATTACTTGAACTGTCATGTGCCTGCCTAATTTTATTAATGACTGTCCAAAAGGTAGCAAGTCTTAGAAGTTGGGAACAATATGAAAGAGCCTGGTATAATGGAAATTGTGCTGATCCAGGGCTCAAATGACCCAAGCCTAAGCTTGGTTCTATCATTAACTAGTTGTGTGACCTTAAGTAAGTCATTAGACTTTCTGTGTCCCAGTTACTTCTTATGTCAGATGGAGATACCTGATTTCTCTCCCTGACATATGTGGCAATCAAATGAAATAAATCGTATCTAGTATAAACACAAGATATTTGTGTACCTCTTTTATACAGCCATAGGTATATTTTTAGCTAATAGTTTTGTGTTAATTGGCAAAATCTAGATGCTAAATCAGTGGGTTTGTTTCAGTGTGGGTTGTAGTCATAAGAGAGGAATCTTGAGAGAAATAAATAGATTTGGATGAACTTTTTTCAATTCCCTTACATACCCAAGTCTTATCCAGGCCCCACTTGCCAGTGGCTCTCAAACTGAGATCACTGGCCTGGACCAGCAGCAGGAATGTCACCTGAGAACTGGTTAGAAACCAAACTCTGCATGCCCTATGCCGTGCTCCCCATCCCCATAACCATCTATCAACTATTAATTTGTACTTCTTTAACCCTTCACTCCATTCTCCCAGCCCCTCAAGCTCCCTCCCCTCTGTCCATTACCAAATTGTCCATTATATTTGTGAGTCTGTTTTCGATTAGTTTGTTCTTTTTGTTCCTCAGATTTTACATATAAGTGAAATCACATGGTATTTATTTTTTTCTGTCTGACTTATTTCACTCAGTATAATAACCTCTAAGTCCATCCATGTCATTGTGAATAGTAGGATTTCATTTGTTAATGGCTGAGTAATATTTCATTGTACATATGAACCATAATTCTTTATCCAATCCCCTGTTGAAGGCCATTTAGGTTGCTTCCATATCTTGGTTACTGTAAATAGTGCTGCCATGAACATAGGGGTGCATAGAACTTAATGAATTATTGTTTTTTTTTGTATTAATACTCAGAAGTGCAATTGCTAGATCAAAAGGTAGATTTATTTTTAATTTTTTGAGAAACCTCTAAACTGTTTTTCATAGTGGCTGTACCAATTTTCAATCCCACCAACAGTGTATGAGGGCTCTCCTTTCTCCACATCCTCGCCAACACTTGTTCTTTGATTTATTGACGGTAGCCCTTCCGACAGGTGTGAGGTGATATCTCATTGTGGTTTAAATTTACGTTTCTCTGATAATCAGTGACCTTGAGCATCTTTTCATATGTCTCTTGGCCATCTATAGTTTCTCTTTGGAGAAATATCTATTCAGCTCATCTGCCCATTTTTTTAATTGGATTTTTTTTTGTTATTGTTAAATTGAATGAGTTCTTTACATATTTTTTATATGAACCCCTTATCAGATATATCATAAGCAAATATCTTCTCTCGGTTGTCTTTTTGTTTTGTTGATGGTTTCCTTTGCTGTGCAAAAACTTTTTAGTTTGATGTAGTCTCATTTGTTTATTTTTTCTTTTGTTTCCCTTGCCCAAGGAGATATGTCCAAAAAAAAAAATGACTAATAGCAATATCAGAGAGATTACTACTATGTTTTCTTCTAGAAGTTTTATGGTTTCAGGTCTTACATTTAAGTCTTTAATCTGTTTTGAGTCTATACTTGTATATGGATTAAGAAGGTAGTCCAGCTTCTTTTTTTGCATGTATCTGTCCAATTTTCCCAACACTATTTATTGAAGAGACTGTCTTTACCCCCATTGTATATTCTTGCCTCCTTTGTCATATATTAAGTGAGCGTATAGGCATAGATTTATTTCTGGGCTCTCTATTCTGTTCCATTGATCAATGTATCTGTTTTTATGCCAGTACCATGCTGTTTTGATTACTGTAGCTTTGTAGTGTAGTTTGATAACAGATAGTGTGATATCTCCAACTTTGTTCTTCTTTCTCAAGATTGCTGTGGCTATTCGGGGTCTTTTATGGTTCCATATAAATTTTAGGATTATTTGTTTTAGCTCTCTGAAAAATGCCATTGGTATTTTGATAGGGATTGCATTGAATCTGTAGATTGCTTTGGGTAGTATGGTCATTTTAATGATGTTAATTCTTCCTACCCATGAACCCAGTATATGCTTCTATTTATTTATATCTTCTTCAATTTCTTTTCTCAATGACTTATAATTTTCTGAGAACAGGTCTTTTGCCTCCTTGAGAAACCAATTTCTTGGACCCCGCCCCAAACCCACTGAATCAGAAACTCTGGGGATGGGGCCTGGCAATATGTTTTAACAAGTTATGGGGGGTTCTTTTTTATTCCTCCCCTCAAGAAAGAGAGTTTAATCTCCTCGCCTTGAGTGTGGGCTAGACTTAGTAGTACTCATTTCTAACAAATAGAGAATGGCCAGAATGATGAGATCTCCCTTCAAAGATTAGCTTATAAAACAACTTTGGTCCTACAAAACACCTGATTAGTATTTCTTAAAACCATCAAGAAAAAACTAAGAAAATGTCACAGCCAAGAAAAGCTTAAGGAGACAGGACAACTAAATATAACATGCTATCCTAGATGAGATTCTGGATCAGATATAAGGACGTTAGGTAAAAATTAAGGAATTCTAAATAAAGTATGGACTTTGAACCAAATTTTTAAAATAATACCATATCAACATTTGTTAATGAATTGTTACAAATGTACCATGCCAGTGTGAGTATGGGAACTTGTGTATTATCTTCTCAATTTTGCTGTAAAACCGAAACTGTTCTAAAAAAAATTAAGTAAATTATACAATACAATATTGTTAAGTATAGTCATAATGTTTCAAATTACATCCCCAGAATTTATCTTACAACTGGGAGGTTTGAAAATTGCTTAAGAGAGCAAATCTTAAAAGTTCTCATCACCTGGAAAAAAGTATTTGTAATTATGTGAGTTGATGAATATTAACTAAATTTATTGTGGTAATCATTTTGTAACATATACATATATCAAATCATTGTCATACACCTTAAACTTATATAGTGTTATATATCAGTAATATTTAAATAAAACTGGGAGAAAAGCAGTATCTTTTGGTTACAAAATGTAAAATAAAAACATTCAAATAATGTAATGAAAATATATTATATTAATAAAAATATTTTATAACCATAGAATAATTACTGAACATATAAAGGACATGTATTATACAAAAATAAAGTCAACATTTTAAAAAAGACTGTGGCTTCCATCTTGGGGTTCTGAGAAGCCCCCTGCCATACTATGAGACAGCCTTGTGGAGAAGCCCACAAGAGTGAACTTGGAAGCAGGTCCTTTTAGAAGCACCTTGAATATAACCTCCTAAGAGACTCTGAGCCACCAGCATTTGGCAAATAGGTTCCTGGACTCCCGACCCACAGAAACTCTCACAGTTTTTTGTAATGAATGTTTGTTGTTTCCAGCTACTAAAGTTTGGGGGTAATTCATAATGCAGTAATAGTTAACTCATCTACAAGTCCTCTGGGTGATTCTGATGCATGCTCAAGTGTGAGAATCCCTGTCCTATGCTACACCCTCTAATCCAGCTCCCTATTCCTTCTTGCTAATGCCTCAGCCCTCAGCATGGCATTTAAACAGCAAAAGAGGCCTTCCCAGACCATAAAAGCGATTCATTCCCCTTACTATATAGTTTTCTGATTCTCTGTGCTTCCCACTGTAGCACTCAGTACATTTTGGTATAAGTTGATTAATGCCTATCTTCAACACTAGACATAAGCCCTGTGATCACTGGACCTAAGTGTGGCTTAGTCACTGCTTTATTCCCAGTGTCCAACAAAAGTACCAGTCAGTACTTAGGTTCACAATAAATATGTATTAAATAAATGAAAACCAACAATAACAACAAAACCTACCCCAAAGTGCATTCCTTCCCATCAATCTCAGTGGAGAATAAAAGCAAGGGTAGTATTTTGAGTAATTCCAGCAATAATGGAAATTTTATTAAATCATAAAGCCAAAAGCCCAAATCCAAAGTAAAATGGAACATATGAGGGAAGAAAAATACCACCAATTATCTCATCATCACTGGTTGAATCTTGTTACAAAATGCCTCCACCATTACTTGACTTTATGAAACCCTGGTCTTCCTGTCTTTTTCTCCTCCTTCTCCCTTTACTCTCAACTAATATTTTTGAGCACCTACTGTGTGCTCTGTCAAAGTACCTGTGTTTTCTCTTCATAGTAAATCTGATGGATGAATGTTATCCTCATTTTACTCATGAGCGAACTGAGACACAGAAAGGTTAAAATAATTTAAGATTACACAGCTTGTAAATTACAGTCTGGATTTTAATCTAGGTCTCCTGACTCCCAGTTCTATGTTCTTTCATAATATTGGCCATTTTTAGAAATAGACAATTTAAAAAAAAATTTTTAGGTTCACATCAAAATTGAGTCAAAAGGGCAGGGAGTTCCTGCATACACCCTGTGCACACACTCAGCTGCCCCACCATCAACAACGCACATCAGACTGGTACATTTGCTACAATCAATGAACATACATTGACACACCATTATCAACCAAAATCCATACTTTACATTAGACTTTGCTACTGGTGTTATACAAATATATAATGACATATATCCACCATTATGGTATCATGCAGGATAGTTTCACTGCCCTGAGTCCTCTGTACTCCATTCACACATTCCTCTCCTCCTAACTTTTGGCAACCACTGATCTTTTTACTGTCTGCATAGTTTTGTCTTTTCCAGAAGCCCAATAGTTGGAATCATACAGTATGTAGTCTTTTCAGATGGGCTTCTTTCACTTTGCAATGTGCATTTAAGGTTCTTCCATTTCTTGTTGTTGCTTGATAGGTCATTTATTTTTAGGTCTGAATAATATTCTATTGTCTGGATGTACCACAGTTTATGTATTCATTCACCTACTAAAGAAAATTTTGGTTGTGTCCAAGATTCACCAGCACACTTTTTGACTTTAAGAGTGGGAAATGAAGATGAATGAACTAGAAGAACAAGGGTTATTTAATAAAGTTTTACTAAATTTATCTTTAATCAAATATGTGTGTGATTTGAAGCAGTAGCTCTACTCTCCCAAGTGCCCCAAATCTTGATTTTTTTGGACAAACTATTTTATTCTTTAAATTTTTATTTATTTTTATTAATAATTATTGTGGTGACATTGATTAATAAAATCAAATAAATTTCAAGTGTACAATTCAACAGTATGTCATATACATATTGCGCTGTGTGTTCATCACCCAAAGTTAGAATTCCAACCATCATCAAATACTTACCCCTTTTACTGCTCCCTCTTCCCTCTGATAACCACTAATCCACTGTCTGTGTCCGTAAGTCTCTGTTTGTCATTTTTGTTTGTTGCTTTCAGTTTTATATCCCATATACGAGTGAAATCATATGATTATCAACTTTTTCTGTCTGATTTATTTTACTTAGCATGATTATCTCAAGATCCATCCATGTTGTCTCAAATGGCAGTATTTCATCTTTTCTTATGGTTGAGTAATATTCCATTATATATATGTACCACAGCTTTATCCAGTCATCTATCTTAGGTTGTTTCCATGTCCTGGCCACTGTGAATAATGTTGCTATGAATATCAGGGTGCATATATCTTTGTGGATAAATGTTTTCAGGTTTCTTGGGTAACTACCAGAAGAGGGATTGCTGGGCCATATGGTAATTCAGTTCTTAGTTTTTTGAGGAAACTCCATACTGTTTTCTATAGTGGCTGTACCAATTTATATTCCTACCAGCAATGTCTGAGGGTTCCTTTTGGCCCACAGCCCCTCTGACACTTGTTATTACTTGTCTTGTTGATTAGAGCCATTCTAACAGGTGTGAGGTGGTATCTCATTTTGGTTTGGATTTGCATTTCCCTAATAGCTAGTGATGTTGAGCATCTTTTCATATATCTGTTGGCCATTTGTATGTCTCCTTGGGAGAAGTGTCTGCTCAGGTCCTCTGCCCACTTTTTAATTGGATTGTTTGTTGTTGTTGCAGTTATTGTTGTTGTTATTGAGTCATATGAATTCTTTATATATTTTTAACATTAGGCCCTTATGGGAGGTGTTATTTACAAATATATTTTCTCATTTGGATGGTTGCCTCTTTTATACATTGATGGTTTCTTTTGCTGTGTAGAAACTTTTTAGTTTGATATAGTTTCATTCATTATTTTGCTTTTACTTTCCTTGCCTTTGAGGTCAAATTCATAAAATCCTCTCTAAATCCAAGGTCCATGAGTTTAGTACCTATGTTTTCTTCTATGTAATTTATTGTTTCAGGTCTTATATTCAGGTCCTTGATCCATTCTGAGTTAATTTTGGTGTGTGGTGATAGACAACAGTCTAGTTTCATTCTTTTGCTTGTGGCCTTCCAGTGTTCCCAGCACCATTTATCGAGGAGGCTTTCCTTCTTCCATTGTATGTTTTTGGCTCTTTTGTCAAAAATTATTTGCCCCTATAAATATGGGTTTACTTCTGGTCTCTCAATTCTGTTCCACTGGTCCATGTGTCCATTTTTCTGTCAATACCATGCTGTTTTGATTAGTTGACAAACTAGATGGTGCAAATCCTCTTGAAGTCTGTTTATCCTGGTCCTTTACTTTCTAATTAAAGAGGGTTTTCAGTCTTCATAGTCTTTCTCTAACTCTTAAGGATGTCAGATAAGATTTTAAGTACAGGGATGGTGTAGCAGGATAATTTACTGAAAAATTAAAATGTGTTGTGTTTTTACTGCTCTTGGAAGGGTAAAAGAAAGAGATAGCTGATCTTCCCCCACCTAAAAGACAACAGAGCCTTCTGGTCTGGGCTTTGGACTGTTGGGCTTTGAGGATTTCATTAGCTGTGTTTGTATAGCAGGGTGCTTTGTTTCTACTGTTGAAAACAGAACTTCAAAGATATAGGAGACATTTTAGTTAAGTCTGTAAATTCATTTTCTCTTCCATTGATAATTAGTGTCACTTGTGTTTCCTTCTTCATGCAGTGCATTTGTGCTTTGGGGGGAAAATAGTCTGCTTTAGTTGTAGTAATAAGATATATGGCTCGATCTAAAGGCTAATGAGTTTAATTCTGACCACTGGCCATGGCTCTTGGTTCAGGGATGCACATATGACCCAATTAAGGCCAATGGGAAAGCAAGAGACATTTCCTGGGGTGCATCCATGAAAGAAACTTGCTTGCTATTCAGAGGAAGCTTCTGGAAGAATCTTTCTTTTCTCTCTTTCTACCTCCTCCCCATCTCTGAATGCACACAAGGAAGTATGTAGCATCCCTTGACAACCATCATGTACCAAGGTGAAGCTGACTGTGCTGAAAGCAGAGCCAAAATAAGAAGAAACTGGGTCCTCAATGATGTCGTGAAGTGACTAAATCAAACCAACCCTGAAACCTCTTCTGACTTCTGGTTACAGGCCTGTGCATCTCTTGTATGGTTTAGGCCAGCTTGTGTTGCTCAGAGTCAAACTTTCACACCCAGTATTTTCCAGATAACCTGAACATACACATGGGAACAAGCTCCCCAGTGATGACTGCTGTTGGGTGTCTTGTCAGCTATGCACATGGGAATCCAAACCCAGATTTAATTTGATTTTTAAAAAATAAAAAAAGGTTATTTTTCTTGTGCCCAACTGTTATGGAACAAAATTATATTCTGTAGTATCCAGAAGAAGGAAAATAATAATGGAAAATGGTTATATAAACCATGGAATATGCACTCAATGGACCATTATACTGTCATTAAAAAGTTATTATATGAAGTCTACATGAGAACATAGAAAATGCAAGCATTATAAGTGGGTAAAAGCAAAATACAAAATTATGTATTAGATTTGAGCTCAGCTAGAAAGAGATCACAAAACTTTATAGAAAAAAATCTAGAAGGAAACAGCAAAATGCCAACAACACAAGAACCACTAAATAGTGCTTTGAATGATTACATGGTCAGATTGATATTTAGAAACTCCTTGGAGTCTCTGGGTGAAAATGTGTTCTAAAAATATGAACTAAGGATAGATAATATAACAGTTCTCCTTCACCCCAAACAATGAATGTAAGTTACATAGAGACTTGTCAGAATCCACTGTTTTGTTTTTATACAACACATGATCTTATCAGTTCCTATTAATATTTACTTAGTGCCTATACTTAATTGAGCATGAACCATTATACTACCTATTACCTGGAAAACTTGATGTTTCTCACATCAGCAAGTCTAGTACAGACTTAATCTATCCAAGTTGTTTGCCAAGGTGCAGCCTTCTCACACCCTCCGCGGTCAGGACCACCAACAGCAAACTTGACAGCAAACTTGACTCAGTTCCCAGGTTGCTAAGATTTCCATCAGGGAGGGGCATGTAGCTACAAGAAAGTCCTCTTCCCTGAGGCCACTGGAGTCTTGTTGTCCCTCCCAATTCTTTTTACCTTCCCCCTCCCTCAGCTTATTTTAATTTTCTGGAGGTTTGAAAGTTTTGAGAAAAAGAAAACAGCCATTCCTCCCAAAGAGACTGAGAATTCCTGCTCTAGGATAATCTATCCCATATACCATCTGATGTATGAGACAACTATAAATTAGTGATATTAAAGAAACAGGACTGAGGTCAAATACTTTCACAGTTTGAATATGCACTAGAATAGAATAAAAAAGGCCAGATTTCAAAATCTAAAGAGTTTCAATGTCATTAAAAGTGCTAAGGCTGCATTAGCCACATGGGCCCACTGAGCACTTGAAATGTGCTGGCCCGAATTGAGACATGTTATAAGTGTAAAATTCACTCTGGATTTCTAAGACTTAGTATGCAAAAAAAAAAAAAAGAAAAAAAAAGAATGCAAACTATTGCATTACTAATTTTTATATTGACTACATGTTGAAATGATAACATTTTGATGTATTGGTTAAATTGGCTAAATCAAGTATATTATTGACATTAATTTCATTTGGTTCTTTTACCCTTCTGTGTGGCTTCTAGAAAATGTAAAATTACATCTGGAGCTCACATTTGGGGCTCATATTAGATTTCTATTGGACAGTGCTGTGCTTAATATATTGCAGGGTGTTCCTTATACTCTTGTTTATATAGTAAATATAACTAACATTTTCTGCAGGGCTTCTTTGTGCCAGAGCTGTGTTAGGTGCAAAAATTCTGTAAAGCACACATGAATATACCCATTTACAGATGAGAAAACTGAGGCTCGAAGAGGTTATATAACTTGCCAAAGGCCAGCCACTGAAGTATGCAGAGCCAGTAAAGCCAACACTGAATTATTGTTCAGGGCGTTATTCAGTTGCTAAGCATTTTCCCTCTGCCACGACTTGAAAACCTTGACAAGCAAAGGAAGTGATGCCCGCCCCCAAAATGAGAGGAGACATGATTTCAAAAGTTAAAGTTGCTTTCTACAAATGAGCCTCACATAAAAATTAAAACTACACCTTCCTAGTCCTTGATGCCAAGTTGATAAACACATGACTGGTGACAAGTAATATAGAATCATCTTCCTTTCCATCTAACCATAACTTAGAAAGAGGTTTTAAGTCAGTGCTGTTGGAGATCTAGACTTTTCCCACTTGGAATAGTAAGATTCCTGTATTTGCCTATAGCTTCAAATGTGCCAGGAAGAAAAGTTTGCTAGTTAGCCTTAGAATTGCTTTTTTCTTATACAGCATCTTGATGGGTTTGGAGATACAAATTTGGGGTTAGAGCTGTGGAGAGAAGTATTTGCCCCCTGCCCCAGGTGATCTTGGAAGGGAGAGGAAGACAGTGATCAAAGGAAAACTCAGAGGAGGTGGGGTGGGGTGGTGAGCCTTGAAGAAGGGCTGAGGTGGTACCGCCCATGTCCTCCCCCTTCCCATCAATTTTGTAACAGGTACTTCATTCACATATGCTTGTTTGGGGGCAATTATTTTTTTCTGGTGGATTCTGGTGAAGGAGCTGTGCAGTTCAGCAGTAGCTATGCAGAAGGAAGAGACAAGTGGCAGAGACATCTAGGAGAATGTAGTACTAGCAGAAATCCCAGGGAGTGCTGGGAACTGATGGACTGTGGGATCTGATGGGGACAAGCAAAGGAGAGAATGGAACATACTACAACACTTAACCTCAGTCCCTGGGAGCATGAGGACCCCTAGCTCACTTCTGGATGGCATGTAATGCCAGCTTATTGGAGAAAGCACCTAAGTGAGCTCCTACTTTCAGCACTTAAAACTGACCCTTTCTTTAGTAATTCCAGAGTTCCATGTTCAAGCTAAAAATGTCGCCATGCAAGTCTTAGGTATGAGATTAGTTTTGTTTGTTTTTTTCCCCCTCAAAGCACACCATATGCAAGTTCCTTTATCTGAGAGATGATGCTAGAAAACACCAGCAAGGGAGCAGGGAAGCCAGCCAGCAGAGGGCTTGCAATCCAGAAAGGTAAGGCAGGTAACTGCAGCTCCATCCTGCTGGAGCACTCTTGGAAGCGCCATCGCACTCTGAGTTCTCCCAGTTGGAGAGATAAGGGAGCTGGGGTATTTGTTCACCCATTCCTGTGGGTATAGGGGAATGAGAGTTGCTCCTGGGGAGGGGGAGGCATTTCCCTAACACTTTGTGTGTACCACCTGCTGTGTGTGCTGTTCAAAATTGTATCCTTCCCTGGCTTTTATGAAAATTCATTTTATCACCTATGTATGTATGCTTGTATTATTTCACTTCCACTGTTTGGAACTTCATAATAAGAGTACTGTGCTGTAAAAAGACTTCTGGAACTAGCTTTTTGCATTCAGTATTATATTATAAAGATTTATTTTATGTTACATGTGTAGCCATAGAGGCATTTAAGTTGTTTCTGGTTTTCCTTTTTTCTCTTTTCTCTTTTTCCCCTTTCTCTCCTCTCCTCTCTTCTACTCTCTTCTCCTCTCCTTTCCTCTTTCCCTCCCCTTTCCCTCTCTCTCTTTTTCCTTTCCTCTCTTCTTTTCATGTATTTATTTATGTATTTATTTGCTACAAATAGTAAACAGTGCTGCTGTGAATCTTATTTTTGGACAGGTTTACAGATTCCACAAGAATGTTTAACACTCCAAGAAATGCAAATCTATTAAACCAATTTTCTGAATCCACATACTCTTCAAAATTTGATATTGTTAGACAGTTTCATAGAATGCTCCAGTTTGCGGTTTGGGTGTTGGATTCATGGGTGTTCATATTACCTATGTCTTCACTTAAAAAAGGAGCCATACATGGACCTGTGTATCCTGAGCCTGTGGTTATTATTACTTCACTTCTATGTAATTATGAATCCCCTTCAAAAAGAAGTCACAATATACCAATTAAGTTCTATAAATGCATGCTATCAAGTCCCATAAATGCCTCAGCCCAACTAGAGGCTCAAAGAGCCAGCTTCATTCTAGATACTATTCTGAGCTGGGTAGTATCTATTCTTTCTCCAGAGACTCCTTCCCTTCATGGTGCCTCCACCTGACCAGTATCGTCCTACTGGGCCTGAAAAGTTCTCTTTGCTTTTCGTAGTTGCCCTTCCCAACAAAACATAGCTCTTCAGTGTCTTATTCTCTCAAGACTCTGCTCTTCCCTAGCAGTGGCTCCAAGTGCAACCTTTAGGCACCATAGCTAAGGAGTTGAGTTGATAATTTTGGGGTTGTGGGCCTTAAGGCATTCCTCATGAAACCAGACCAGGCCATCACTTGTCCCCACTAAGGTGTAGTATCAGCCCTAGATAATGGTAATCCCTACTTGGTTATCCCGCTAGATTAGACAGTTCCATACCATTTACTCACTATGTGGTTTTAGTTGAGTTATCTAACTTCTCTGAGCTTTGGTTTTCTCATTGGAAAATGGAAGTGAAAAAGCCTCCTTTAAAGGTTTGTTGTGAGAACAAGAGACAGATCCCATGGCCTCAAGAAGCTTTCACTTATAAGGGCTGCTGCTGTTTTCATACATTTGAGTGTGACAGCATAGCCTACACCTGACTTCAAAATTCTAGCCTACATCTGCCACAAACTAGCTCTGTAGGACTGGGAAAATTGCTTCATCTTTCCATGCCCAGTTCCTCATATGTAAAGCAAGAGGGCTGGACTTTAGCTGATCTCTAAAAAGGAGATTGTGAGTCTATGAGAAGAACCCTGACTACAGCACTTGATTATTAATTGATGCCAATGTAGTCAGCCACGGCTATCATTCCTCAAGTACTAACTTATTCAACAGATCCTCAAGGAAGAGTTAGGACAAGCACTTTCCCAGAAAATGAGAGAAAAATAATTTTGTTTTACTTGAAGGAATAATTTCCAAATCTGAAGGGCAAAGAGAATAGTGAAGAGAGGGGGAAAATAACCACCTCCAAATTTACAAATAAAAGTTGTTTGTGCTCAAAACTGAGTTCAGAACTCACATATTATTCTCCAATTACTCCAATTATTTTTTCAGCACTCAAGCTTATTACATAATCCAATGCCTTATTCTGTTCTCCTTGTAGAATTCTTTGTATAACCCTTTTATTCTTTTATTCCTTTCCCTCAAAATGGCTTCATTCTTTCACTGCCTTTTTTTCTCAGCATTACTGTTGTTGCTCTTGTTTCAGTGAAGTCACCTTGGTCTTCAGTAAGTTTTATTTGGCAGCATAACCTGAGGAACACCTGTTCCAATTCTTATGCTCTGTTGCCTCTTAGGGTGAAGAAGGTTCGATTTTTATATATATCTCATAGTCATGGTCAAAGAATTCCATCTGAATTAGACATAAGCTGAATTTCCATAGCCAATTAAAAAAAAGATAGAGAACATGTTCTCTTCCCATTATTTAAACATTTGACCCAAGTCAACTCTTTTGGCTTTTCCAATAGCCTTCCTGGCTTCTCATGAGGTAAAAGACTTACTGTATTCTCTCCCTTATACTTCTCCCTGAACTCACCTGCCTGACATTTTATTGTCCTTTGCTCAAAGGACTGGCCATATTCCTGATAAATAAACACTGAGTACAGACTGGATGAAAAACAGTAGCAAAGAAATGTTGATTAACTCAGACTCCCTAGAAACACAAAATCTCTATAACACCAGGGGAAAAAGAGAGAGAGAGAGAGAGAGAGAGAAGGAGGGAAGGAGAGAGGGAGGGAAGTAGAGAGAAAGAGAGAAAGAGAGAGAGGGAGAGAGGGAGGGAAGGAGAAAAAGAGAGAGAGAGAGAGAGAGAGAGAGAGAGAGAGAGAGAGAGAAAGAAAGAAAGAAAGAAAGAAAGAAAGAAAGAAAGAAAGAAAGAAAGAAAGAAAGAAAGAAAGAAAGAAAGAAAGAAAGAAAGAAAGAAAGAAGAAATGGAATGGGTGAGTTCATGGTTCAAGTCTCAGAATGACCAAGACTGGAGCCCAAGATGGCAGCAAGCAAAGACTAGGGAGCTAAGAGCAAGAGCGAGTGATGGAGTAATCCTGAACTTTGATGATGGGCTTCTCACCACCATGTAGCTTTTTCTGATGACCTTGTTCTCATTAATGTCTGCCAGAAGCACTCAGAGGAGATGGTAATTCCTAGATTCTGTTCCCATTCCCCCACCACACCTAATTCATGCTAAGGGCACCAATGATTTTCATGTACCAGGGATATTGTTTAGTCCTTATTTTTCTTGACCTCATGTCCACTCCCTCCTTGTTGAAAAACTCTGTTTCTTTGAATTTGGTGGCTCCATACCCTCTTTGTTTTTCTCTCTGCTTTCTAGTCACTTCCAGGTCTCATTTTCTGACATCTGCTCTTCTGCTTCATCTTAGGGTTCCTTAGAGCTCTTTCCTAGTCTCTCCTCTTATTTGCTTCTCTTTTCCTAAGCAATCTCTACTATCCCCATGGTTTCACTTAACATTAAAATTCTGACTCCTAAATTTAAGTCTCCTGTCCCTATATATGCAAATGCCTGTTTGCCGTTTCTACTTGACTGTCTTGGTGACCCCTCCACGCTATACATGTCCAAAATTATACTCATGTTCTTGCCACCAAAATTTTCTCTTCTAGCATTGTTTTCTTCTTTAGAAAATGGTAGTTCTGCTGACCAGATTGCTGAAACTAAGAGCCTAGGCATCATCTTTGATACTTCCCTCTCTGTCTTCTCTCACACTCCATCAGTCATCAAGTCTTTTGATTTTCAGTTCTTTATATATCTTGAATCCTTCTGCTTTGCTCCATCCCAAATGCCACCATCCTGGCCAGGTCTACCATTACTCTTCACTTGGGGTGTTGCAGTGTCCTTATAACTGCTCTCCCATCTTCTCTGCCTTTCACTGCGTTCTTTTGTTGACAGCAGTTCAAGTGAGCCTTAAAAATGTATATGATCATGCCACTCTCCCTCCATAGAGTCAAAGGCCCTGCCTAGTCTAGCCCTTACTCACTCCTCCATCTCCTCTTACACAGCTCTAGCTGCTATTCTGCCTGCTTCAGCAATACTGCATTTATTTTAACTCCTTTGCAATGTTTTGCCTACCTACAGCTTTTGGGATTGCTCTTCTTTGTGTCTGAAAAGCTCTTTCTACCCCCATTGACCTGAGACAGCTAACTCTTGCTCATCCTTATAATCTGCCTTAAACATCACATCCTTAGGGAAAACTTCCTGACCATCCAGGTGGACTAAGTCTCCTTTGAATCACTCTCAAAACACCATGTAGAAACCCTTCAGAGCACATTGCACATTTGAAGTTAATCATTTTTTATTTAATGCCAGTCTTCCTCTTGTGGCTATAAGTTCCATATTAGCAGAGTCCACAGCTGGTTTTCTACCACTGAGGTCTCAGTTCCTAGCTAATAGCAAGCTCTCAAGGAAAATCTGTACAATAACTGACTCTGTGAAAATTCTCACCAGTCATTACCCCAACACTCATCAAACCATGCACATTGAATTAAAAAAAAACCCTGTTGAGTCTTCTTATATTAGTTCCCTATTGCTGCTGTAACAAATTGACATAAACTTGGTGGCATAAAGCAACACAAATGTATTTTCTTACAGTTCTGGAGGTCAAAAGTCCTATAATCAAGGAGTCAGCAGAGCTGTATTCCTTCTGGGAGCTCTAAAGGAGAATCCATTTCCTTGCCTTTTTAAGCTTCTAGAAGCTGCCTGAATTCCTTGATTCATGGCCTTATATCACTCTGACCTCTGCTTCCATCATCACAGCTCCCTCTCAGACTCTCCTCTTATTATGACTCTCTTGCCACTCTCCTTTAAGAACCTTTGTGATTACATCAAGCTCATCTGGATAAACCAGGGTCATCTCTTCATCTTGATCCTTAATCCCCATATGATCCTTAACTTAATCATATCTTCAAAGTCCCTTTTGCCATGTGAGGTAACATATTTATAGGTTCTGGGAATAAAGACGTGGACATCTTTGGGAGGGGGTATTATTCAGCCTACTATGCCCTAGAGGGTAAAATTTTTGAAAAGTTTTCTGGAACAGATTCTGAACTTTGCTACAAAATATCACACACACATGCTCATGCACACCGCACATACACAAACTCATACACACATACTTACAGATGCTCATGCACACCACACACACACACACATTCACACACACACACACACACAGATGCTCGTGCACACCCTACACACTCCATACACATCATAATTCTGGCCACATTATAACTCTCTTTTTCCTAGATATTCTTGTAAATGAGTTTCTATTAGCCTGTCTTCAACTGTACATGTATACTTTGTAGTGTTCAAATAGACATTTCCAGATTCCTGTCCCCTTGGTGAGGAAGGCAGAACCACAGAATGGAAAGAGAATGAGGCCCAGTGAAGTGGCTGAAGTGACTTTACCTTGTTTGATGCTATAGTCTGCCCTCCCAACTCCAAGTCTCCCTTTCAAGCTGTCACTTTCTCTAGAAATTAGCTGAGGGGATGGTCATGAGGTATCTCAGGTGGAAGAATTTTAGCAAGAAGCTGTGGTTGGACATTTTTAGATACATTTATAATTTGTAAAAACAATGTTCAGAAAGTACACAAATATTTGACAATGACTGTGGAAGCAAAAAGGGTTCCAAGATATACAAATAATTTGCATCTTTAACACTTGACTTAAGACTGAGAAAGCCTGATCCTCAAGTGCTACCTCCAGGCCATTCACCTCAGAGTTGGAGTGGATGGAAACACTTAGCCCCAGGTATGGTCTCTTCTTGAGGTACAGCTGCCATTACATGCTTTTCTAACACTTAAGGAAATCAAAGAGAAGACATTGCTTCTGGCAGTACTGACTGTGCCAACTGGGAGTGAGTCTCCTGTTCCCAACGGGCACGATGAATTTTTATGGACACAGACAGGTGTATTCTCTCTCATGGCATCTACTCCCCTTGCAGTAAACAACTTTGAATTCTTTAATACTAGGTCCCATCTAGAAGTCACTGCTCTATGGATATTCTGTTTTTTTTTCCATGTCTTGATTATATTACCCATGAAAGATTTCTAAGGGAACAAGAAGGCATTGAAAACAGTTTTTCTACACTCTTCGTGCCTTTATTTATTAAAATTAAAACATCACTACCAAGAAAGGCTTCAGGTAACTTGTTCTAAGTCATCTATCCCTGAGTGGACAAACCTTTGGGATAATCTGGTCATGACATTTTAGAGCTCAGAGGATAGGGATCAGCTGGTCCATCCCCTCATTTTGTAGATGAGAAGCTGAGGTACAGACACCTAAGGAAATCATCCAAGGACATAAACATCAGGACTGTTGATAGTTTCATAAATCTATAAAAAAAAGTATCAACTAAGATTCCACATATCCAGCTGAAAACAGTCATAGATACAGTTTCCCTATAATAAATTTGGTGTCATTGTTTTAAGGTTTTGTGATAATTCAACCTGAGTTAGGCCAATGTTTACTTCAATCATTATGAAATAAAAGCTAACTAAGAAATTAATAGTGTAAAAAAAATCACAAAATAGATAGTTTACCTATTTCTAGGGGCAAACTCTCTAAAAGACATTTACTTTTAACTGTATGCAATTATAATTCTGATTTTAAAATAAATCATTAAACAAGGCCTTGCAGAATCTAAATCGAATAATTAACCATTTTTGTTAATTATTTAATCCACATCATAATCTTGCAATTTTAAAAATTATTTCTGTTAAACAATGAGCCTCAAGACTTTCGCTCACCTAGCCTGATTATACCTTCTGTTTACTCAGAAGTGGAAGAGTTTAACTGCAGGGCTTCAAAGAGAATCAAATTGTGTGGCAAGACCAACTCTTCCAGAGCAACTGCCCTGATTCACTTTGAGTAAATCTTGGACGCTTTTTGCTTTCATGAATAAGGAAAACAGAATGTTTAGATATTTGTATTCCCCACCAGTGCTAAAGTACTACCTTTTTCAAAGTAATTTTGTAAAATTTTTATTTACAGTAAATAATTTCTTCCTTTCATAATGTACAGAAGTGATTTGTAAATGCAATATCATTCAAAACATCATACTTCTCCACTACAAACTCCCAGTATGACTTTACCCTAAGGTTATATGGGTGAATATTAAATACATACATGTGATACGTGTATATTAGAAAATAGGATTATTCTTCAGATGTGGTTCTACCTATTGCTTTTTAAAATCTTTATTAGGCCTATGAATAGTTCTGTATACTTGAAACTAATGTACTACTTTGGATGGCAAGCCCTATTTAAACATCAAGGATTTCTTCATATGAAAACTGGCAATGAGGCAAGTCACTACCAGGCATTAGGCCTTTCAGGAGAAATCTTTTGCCCTTCCTGTCTGTAGCTCACACACCATTATCCTAGTTCCTGAGAAGCAGTGAATGTGACAGATTTGGTTTAAACTCTGGACCCCTAGCAAGGCATTCAAGAAAATTCCTTAATTTTTTGTTAATTGCAAAGTCAAACTGATTCCTAGTGGAAAGTTCTTTCCCTCATTTAGAGAAGGGACTATTGTCCAATACTAGGTATTTGTCAGAAATTTTGGCTTTCGGGTGACTCCCTGTGTTGAAAAGACATTTTTCATGTTCCCTATGATTACAGTTGACCTTTGAACAGCACAGATTTGAACTGCGCAGGCCCACTTAAACGTAGATGTTGTTCAATAAATACAGTGATGTATTTTTTCTTCCTTATGATTTTCTTAATAATGTTTTCTTTTCTCTAGTTTACTTTGTTGTAAGAATACAATATATAATTCATATACAAAATATGTGTTAATCAACTATTTATGTTATTGGTAACGCTAACAGTCAATAGCAAGCTATTAGTAATTAAGTTTTTGGGGAGTCAAAAATTATACCTGAATTTTTGACTGTGCTGAAGGTCAGCACCCCTAACCCCTGCATTGTTTAAGGGTCAACTGTATATCTCCTTCCTCCTTCCCTTGCATCTAGGATTAACAGGTAAAATACGGGAAGTCCAGTGAAATTTGAATTTTATATTAACGATGAATATATTTTTAGTACAAGTATGCCCCATGCATTATTTAGAACATGTTTATACTTGAAAAACTTATTTGTTGATTATCCGAAATTCAGACTTCACTGCGTATCCTGTATTAATTATCATTTTTCCCCTAAATCTGTCAACCCTACATGACTTTCTGCTTCCAACTTTATTTTCTTCTTTCTCCTAAAATTTTATTTTAATAGGCTTTCTTCTCAACTTCACTACCCTCTTTAAGGACAGTGTTTTCTTCACTTTCTGCTTTTATTTGGGGGATATTACAGTTTAGTGATTTGAGATCGTGCTGGGCAGCACCAGGCTTCTATATAAAGGGGCTCAGAGTCATGTATCAGGTGAGATTTGGAGAGGGCCTGTCTGAAGCTATGTCTTCTGAGGCTCTGCCCTCACCAAGCACTCCTTTGAGTTAAACACTGCCTTCTCTAACTGGCACTTCTAACACCTCAGGGAAACGTTAGCACCATTAGTTACTAATACCTTAGTAGGAATGGTAATAATGATTTTCAAATTTTATCTCTATCTACTTTTTTAAGTAAACTCTTTTTTGGAAGTATAATGTACATACAAAAGTGTGTCCAATTAATAAATGCATAGCTGGATAAATTTTCCCAAAGTAATTAGGACTCAGAGGAAGAAATGCAACATTAGTAAAGAAATCCCAACACATGTTCTAATATGGATGCATCTTAAGGACACTATGTTAAGCAAAACAAGCCAGTCATAAAAGGATATATGCTGAACAATTCCATTCAAATGAGGTATCTACAATAGTCATATTCTTAGAAATAAGAAGTAGAATGGTGGTTATTAGGGGTTAGGGAAGGGAGAATGGGGAGTTGGTGTTTCATGGGTACAGAGTTTCAGTGTCGCTAAGTGAAAAAGTTCTGGAGATCTGTTTCACAACAATGTGAATGTACTTAACATTACTGAACCTCACAGTTGGAAAGGGTTAAGGTGGTAAATTTTATGATATGTATTTTTATCACAATTAAAAAAAATACATTACCAGCTCCCCAGAAGCCCTTGTGGCCTTTCCCAACCGCTTTGCCTTATCCAAGATAATCACTATCTTGATCTCTAAAAGAGTCCATCTGCTTTTTAAAAAAATCTAGAGTTAGTAAGAAAAACAATGTTGGTCAACCTCTTTCCTCCTGACACGGAGACTAGTTCAAATCAGAAAAGGATTTGATTATGCCTATGACATTGCCTGGCATACAGTAGAAGTAACTCAAAAATGCTTGCTAATTCAACTTTGACTGAGAGGCTTAGGCTTGAGGTTGTGGGAGATGCTGAGGGAAGAACAGGGCACCAAAGAAAAAAAGATGAAAGTGCTGAAAACAAAGCCAACTACTTTGCAATCTTGCCAAAGGTTAGCCCTGCATATTCATTACAGGTTTATTCACTGATGATGCATTTTTTTTCTCATTCACTGTGTTGACAACATGATATGTAGGTTCATATTTGAATCTAGCTCAGAGTATATATTTATTTTTTGTTACTGTGTGCATAGCACTAACTGCTTATTTTCTTACAAGGGTGTTTATTGCCAATATGTATGGTATGAGACAAAATGATGTGCTTGTTAATGCTTGCCTCCAAATTCTTTAGGGGAAAATTCTGAACTCAAGGAAATTTAGGTTCACTTCATTTTACAACTGCCTTCAAGATTTGATCCACTGGACTTTTTGATTATGTCCTTTTTTCCAAGAGGGCATTGAATGTTCTGAGAAACAAATGACAAAACTGTAAGCATTGATCAAGAAGATAGATGAAATGGTTATTTTAGACTGCAAATGGTAGTCACTGGGGCAGACTGAACAATCTTTTTATAGTCTTGAAGCCGAGGGAATACAATATGCCACTCTTTGATGTCAGATGGTAGGCAGATACACCAGGAGCTTTGGACACAGAAATTATATTGCCATATTATACTAAGTATAGTTATTTAGATCAGTGGTCTTAGACCTAATGATCCCTTTTATAATATATATTTAGAAGTCCTCCATACTAACCTGAAAAGAAATTCATAAGTGATACCACATATACCTATACATCATTGTTTTTTTTAAATCAATGTAACAATTTAATAGATAGGATAAATAAGAGGAATATAATTTATAATTAAAATAACATGCACTTCAAAATGTAAATCCTTGGGCATGGCAATGCTGGAAGACAAAGTAAAGTAACCAGATATTTATCGTAGCATCACTGTGAGTGACAGCTTGAGACATAGACTGATAGAAGTGTGCTTTAGTGGCAACTCAAATTACAAAATCGGTGTTGCCCATGTTGCTATGACTTCTCAACACAATGAACAACTCTTTGAAAGTTCTAAGCAAAAAATGCAAGCATCCTTCAATTTATATGGTGCTTGCATTCTCAGAAAATTAGATGCTTATTTTCACCTATGTCAAGTTTCAGCAGGACTTTCAAAAGTCTCTGGGAACATGAGACAATTTCCAATTCTAGCATCACTGGGCCTCACATTCAAATGTCAGTAACGCCCCTCAATCATTGTGACAACCAAAAAGTAACACCATCGATTTCTACAATTCACCCCCACCCAATATTCAGTATCTCATTTAGTATCCCTGATTTAGAGTAAAAAAATCTATTTGTAGAAGCATTTTAAAACTCTTGCAGCACATCATTGAATAAAAGATCCATATTGTCAGCAATTCCTCTATTTGGATTCCCATTCTTTCACATTTTAAAAAATTTGATCTTTAATTTTACAATCCCACGGAAAAAGAATTTCCCAAGATCTGAGTCAGTAAGATCATCAAGAGAGTCAATAAATAAAATTACATAGTAGTTTTTTCTTGGGAATGCTTACTTAGTATTTTAGTCATTAAAATAATAGGTTGACAAAAGGGGAAAAGAAGAGCAAAACCCTGCAGGTTGTCTCATCAAGAAAGCAATTTAATGAGAAGGTGTCATATAGATCTAGGACAGTGATAAATATTGTAATTATTGTTTTGTTCTATTTTTGCAGTTATTCTGGTGTGTTTTTCAAAAATGTTTAGTAATTGTCAAAATTCTTTTTTTAGCAACATAAGTATAAATCAAATATCCTAATAAAGCTATCAGTTCCAGCATATAGAGCACTGCTCTCAGATGGGGTTTCATGCATCTTGGGGCCAATGGTGAGCAGGAATCAGCTGGTTCCAGCTCAGAAGAACTCCCTGTACTCATCTCTTCCCCCAATTCTGCATGTCAAGCTGGCAGCCTGAAATCAGCAATGATGGAATTATTCACACGACATAAATTAGCAAATGCTACAAATCAAGTCCACACCCATCCACACACCCTCAATTCCAGAAAGTCTATTGTTAAATAGTCACCAGATACCACTGCACTGGGTTGGCTCCTAGGAAAGGATCACCTGTCATAGAAGTACAAAAGAAAACTTTGTCACGAACTCTTTTGGAAAAAAATCAGTCCTAATTGGGTTCTCTAGTATTTCATCAAATTCTAGTAAAGTATTAAATGATGGCTCATAAATGACCAAGGAGCCAAACCAAATAGAAACATGAATTCGCTAGTATCCAAATATTTATTTAGTACCAGATGTGTGCAAAAGTCTCCTTAAATTCTTCATAAGGCAAAACAGTCTCCTTAAATTCTTCACAAGGCAAAATAGACACAAATTAAATAAGTGTATAATGTATGAAGGTTCCTTTTTCTTCGCATCCTCTCCAACATTTGTTATTAATTGTCCTGTTGATTATAGCTATTCTAACAGGTGTGAGATGGTATTTCATTGTGGTTTTGATTTGCATTTCCTTAATAGCTAGCGATGTTGAGCATCTTTTTATATATGTCTTGGCCACTTGTATGTTCTCTAGGGAGAAGTATCTGTTCAGGTCCTCTGCTCATTTTTTGATTGGATCATTTGTTTTTTGTTGTTATTGAGTTGTGTGAGTTCTTTGTATATTTTGGATATCAGGCCCTTATTGGAGGTGTTGCTTGCAAATATATTTTCCCATTCAGATGGTTTTCTCTTTACCTTGTTGGTGGGACTGCAAATTGATACAGCTGCTATGGAAAACAGTATGGAGGTTCCTCAAAAAACTAAGAATTGATCTACCATATGATCCAGCAATTCCTCTACTGGATATTTACCCCAAGACTTGAAAACCCATATCCAAAAAGTTATTTGCACACCAATGTTCATAGCAGCATTATTCACTGTGGCCAGGACATGGAAGCAACCAAAGTGTCCTACAATAAATGATTGGCTAAAGAAGCCATGGTACATATATACAATGGAATATAACTCAGCCATAAGAAGAGATGAAATACTGCCACTTGTTGAAACATGGATGGACCTTGAGATAATCATGCTAAGCGAAATAAGTCAGACAGAAAAAGTTGAAAATATGTGGGATATAAACCTAAAAGCAAATAAATGAACAGGACAAACAAACAGAGACTCAGGGACATGGACAATGGACTAGTGGTTACAAGAGGGTAGGGGATGAGGGAGAAGGGAGGAGGTGGATGGGGTAAAGGGGGTCAAATATAGGGGGTAGGGGAAGGGTGAAGTGGGTAAAGGGGATCAAATATATGGTAGCTAAAGGAAACTGGACTCTGGATGGTAAACACACAATAGAATACACAGATGTCAAATGATAATGTACACCTGAAAATTATATAATTATATTAACCAATGTTACCCTCAATAAACTTAATTAAAAATAAATAAATATTTTAAAAAGTATAAATAAATAAGTATATGATGTGCAAGGGACTGATGCATATGCTGCCAATTTAAAAGAGATAATTAAACATTGACACTAATATTTTTCACCTTTATCAAAGGGAATACTGACATTTTATAAACATTGTACCAGGTATTAAACAAGTATCATCTTGTTTGATCCTCACAACCACCCCATAAGGTAATCAGTAAGTTGAACCATTTGAAATTGCTGATATTTGACCATTTTTGACCTCTACAAATGGCAATGTCATAAGATTCTACCTAATATTATTTTCTGTTTTACAGACAAGGAAGCCAAGACCCCAGTACACCAATTTGTCAAATGTCAAATAGCTAGTAAGTGACAAAACCAGGATTCCTTGCACACCTGACTGGCTCCAGAGGCCCTGTGCTTTCCATCTCACATACTTTCCAAATGAAAGAATTGTTGAGTATTTCGATGTATTGCACATGCTGAAAGAACTCTTAGGATTAAACTGTTTTGAAATAACTCATTGTAAAAGAAATTAAATTAAGGTAAGGACATATGTTTTGCCGCATAACTAAGCATTGGCTTCCTGGGTTTCTTAATCATAAATGATTAGAAATAATCATAATCGTATAGTTTAGAGACTGAAAAATATTTTAATATGGATTGCAGCCATTGTTTAGATTGTTCTTAGATCAAATTAATGCTTAGTTGTAGTTAAAAATTTTATTAATGTTCAATATATACTTGAGGAATTAAATTAATGTCTAATTTATACTTAATAATTGGCCTTTAAAAATGTTCTCCTATTACTAGTACAAACTAGCAAGGTCTTATATTTACAGTCTGTGATTCTCAGTACATTAGAATGATCAATGTGTCAAAAAGATTTAGTCACAAATCTTTGAATCAGAGGGTTTAGTACAGGAGTGTCTCTTAAACTTTTTCATTGAAACTCAAAGTAAAATCTTGACATAATACAATATACATATATATGTATATAATTGAAACAAAAGTTTCATGAAAATTTTTACTCTTGGTATGTACAATCCACTCTAATATTCTCTATTCTATTCTATTTATTTCGTTTCAATAAAAAAGTGTTGGCCACAACTTAGTATGTTATTTTCACAAACTCACTAATGTATTGTGACCCCCAGTTTAGAGAGGTCTGCTTTAGAGACCTTTACTTTAGAAACCTCATCTATAACCCCCCCCCCATTTTTTTTTCTTTCCCTTTAGGTTACTCTGTTCTTTTCATATAGAACTTCGGCTCCCAATTTACTAGCTTCCTTCCTTCTTTCAACAGATATTTACAAATCACCTGCTATGTGTCAGGCACTGTGCTAGGTGCTGGAGATACAATGGATTTATATTACATCTTGGGATCCCAACATCCATCTAATCATCGTGTAAACAAATTCCAACTTTCAACTGTGCTTAGTGCTACAAAGGACAGGTTCCAAGAGAGAGAGACCTAGTTAGGGAAGACTTCCTGAGAAAATAGCACCTGAGCTGAGATGTAAAGATCTATCTTATCTTATCCTATCCTATCCTATCCTATCCTATCCTATCCTATCCTATCCTATCCTATCCTATTCTATCTTATCCTATCCTATCCTATCTTATCCTTGTTCTTTCATGCTCAATTTTACTAAGAGAATGCTGGCCACTTCTCATTATTCCCAAACCCTAAGACACTTTCAGCAACCACTGATCTACTTCGGGTTTTCTACAGATTTGCTTATTCTGGACATTTTGTATAAATATAATCATATATCATATATTATGTGGTATTTCATGACTATCTCCATTCAGTTAGCATAAAGTTTTCAAGTGCCATCCATGTTGTAGCATTGTATGAATATATAATATTTTGCTTATCCATTTATCAGTTGAAGTACATTTGGGATTGTTTCCACTTTTGGCTATTGAATAATACTACTATGAACATTTGTGTACAAATTTTTGTGTTGATATATGCTTTTATTTCTCTTGAGTATATACCTTGGAGTGAAATTGCTGGGTCATATTGTGAGTTTAATTTTAACATTTTAAGGAACTGCCAAACTACTTTCTAAAGCAGCTGCACCATTTTACATTTCTACAAGCAGCGCGTGAGAGTTCCAATTTCTCCATATCCTTGTCAACACTTGGTTATTTTTTAATTATTTAACTATAACTATTCTAGTGGGTGTGAAATGATATCTCAATATGGTTATGGTTTTTATTTCCTTAATGGCTAATGATGTTGAGCATCTTTTCATGTGCTTATTGACCATTGCATATAGTTTTTGGAGAAATATCTATTCAGATTCTTTTGCTATTTTTTAGATGAGTTAGTTATCTTTTTATCATTGACTTGTATATTTCATATATTTTAGATACAAGTTCCTTATCACATAAATAAGTTGCAAATATGGTGTCCTTTGAAGCACATAAATTTTGAATCTGATGAAGTCATAATACCCTGTCTCACATCACATTTTCCTGATCACCTTCTCAACCATCACCTCCATTTTATCTCAGCAGTGGACCTTGACAATACCCAAAGCTGTATGAACAATGTTATCTTAAACCCTAGTATTCGGCTCTGAGGGTAAAACCCTTTGTCCTTCTAGCTTTCTATCTACCTTGCTTCTATCACATATGATCTCTTAACCTTCTAAGACTTCCAATCTGTCAGCCCTGCTTCCTTCCTGTTTGTCAAACCTGCCTCTTCAGAACATTCTTATCTCCCACTCTTTCCTTATCAAACTTAGCCCTTAGAGTACAATACTACAAACTCTCAGCCTCCAGGATATTCCACCGCTTTATCTCAGCCTTTTTGCTAAACTTGTTCTGAAACTTCCAACCATATATTAATCCAACCACCTGCCTTCTCTACTTCTATAGCTACTAAGCAGTATTGAAAAAGTCATGCAACCCTATGTGCTGGAACAACTCCTGATTTGTGTTCTCCAGTATCAGCTGAACTCTCAAACTTACTCTGAAATCTTTTCATTTGACCCACTTTAGTTTCTTCTCCTATGTCCTATGTCAGCTCTATTACCCTCCCTTTCATACATGTCATTCTCATCATTCTCTTCCTTGAGCAAGACAAGATCATTCAAGTCTCCTTGGTGCTTGCTGTTCCTTTCCCATAAATACTCTTCCACCAGGTCCTCGAATGGTTGGAAACTTCTTGTCACTCAGGTCTCAGTTCAAATGTCACCTCTTCACAGAGGCCTCCCCTATTCACCCTGTTTATTGTTGCTGCCTTCCTCTCATTGCTGTCACATTAACCTGATTTATTTGCTTATTTTTTTTCTCTACACAATCTGTCTGAAAACCTCTTACTCATGCTTCTAAAACCATTCCCTAGCTAGAGTTAGAGACTTGCTCCTCTGTGCTTTCATAATATCCTGTGTAGAGCATTCTTACCCCATATAGACATCTATTACTAACTAGGTTGCTATTACTTATGGATTACAGGTCTCTGATCCCCCTTCCAGATGCCAAGCATGGAGCAGGCACTACATGTGTATGGACAAAAGGTATAGAAACCCATTATCTATGAAACATGGGGTTTACCCATCATAAATGAAAATGAACAATTGTTGGGGGAAAAAATGGAGAAATACATTGTATCACAAACAAAATCCTACTGGGCATTATTTATAATAGCAAAAAAGGAGAAAACATGTCTGAACATAGGGAATGGGATAAGTAAACTATAGTGTATCTACTCATTGGAATTCCATGTTGCTATTGAGATGATATCTGATATCCAACAAGAGATACTAACATATAACATGCGTATGCCATGAGAATAATAAAAACACAAAACTTGTACATAAAAAGACTGAAAGAAAATAAACTAAAATGTAATGCTGAGTTTATGAAGTAAAAATATAAATGTTTCTCTTTTACTTTTCTGAATTGTTCTAATTTTCTCTTGTATACATTGCTTTTATGCTGAAACAAGTCCTAATATTTTATTTCTAAGAAAGGAATATAATCTCATTTTTTATTTAGTTCATATAACTTCAAATATTAATTTGTTGAGAAATACGTTGGAAAACTGAACAATACAGCATCAGTGATTTATCCAGCTTCCCTCAACAAATTGATAACAGAAAAAATATATACTATAGTAGTCCTAAGCTAATGTTGGAGAACAAAACTAATTTCCTGCAGACTCTGTACCATCGGGACACTATAAGTGAAGTTCCATTTAAATCAAGGTGAGTATAGTTTAAGGAAACAAATTACATAAAAATTTATAAATTCAGGCTTGTTTTACAAAAGGATTTACAAGAGAATTAGTTTGAGTTCTAAATCCCTCTAATATATTTAAAACATGACTCTACTCATATACTCTATCAGAGAATACATTTACCAAGTAACAGCTGGTCTGTGATTCAGATACCAGAATAAATATTAATACAATAAATCTCAGTTTCTTAAAGAATTAGGAAAGTTCCTTAGACTCACAAAAGACTTGTTAAGCCTGGGATATACTTTGTGTCAGACTCATTGTTTGGAAAGAGGAGCAATGCCAACCTGGCATTGAGTTTGAGAATGAACAGTTTAGAAGCCAGTTAAAGCTGTTCCATAAGGGAAGAGAGCAAATTGTAATAAAATGGATAAAGTTAGGAGGATGTCTTAGTTTGAGTTCCCCAGGCCTAGGTGTTTATACAAGGATTCCAGTGCAAGTAGTTGATTCAGGAGATTTCTAGATACATCAGTAGGGTAATGGGGAAGTTAGACAAAGAAGAGAAGGAAGGAAGCTACTTTACGGATGTGTTGTCAAGTAGGTTGCCATTGTGGGCCACTGGAACATAATCTTGCTAGGAAACTGGGTGACCAGAGAGAATACATGCACCTGAGTCATGCTGCCTGAGAAGTAGGGGGAATGTTTGAGGGCTGCTCAAGTGTCTAGAAAATCTTGGGGTTAAGCAGCCATTACTGGCTGTGGGAAATTGGGCTGGTGTGCATGAAATGGTAAATGCTGAGAATTGGGAGTGGGAGAGCAAAGCACGTGCTACAGATGGAATAAATAGGCTTGTGCACAGTGTTTTAGTTTGCTATGGTGCTTTAAAGAGAAGGTTTTAGTGAGTTACATTTATGATTGGAACTCAGTAAAGCTGACTTTCTAACTACCATACTCGCTTGTGCACACTTTTATTTTTCTTGCCCCCATGTGCATAGGGGCTGCGCCCATGTTGTTGAGGACATGTCTTTTTTCTCTGCCCACTCTGTCCCCTTCCTGATGGTTGTGCTCCGTTGACAGTAGGCTGAGGGCCTCGGTGCCCCAACAGCTCATTCTGGTCTGACCTGTTGTCTGTTTTGGTAGATGTGGTTCTAACAACATGGCCTGCACTGCTATTACAGCAGAAGGCCTGTTACCTTCAAAGCATTTCTACAAACAACCTGATCCAGTTTTATACTTGTTGAACATGTTCCCTAGGCAAGGAACAAGAGACCAAATACAGTTAGTCACTCTAGAAAGAAAACTGGCAGTTTGTGTTCAGAGACAACTTTGTCTCCTCCTCTTTTCCAGCCCTGCTCCCTCCCCACGCCTCTCTCAAGATGAAGCATTCTTTCCTAAGCAATTTTCAAAGTCCAAAAAATTGATTGTCAAGTTCGTAATGTGCAATTTATGGCATGAGAACAGTTGGCAGAGGAAACAATAATAAAGTCAATGCCACCTTGCCCATTCCATGTGGTTATATAATAAAAAAGCAAACTGCTGTCTCATGCAGAGCTGTGAGAGGGCTGGGCAGACAGCTCCATACACATCAGTGCCCTCGGGCACCTTCAAGGGGGGTGAGGTGAGGAAAGAAAACACCCTTCCAGGTTTCAGAAGGCTTTGACACAGGCCTATCCTTTCTGTCTCATCGCCTAGAACTAGGGCTGCACCTATGACACTTTAATTTGATTTTAAAAAGCACCCAGCCATCTCTTTCTCCCGTAGCACACAGTTTGGAAAGTGGTGCATGGGATGGATTTCAGCATCTGCTCCTTGTCCCTGGCCAGGTATCTGAGTGCAGAGCACAGCCCACACAATGCACATGGGGACCCTGTCTGGACTAGTGAAAATTCCCCCAGTACTGGCCTAGGCCATCTCACCCCAGGTCAGTGTTTATATTTATGGTTTACTCTTTATCTTACTTCTCTTTAAGTCTTTGGTTCCAAATCCTAAATGATTATTCTTTCCACTTCAGAGAATACTTTCTTATTCCTGCCTCAACTTGAATCCTTGATGAAGTATCTGGAAATTCCTGCCTCTCCATTTCAGTTAGTTTACCTAGATCATTTGGCCTGCTGTATCAGCATTTCCCCCGCCGCCTTCCAGGCTACATCATCCCTCTTCTTCTGCAAAGTAGCACCAATTTGTAGCAAAGTGTCTAAGGAGGCAAATTACTTGGGATTTTTATGGGTAAAACAAACAAACAAAAAGTTTAAAGACAGGGGAATGGTCAGATTTGCATAAGTGTGGGAAAAATTGCATAAGAATTCCAGGTACCTTCTGGGAGGAAAGTGATCAAGACTCCAGTGCAGATTCTCTTTACAAACTGGCAATAGAGATTAAAAGATATTAATGAAGGGCAACAGGCAGGGGTAAAGGAGAGGGAAGGTGGGATTGACCCCTCACTGGCTAGAGGTAGAAAGAAGGCAGGGTCTGGGTCCAGGATACAGACACTAGACAAGTGCAACTAGGTTGTCCTGACAGCAAACCACCACCCTCAGGAAGGAGCTGTGTAAGCAAACTAGTAAATTGCCCTCTCTTTAATTGGCTCCAGGGTTGCTGACCTCAGATGTAGTCTGTGGATTCGGGAAGCTACCGCTGGACCCATTGGCTTCAGAGACACACCAGACCTATTGTAAGCTGCATATGCAAAACAGAAGCTTCCCACCAAGCCTCGACTCACTTAAAGGAGGGCTGAATTAGTCCCACGTGACCACATATGACTGATTGAACTGAAATTACACAGCTACCAAGGAGTCTGGGAAATGTAGTTTTCTGATTTGTAGATACTGCTATACATAAAGGCATACTGAAAGGAGGTTTATAAAGGTGCTGAATAATCATTTCTATCGCAGTTCACCATTTGAAAACCTTCATTAGCTTTCCATGTAGATAGTGCTGTTGAAGGAAAGCAGGTCCTGGGTCCAGGATACAATGCATTCTAGCAATGATTTCTAAACTGTAGACTATAGACCCTGAGCAGACTGAGAGACATCACAAGATATTCTTAATCTCCTTGCACTGCACTGATTTTCTGTGAACTAGAAATAAAACATTGTGACTTCCATATATGTTTATTCACTTTTCAAACACAGAGGTAATTATGACTCAAAAAATACAAATTACTAAAAATCTTCTTTACAAATACCCTGTTTCTCACCCATAGACCCCACTCCTCGGCCTGGAATGGGAATACCATCTCCCTTGTCTCATGCCAATTCCTATTCATCATTTGGGACTCAGCCCAGGCTACCACCTTCCCTTCTCTCTGACTACACAGGCTGGGATAGATCATCCATTTTCTCATAGTATCCTGGGAAGTTACACTAATGATATTGATAATAATAAATGATAAAAATAAAAGTAAACTTTTATTGGCTTACTTTGTGCCAGGCTCTATGAGATATGTACTCTTATCCCATTTTACAGATGAGGACACAGAGGCATAGAGAGGATGTATAACCTATCCAATATAATTTATTACTTCAGAGCCTATGCTCTTGAACAATTCTCTCATTTCCTCTCACTTTCTCTATTATTACACTGCCCACTCTGCTGTATCTATCTATGTATCATCTATCTATCTATCTATCTATCTATCTATCTATCTATCTATCTATACATCCATTCATCCATCTATATGTTAATCTGTGTGTCTGTCTCCTCCACAAATAACAACGCCTTTCTATGATGTTAAAATGGAAAAGAAGTTAAAATTTTTTCCTCTCCTCAACACATTGAAAATTCCAGGACCAGGGTCCAAATTGCTGGAAACTTCCTTCTCTCATCCTCCACTGTCTGTTAAGACAAGGACTATTTTCTTCTTCAGCAGAGAATACCAGGCTAAATTACAGAGCAGGCTATGAAATTACTACCCTCAGCTCCCTTCTTTGCCTGTTTTCTCTAAAATAGATTCTTTCTGTTGGTTATATAAATACAAGACAAAATCAACCACTGCTTTGAAATCATGTGGGAAAATGTATCATCAGCTCTGAACTCTGTTGGAACAGACTTCCTGGCCAGGATCCACCGAGCACTCCTCAGGAAAGGATGGGTTTCCTGGGAACTCCAGCCCACACGTCAGCATTCTTAGGCAAACATTTAGGAGAGTGAAATTGAGGAGAGCTTGACATTTCCTCAGGAATCAGGAGCTGTTTTCATATCTGTACTTTTGCATTCACTGTTTATTACCCTGTCTGACACAGACATTTGTCAGTGTTTCCAGTACCTAGGGCGTTCTGCTTATACTTGCCACCAGCTCACACTTGCCAACAGCCCTACCAGGTGAGCTAGCTGGTTATCCCCTCTACTGGGGTCAGCCACATACCTTTAACACCCCGAAAGCACCAACTTACCCCAGATTCATCTCTCTTCTTGCTTTGCTCAAACGCTTTTTTCTTCCTTTTCTACTTGACATGTCTGGTTTCTGCTCAGCCCATTTGTTTTGGCTCATAAACCAGGAATTTCCTTTTCCCTCCTGAAGGTAACTTATAAAAGAACCTTCTTTAATCATCTTTCAAGTATGCTGTCTGGGCTCCTGTTTGGTAAAGTCTCTGCTGCCTGCGGAGTGCCTTTCTGAAGGCTTGTGTCCTCTCTAGGAAACAGCCAGGGAACAATTCAAATAAATCAGGCATACCGGGCTTTGCTTTGCAAATCTCCCTTGTGTAATTTATGCATCTGAAACCATCATTCTTTCTAGTAAGCAAACTATTTCATCAAGGCACATCACATGCAGAAGAGATAGGAATGCACATTAAATATGCCTAAAGAGTGACCTTTGTAACTTACTATTGTTTTAAGACTCTTAATTTTCATTCAGGCTAAATGACCCCATATATCCACAATCATCTTAGAGATTGTCAGTTCAGTCTATGGAGAGAGTGGGATGTTGTCAAAATGGGGTTATGCAAACCCTCTAAGGAAAGCCAAAGAAAAAAGTTGATGTGAATTGCAAAACTATTACAGTCAATGAGACCTGGCATTCAGTCCTCAAGTAATGTTGACCCTAAACAGCACACCCACATGAGCCAAAGAGAATCTGAGATTAGAGAGTGGGGTTCCAGCCTTGGCTGCACAGTAGAATCACTTGGGTATTTTTTTTCTTTCTTTTTTCTTTTTTCTTTTTTAAGCCTATAGCACCTGGTGTTCCTAGGTGGTCTCCCATCCAAGTACTAACCAGGCCCAACCCTGCTTAGCTTGCAAGATTAGATGAAATCAGGCATATTCAGGTGGCATGGCCGTAGACCACTTGAGTATTTTTTTAAATCTCCATGCCCAGGTCAATTAAATCAGAATCTCTAGGGGGTGGGTCCCAGGTATCATTTCATTTTAAAGTTCCTCAGGAATTCCAATAAGCAGCCAAGTTTGAGATTGACCACTTCAGAACATCTGGTCCCTGCTCACAACTGCTTAAGGCCTCCTTACTGGCCTCTGTCAGGCATGTGGGGCAGCGGAGAAGGCACCATATGCTGCTCACCCAGGCCAATCCAACTCACCAGCTGCCCACTTAGCTACCAAAGCTACCCAATAGGTGGAAGCTCAAGGTAAGTTAACGTTAGGTGAAGGTTAACATTACCAGATACCAGAACATTGAAAGTGGGAGAGGACAGAAAATAAAGAGACACACATGCACATTAAGTAACTATCTGTGATGTCATTGCTGGGCCTGCCCCCAAGAAGGGGAGTAGACTTGCTGGTATGATGTGTTGCCAGCTGAAAAAGATCTGGCAGGCAGGGGGCATAGAAGGGACTTCTGAAGTGCTGGTTATGTTTTATTTCTGGGTGCTGGTTACATAGATGTGTTCAGTTTGTGAAAATACGTCCACCTGCACACTTACAAAATGTGTACTTTTGTACTTGTACATTGTGCTTTAATAAAAAGCATATAAATAAAATCATATGACATGTATTTTTTCTGTCTGGCTTCTTTCCCCTAGCATAATGTTTTCAAAGGTCGTCCATGTTGTAGCATTTATCAGAACTTTATTCCTTCTTATTGCCAAATAATATTCCATTGTATGGATATATCATATTTTGCTTATCTATTCATCAGTCAGTAGATAATGGGTTGTTTCCACTTTTTGTCTATTATAAATAATACTACTATAAACATTCATGTGGGTGTTTTTGTGTGGATGTATATTTTCATTTCCCTTGGGTATATATGTAGGAGTGAAATTGCTAGGTGTGGTATAATATTAAAATATATTTGGTCTTTGTCCACAGTTCCTGCCAGAGAGCTCCTAAAACTCTTGAAATTTCCCAAGTGCTCAGAGTATCTTTTTGTTGCTGTTATTCATAACAAGTTCCTTTCAGTCACACCTAAGGTTATACTAATGAGGCAACTTAGAATGGGACCCTTAAATAGCAATAGGATAGGGCTGATCACCATAGAGACTATGTGATCAGAGGTTTGGAACTTTCAGCCCCACCAAAGGAACTCTGGGAAAGAGAGGTGGTGCTGGAGATGGAGCTCTATAAAAACTCTTGAACAGGTTGGCAAACACATGGACTTGCTGGGAGGGTAGTACACCTGAAGAGGACATGGAAATTCCACACTCCCTTCTCTCTCCATACCTTGCCTTTGCATCTCTTACATCTGGCTGTTCCTGAGTTGTATTCCTTATAATAAACCAGTAAATATAAGTAATATCTCCCTGAGTTCTGTGAGACATTTTAGCAAACTATTAAACCCGAGGAGAGGGGCTATGGGAATCTCTGATTTAAAGTCAGTCCAGTCAGAAATACTGGTGGCCTGGGACTTGTGAATGGCATCTGAAGTCGGGGTAGTCTTGTGGGACTGAACCATTAAATATGTGGAATCTGACACTAGCTCCAGGAAGTTAGTGTCAGAATTAAATTGAGCTGTTGGACATTCAACTGTTGTCCAGAGAATTAAAGAATTGCTTATTGGTGTCAGAATGCACTACAGACTGGGTCATATGGTAACTCTATGTTTAATATTTTGTGGAACTGACAAACTGTTTTCTAAAGCAATTGCACCATTTTCATTTCCTCCAGCAGTGTATAAGTGTTGTAATTTATCCATATCCTTGTCAACAGTTGCTATTGTCTGTCTTTTTTATTATAGCCATCCTAGAAGGTGTGAAGTAATATCTCATGTGGTTTTGATTTGCATTTCTCTAATAACTAATGATGATGAGCATCTTTTTATATGTTTATTGGCCATTTGAATGCATTTTTTGGAGAAATGTCTATTTAGATCCTCTGCCCATTTTTTAATTAGGTTATTTAACTTTTTATTATTGAGTTGTAAAGTTCTTTATATATTCTGACTCCCTTATCAGATAAACAATCCCTTATAAAATAAATATTTTCTCCAATTGTTTTTTCACTTTCTTGATGTCCTTTAAAGCACAAGTTTTTAATTTTGATGAAATCCAATTTGTCTATTTTTATTCTTTTGTCACTGTGCTTTTGGTGCCATATTTAAGGAAGCTTTCAGGAACCAGATCTTTTAATCTTTATATTCTTGGTGCCAAGCACAAAGCCTGGCATACAGTAGGCACACAATATTTGGGAACTGAGATGACATACCTTCCTCTATCTAAACTCAAGATTATATTGAACACTAAATCAGTTATCTGTTGTTGTGTAATAAAATAACCTCATTTTATTGGCTTAAAACCACAAAAACATTTTATTTTGTTCATGATTCAGTGAGTTAGTTGGGCAGTCCTGATCTGTGCTGGCCCATGTGTCTGTGTTCAGCTTCTAAGTTGGCAGCTGTTGAATGATCTAGAATGGCCTCACTCACATGTCTGGTGGTTGGTGGACTGTCAGATGGGATCCCTTGGTTCTCCTCTATGCAGTCTTTCACCAACTAACAGGCTAGCTCACAGTCATCTCAGTTCCAATTTCAAGTTCCAATACCCAAGTAGTTTTCAAGCCTCTCTTTGTATCACATTTGCTCATGTCCTGTTAACCAAAGCAATTCACAGGGCCAAGCCTAGATTTAAGAGATGGAGAAATCGACTCCAGCTCTTATGAGAAGTGAAGAATTTGTGGCCATTTTTGGCCATCTATTACAAGCACCTTCTATGTTTCTAGCACTGTTAGGCTTTTATGGAGGGTGTAAAAGGAGAACCTCTCCTCCTTTCAAGGTGTTTACAAGATCATTGTGTGCATTCATTCATTCAACAAATATCTATTGAGTATCTACTATGTGTCAGACACAGTTCTGGGCTTTTGAGATATCTCAATAAGCAAAACAGACTAAGATACTTCTTCCTATAGAATATGCATTCTAGTGGAAATGACAATAGGAAAAATTGCAAACAGAGTTCCAACAAATTGTTCTTGTGGTGGTGAAAATGTATTTGATTCCACCCATGTGCGATCAAGGTTAAATCCAAGACTTAGTTTCTGGGAACAGGAGGGAAGTAGAAATATCCTTAAAAAGGAAAAAAAAAGAAGTCTGCAAAAGATCCTAGGAAAGAAAAGCAGGCTGTGATAGAAAATAGGACTGTGTTTTTATATTTTAAAAGTGCGTTTGTATAAGTCAAATTTCAACCAGAGACATATCACCAGTAAGAAATATATATTAAGAGTTTTAGTACAAAGAATTGCCTTATGCATTTGTGAGGGTTTGCTAGGAAGTCTGAAACCCATAGGCAGGCTGCCAGAAAGAGCAGGCTGGAACTCTTGGGCATGAGCTAAAGCTGCAGTGTGCAGACAGAATTTCATCTTCTTCTGGGAAACTTCAGCTCTGCTTTAAAGGCCTTTCACCTAGTTGAATCGAGGTCACCTAGATTATCTAAAATAATCTCCCTTACTTAAGTCAAGTGATTATAAACTTTAATTATATCTACAAAACACCTTGACAGCAGCACCTAGATTAGTGTTTAGTTAAATAATTAAGGACTATAGCCTTGCCAAGTTGGCACATAAAACTGACCATCACAAAGTTAAATTTCCCAACTCTAAATATACAAAAAACCACTGCACATGTTAAATGGGTGAATTATATGGTATGTGAAATATATCTTAATAAAGCTGTAAAAAAAGAGTTAATTCCATGCTTTGGAAGAGTTCTTTTTTTTTTTAAGTGAGCGTCTTTGAAGAAAAAAGTCTTATTATGAATACGTCTGACTTCATCTAGGAAGGCAGAACAGAAGATGTGATCCATGAGAAACGTGGGTTAATTCACCCTGAGCGTGGCACTGTTCTGTCCTCTCAGTTAGAGGTCAGAGTAATTTCTTCATGGCTTCCTTACTGCCTCTGTGCCATTGAGCGATTAATGTTTGCACTTAGCTACCAGTCACCAGAGGAGACTGATGCTGGGAGAGCTGAAGAGCACAGTCTGTGCTAAGAACCCAGGAGGATTCTCAGACCCATGGGCTGAATTGGGGTGTGAGACCTAGCACCACCTAATAAAAACCATGTTACCTCCAATTAGCTCTCCATCTTCTCTGTGCTCAAGTAACTCTGGCCTGTGGGGAGCTGTTAGAGCTCAGCTACAGAGACAAATAAGTAGGCAGTGAGTTTTCTTTTTTTAATGTGCAATGAGGGCTAGACATGTTCCAGGGATCTGGAGAATAATGAGATCATTCTAAGCTAGAATAGCTTGAAGGAAGCTCTTGGCAAAGGGAAGATGAACAAAACATAAATGCAAATGGGACAGGAGAGCACACATCAGGACGAGGAACTAACAAAGGGCTAGAGGAGGGCAGAGGCTGGGCTGCCTGGAGCAGAATATCCTTGAGAAGTTGGGTAGGTACAGAAAGGTAGGTGCAGAGCAGGGAAGCTCTTGAAGGACAGAGAAAGAAAGAGTAGATGAAAGCAAAGGAGTGGCCTCCAAAGTAGGAGTGCATACTTCAAGGAGTGATCAAGATGATCCACCGGAGTGAGAGAAGAAAAGATTATAACTTCTATTACATTTATTTCTGATTCAAATAAGAAAATAAACTCAACTCATAGGTAATGTATGGATTGGTGTCATTACCCTTCTCTTATTTGTAGGTCAGACAGTCATAAGACAAGAAAAATATTGAAATTATTTTTGAAGATAGAATGGGAGTTCTTCATTTGAGGGGATGATAAACCTCACCATTTGCTTTCAGCATTTTGCAACATCTCCAAACTTTTTCTGCCCAGGTAAAATGTGTTTACACATTCTAGTCTCCAGTTATAATGAAATCAACCCACATAAATAAACAGGTAACTGAATAATCCCATAAAGAAAATTCTGGTTGGAAATAATACTGATTAGGCAAACAGCATCAAACAACCACAAAATATTTGATTTCTCTTTCTGACAACGCAATAAATGTTGCATTTCTCTTCCTTCTGGAACTTTCTTGGTCTGCACAGTGGAAATCAAAACAATGACCATCTATTCAGATCTAACAAGAGGTTGTTCAGAGAAGTCAAAATTATCTAGGCATCTATTAGAAATACGGATAGAAAACTTTCCCAAGGTATAGCCCATGACTTAATACCCTAATTAATGATAGTATATTATTTATAAATAAAGAAGTATGAATATAATGGAGGTATGTACTAATGAAGGTATACAAGCCAAAATTTGGAGTTTATTGCTGGAAACAATGTGAAGGGCTTTTTTCAAAGAATATTGTTTAGTATATGGGCCATTCTAGGTTAGGTTCCCCCAGAAGCAGATCTCAAGATGAGGATTTGAGTGTGAGTAGTTTAATTGAGAGATGGGCCCAGGAAGCATTGGGAGGGAAGAAAGGATGTGAAAAGGGAAGAGAAGACAACCGAATAGAGTGTGTTAGTGAGCAGGTTATCAACTAAGTGGGCAACTGAGGTAACAGGACATTGGTGTAGAACCTGCCTTATGGTTGTCCCACCCTAGGAGAAAGGAAGATGGAGTAGTTATACACCACCTTCTGCCATCACTGATTGAGAGCAAATCCTGGGACATTTAGTTCTCATTCTGCCCATGCTTGGGTAAGCCCGGGAAAACCTTCAGACTGATAGTCACAGAGGCTTGAAGGAGGAAGCCACTGTAATGCATGAGAGAGGTGAGGGCCAGAAAATATGGGTGGGGCACCCACAATGTCTGTGACCTAGGCTTATTTATGGTTTGATTTTTTACAATAAGGAACATTTATTTTCTTTTTCAATATTCCTTATTTTTAAACTTTTTACTTGTCAAACTCTGGGCAGGGTGATTTATTCTATGTGCTATACTTGAAGCATGTGTGCTTGGAGGGATTAGCAAGTCCTACTCTATTTGGCCAACCACTTTGGTGCAAGTAGAACTTCAGGCCCAAACTAGAAGGGAGGGACTGCCATTCAGGAATGGAGTTCCTAAAATGAAGTTCCAGAGCAGCATGGAAAGCAATGAGACCTGGAGCCACACCACTCCTACTCCCAGCTGCCCAGGGCAGACCCATCCTATGGGCAAGAGGCATAGGTAGGTAAATACAGAGTAGACATGAGGAGCCCTGTCTGGCATGTCCTCCGTGACAACAGGCTTTATTAGGGGTAAAGAAGGGAGAGGTGAAGGCTATTTCTCCCACCACTGAGGGAGTAAGAACAGAAAAAGAAGCAGCAAGTGGACTTAACAGGTTGCCAAAGATACCCACCATATCATTATTTCTTTAACTTGTTCTATTGTTAGAATGACTTAGAGGTTACACACAAAGGACTCATGTTCAAACACTGCTATTACTTGAATATTAACACAGGTGAACAAAAGAGTGAGGTATCATGCTAGTTGATACTTTGAGACCTGAAGGGAAGAGCTACAAGATACTTCGATAGAGAGTGTCAATGGGAAGGATCAGGCATGGACAGCATGAAGGCAAAAGGCTGGGAATTAATGATAGCTTTTGTGTGCAAGATGACAGACAGATTTCCGAAGTATATATGTTGATACTCACTGCAACCCTAAATGAAGATTATATTATCTCCATTTAACAGATGAGGAAATTGGTCATAGAGAGGCTAGGTGACTAGCTGTGTTAATGCATTGGGTCCTCTGAGAAGCAGATCCATGATGGGATGAGATATGCAAGAGGTGTATAGGAAAAAATGCCTGTGAAGGCTCAGAGGAAGGAGCAGGAGAATGCAGGGTATACCTATGGATGGCAATGCCAGTCTGGTCTCTGTGGAAGAGAGATAGCATGGAGCATGACTTCTAGAAAGAGTCCTAGAGAGGCACAGCTCTAGAAAAGTCACAGTCAGGCAGATGGGGAATCCTCAAGCCAAGGTGGGTGTGTCCCACATATTCTAAGAATGAACAGTACCAGTACCCTGACTGTGCTCAGTCATTGGCTGACAGTAGCCCATTGTGAACATGGCCTGGGTGCAAATGCAGCAGTGGATCCAGAGAGGTAGGAGCTGGGCCCTCAGTCCATTTATACTCCTGAAACATAAAATAACATTTTCATGGCTGTCATGACAGCCTAAATCCACATGGCCAGTAAACAGTAGTAATAGGATTTGAGCTGAGGCATTTTTGACTCTAAATTCCACTTTCTTTTGCCACTGCCTTATATACATATGGTCTTAGGTATGATGAGCTAAATGGCATCAAAGGACTAAAGACAAACTTTGCAGATGTCCCAATTCCACTAAAGGCTCCCCGCATGCCAAGGAGTGCAATGGTGATAGAAGAGCCACTGAGAACATATTCTGAACTTTCTCAAATCATCTCCAAAAGCCACACAAACTCTGCAGCACAAATTTCTAAACTCAAAATCCAGCTGGATTACATGCATCTTAATGAAAAGATCAAAAAGGAGATTGTTAAATCTTATTAAAATTGTTTCATCAATTTTCTTCATTCCTTCCCATTCTCCATGAAAACACATAAATCCACAAATATTTACTGAGCACTTACTCTGTGCCAGACTCTGCATTAGGTAGGGGTACACCTACATGGAATTTATGTTATGGTAGAAGAAATAGCCATTAACAAGTAATGACGAAAAATTATGGGTAAGGTTATAAGGGAAAGTTCAAGGTTCCTGGAGAGAGAAAGCAGGAGAGACTTAATAGAGATCAAGGTATGGGGGTATCAAAATGCCTAAAGCAATGAATGACCCATGGAGGAATAGCACTGGTCTAGCCTAGGGTCTAGGCCAAAGCATGTGTTTTGGGGCTCTTTGAGCATGAGAAGACCTGGAAGCCAAGATCCTGCACTTAACTCCCTTTCCATAAGCCCTGTTTGTATCTTCTAAGGGGACTTAGCATGTCATTTCTAGGAGAGGGTGTTGCTTTACTGTGACATTTATAGTGTTTGAACTCTTAATCTTTTGCAGTTAATTTGAAAACACATAAATAAAATAAACATACCACATGAATCTAAATTTATTTTTCCCCTGGAATAAACTAGATTTAAGTTTCCTATCAGCTTCTCGTTCCAGCTATTGCAGTGTAATGATTAAAACCACATATTTTATGTTGCTTGTTGGTAAAATAGCAGGGGGTACTCTCAGATTATATTGTTTAAAGGCTGCAAAGCTCCCCTATCTCCTGGTTACAAAAATGTTTGCCTTTTGGTTGACTAACTAATTTTGAGGCTCACTTGTTATATTGCTCATTCAGCTTGGAAATCATTAAACAAAACAATAGCTCTTGGTTTAAAAGATAACCATCTAGAAACAAAACACTTCTTATGATTGAGTATTCATCAGTTTCTCACTCCTATTAAAAATAATTCTTTTCCCATATGGAAGCCTATGAGACCAAGCTTTTATTAAATGGACTCAAAACACTTGTCAATCATCACCTCATTATTCCTCACACTCTTTCCTATTAAACAGAGACAAGTGTCATTATAGCACACTGGGCCAAGACCAAAAAGAGTGCAGTTAGGTGGGTGATTTTAGGTCTTACAGGAACACACAGGATACTCAATTCCCACTGAGATATCAAGGTTGAATCAAAGAACAATATGAAATTTTTCATAAAGATGGAGAGGCAGGGTTCAAGAGGAAGTGCCCTCTGTTAGCCAGTGCTCTACTCAAATGGCAGCTCTGATTTTTTTTACCCCCTTGCATAAGATTCCAAAGCCCTTTAGGCCCAGTCTCCTCATCCACAAAATAAAACAAATGAAAGTATCTGCTCCATAGTGTGGTTATAAAGATTAAATGAGAGCACACAAGCAACACTCAATGGAGAGCTCAATAAATGGTAGCTTATTATTAGGCTCAAAATCAGTTCTTTAGGGATTTTAGAAATGAAGATACTGAAGCCAGAGAGGTTGCATGATTTGCCCAAAATCTCAGAGTTAGGGATGGGTTAAGGTAGAGGAGAGGACCCAAACCTGTCCTTCCAGTGACAAATTAGCAAAGGGAGTCCAGCAATGATATATGTGAGTACCAACAATGTCTTATTAATTCAACACTCTTGACAGACTGGAGCAGACTCATTCCCTTTCCACCCTCATGCTCTATACTGGCCTGAGAGTCAGAAGACCTTGCACAAGTCATATCATCTTGTTAGGCCTCCACTCCTCCTCTAGAAAATGAGGAGTTGGCCTGACTCTAACTGACTCAATCAGTAAGGAAATCTCATAGTCTGTTACACATTAAAGACTGTTGTAAGTTTCTCAAATCCCAGTTGATTTATTTTTTCCATGATAAATTGAGCTGGGTGCCACAGATTCAAAGTTAAATAGTGTATCTAGGGTCATAAATACTGAGGCAAGGATATTCCTCTGGGAACAGTCACAAAGAGCCATTGAGAGCTTTGTCTGCCTCTCTAGCAGTGTAGACATCAAGCCTGGCTTTCCAGCCCTCCCCAAGACTCTGAAAGTCATCAAATATTTTGAATAAACTCCTTAAACTAGCAAGAGTGGATGCTGATGTTGACAACTAAGAACTCTGGTGGACTCAGAATAGGATATATTTAAAATTAACACAATAATGTTGCCACAATTCCCGAAAGGTTCAAAAATCAGTGTCTTTTAAGTAAATCTTTCAAATTGTAGCAAAATAAGAATGTGTTTGGTTCTTCCACATGTGCATTTACCTCCAAGAATGTCAATAATCTCTAAACTAAAGTGTGTGCATAAGCCATGAATTAATTCAAATAAAGATTCCTACTTCAAAATGAGATTTTGCTAATACATTTCTGGCTGTTTCTTCCACAGTATATCTAAGAGCCTCATTAGAAAATGCCTGGCACTGACCTAGAAGATGAACCTCAAAGTTAGACCTTTTCTTTTACTAGTACTACTATGTCTTACTATGAAGTGTGTAATTGTGAGGCTGAAACACCATGTGCAATATCCTTACTATAATCATAAATATCCAAAAACCCAGCACAGTGTTTTATATTCTGCACTGGCATGATGAAAACTGTTTATGGTTATCAGAAATCTCCCTAGAAGGGAAGCAAATAAAAATGTCACTGAAAACAAAAATGTCACATGCACGACTATTATAACACACTTACTTGACAAAGTCTGCCCAACTTCCGTCAATTATGTAATGGACAATTGTAACTATTATACAATCAGTCCACTCTTTTTTACCTCAAGCAAGGAAATAGATAGTGCCATGAATTTCACAAGACCTATTTTAAGACTCATAATTTAGTCATACATTAATTTTTGTTCTGATAGTAAGGCTGCTTTTTTAAAAAGCTGTACTTCAAAACCCTAAATATTCTACAAAAAAACTGTTAGACCTAATAAACAAATTTAGCAAAGTTGCACCATGCAAAATAAACACATGAGAAAAAAAATGAACACATGAAAATCAGTTGCATTTCTGTACACCAAAAATCTGAAAAAGAAAGTAAGAAAACAATTTCATTTATAAGAGTACCGAAAAGAATAAAATACTTAAGAATAAAACTAACCAGAAATGTGAAAGACTTGTACACTGAAAACTAGAAACCATTACTGAAATTAAAGAAGATATAAATAAATGGAAAGACATTCTGTGTTCATGGATTGGAAGAGAATATTGTTAAGATATCAATACTACCCAGAGTGATCTACAGATTCAATGTAATCCCTACCAAAATCCCAATGACATTTTTGCAGGAATAGAAAAAATACCTTAAGATTCATATGGAAGCTTGAGGGACCTCAAATAGCTAAAACAATTTTCAAAATAAAAACAGATTCGAAGGACTTACTCTTCCTGATTTCAAGCATATTACAAAGCTACAGTAATGAAAACAGTGAGGTCTGACATATGACACACAGGTGAATGGAAAGGAATAGAGAGCCCAGAAATGAACCCTTACATATATGTCAAATGATCTTTGACAAGGGTGCCAAGACCACTCCATGGAGAAAGGATAGACTCTTCAACAAATGATGTTGGAAAAACTGGATAGCCACATGCAAAAGAATAAAGTGATACCCTCATCTTACACCATATACAAAAAATAACTTGAAATACACTAAAGACCTAAATGTAAAACCCAAAACCATAAAACTCCTAGAAGAAAACATAGGGAAAACGTTTCCTGATATTGCATTTGTCAATGATTTTTTGGATATGGCACCAAAAGCACAGGCAACAAAAGAAAAAAAAAAGACAAATGAGACTATATCAAACTTAAAAGCTTTTGTGTATCAAAGGGCACAATCAACAGAGTGAAAAAGCAACCTAAGGAATTATAGAATATATTTGCAAATCATATGTGTGATAAGGGGTTAACATCCAGAATATATAAAAAATTCTTATAGCTCAACAACAATAAAAATCAAATAACCTGATTTAAAAATGGACAAAAGACTTGAAAAGACATTTTTTTGCAAAGATGATATGCAAATGGCTGAAGGCCATGTTAAAAGATGCTCAACATCATGAATCATCAGATAAATGCAAATGAAAGCCACAATGAGATGTTACCTCAGAGCCATTAGATGGCCACTCTCAAAAAGACGGAAGATATCAAGTGTTTGCAAGGATGTGAAAGAGTTGAAACCTTTGTACACTGATTGTAAAATGGTGCAACCACTATGAAAACAGTATGGCGATTCCTCAAAAAGTTAAAAATAATACTACTGTATGGTCCAACAATTCCTCTGCTGGGTATATATCCAAAAGAATTAAAAGCAAGGTCTCGGAGAGATATTTGCATATCCAAGTTCATAGCAGCATTATTCACAATAGCCAAGATATAGAAACAACCTAAATGTCCATTAATAGATGACTGGATAAATAAAATATGGTGTATACATACAATGGAATATTAGCCTCAAAAAGGAAGGAAATTTTGTCACATGCTACAACATGGATGAACCTTGAGGACATTGTGCTAAGTGAAATAAGCCAGTCATGAAAAACAAATACTGCATGATTCCACTTATATGAAGTACCTAGAGTAATAAAATTTATAGAGATAGAAAGTAGAATGGTGGTTACCAGGGGCTGGAGGGAGAGAGAAAAGAAGAGTTGTTTTTTAATGGGTATAAAGTTTCAGTTTTGTAACATGAAAAAATCCTGGAGCACTGTCTCACAAAATTATATTTGACACTATTGAACTGTACAGTTAAAAATGGTTAAAATGGTCAATTTTATGTTATGTGTTTCTTACCATAATAAAAAAGAAAAAATATGTACTTTGAAAAAATATAACTGAAGGTTCATGTCAAATCCAGAGAACTCTAGCATAAGAGTATATCTCATTAGCATTTTAGAATACATGGATGAAGATATTTTCATATCAATGTTTTTTTCTTGCCTTGTATTTACTCTACAACTGGAGTATGACTTTAGTTTCCAGTTGAAGTGAGTCTACCTTCCCCCAGTGTTGTCCAGAATGCAAGTCTTAAGCCATCATCTGCCCGTACTGATAAAAATCCATCTATTCCCACTCTCTTGCGAACCCTTTATGAGAATTCCATGGTATTTTCAGTGTTCACCCTGAAAATCCCTGCCTTTCTTTGTGGGAGTCAGAACTTACAGCACCTGCTTGACCCTGGAGAACACTACAATCACCACCAATTGACCACTGGACTAGAAGAGCATTGCAGCTGATGGGACCACTTGTCTCCACTACAGCTGCCAAAGAAGAAGTGTAGACTAAGAAACTATACAATATGAGAAAGAATAAATCCAGTGGCCAGGTCTCTTTGGCCACTACATGGCTAGTTTACTGGGCTATGTCTGTCCCCAGGAGGACTGCATTGTGGAAAGTTCATTGGTGCCCCACTCTTCAGGCTTAAGAACTGCACTTCCGATTCAAGGCAGCAGCCAGCCCACCATTCTAGTCTTGCCCACCCCCGCATAATAACTGCATTGCAGGATCTTTACTGCCATTTCCTACCCCTGCTGTTTGCTCTGTGTCACCTAGGTCCACTTCAACAAATCTCATCTCTGAATCTCAGGGAGAAAGCTTAATGTTGACAGTGTCTTCCCTTCCAGAAGGCCCTTGGCCTTCTCATGCTAATTTCCCCATCCATATGCCAGCATCCTTCAAACTCTGTATATGAGTTTACTGAAAAGGAAACAAGAAAAATTTACCAGGTACCTAGTTACAATGCTTCTCTCTTTTTTTAGTGGAAGAGGTAGGAAAGAGGTAGGGTAGGGTAGAAATATCAAGGTAGGAAGATTTGCAGAATATTTTTCACCACAGTTTTTCCCCAGCCAGTGGGTTTATCACCTCTGAAAGGCCCAATGACATTCCTTAAGTGCTCCAATCTTTCTCACTCCTATGTTTCTCTTTGAATCTCCAATTCTGTCTTTGAAGATATCCTGTAAGTGTTCCTTGAGTCTAATCGTAGGTGAAATTGGAGAGAAAAGATTATTTCAAACTTCCTTGGCTTTGGATCAATAGCCAATGTATTTTAATAAAGCACAATTATCCCTAAAGGCAGTTCATTCCCACCTTTGGCAGTGAGGAGTCACCCTAAGCCTTAAAGGCCATCACCACTACCACCCCCAGAATTCCTTGCATCAGCCTTTGTAGAGAATATGCTACATTTTGGAGAAGATGTTGCCACATCAGGAAAGGTGTGTATATTGTGGGTGGGGTCACGTAACCCAGCTGTGGGCATGAAGATGCAAGAGGCTGAGAACCAGGTTAGGGATAGGTAGCCTCTAGGCATAGAAGAACTAGTTCTGAGTTTTCCACAGGGCAGTTTAAAGTCATCTTGACACTGCCTGATATCTTAGACCTTCCTACAAAACAATGGACATTTTCCCAGAAAATAGCTTACAGGCTAATGCATCTCTACAGGTTTTAAAGTTACAGTCTAGATTTGAAAATGTATCCAAGATATGATGTTATGACACTGCGGTATGTGACATGATGGTGACACTGTCTTACAACCAAAACATTTATCAGGTGCCTTCTACATGCTAAGAATCATCTTAAATGTTAACAACTTTGATCATTTAAACCACACACTATCTTGTGAGATATATAAAATTATCTGCACTTTGTGAATGAGGGAACTGAAAGTCAGAGAAGCTTTCCTAAATTCACATGACTAGTCAGCAAAAGGTATGTATTTCAAACCCAGATCTGTCAAGCCTGTGTATGCCCATGATACCATGACACTATAGCACCTAAAACTTCCTGCTTTCTCTCTTCATCCCTGTTAAAGAAAAAATTATTCAGACACTTGTTAAAGATGGTAAAGAAGACTGTTCAAGAAGGAGACTATTGCAGTAGGGATTTTGCAGTAGGAATGAGAGAATGGACTCAACTCCAAATACAACAAGAACAAGTGGTGATTTACAGCCAAGGAGCAGCATGGAGTCAGTAGGTGGAAAATTACTAAGAGGAAACATCATGGCTAGAGGGATTCTTACTAGACCAAAAGACTTAACAGGATTCTTGCTGAAGGCAGGCCTGGGTGATAAGAGATATCAAGAGTGGGGATTGAGAAATTTGATCAGATATCAAGGGTGATCATATACTAAGATGGGGGTTTTGACTAAACTGACTCAGCAGGATTCTTGTTAAAACTGGACTAAACATGTCAAAGACTGAGTCTAAGGTCAAGGCCAAGGTGAAAAGACAACTCAAAGGAACCTGTCTCAAGTCTGGTCAAGGAAAGAGTCTTCATCACCACTTGTGATGGAGGTGGTAGCAGCCATTGTGGGTGGAGAAAGATGGGTGACAGGTGTATGTCTAGGCATGGACAAGGAAAATGGGCAAAAAAAAAGGCCAGATCAGCGAATAGCTGATGGAGAAGCAAGGAAGGATCTACCCCCACACATTCCCAGATATGGCAGAGCCCAATAAAAGTGTAAAAGATTTGCTTGCTCTAGGATACCAGATTTGAGGAGCTTTGTCTTCTGTGGTATTGTATGTTAGAGTAGCAATTATCTCCCTTCTCTGCCTATATAGTGCAGTGCTCGTTAGTTCGGCAGATTTGAACAATGAGCTCAGGGTCAAAAGCTAATTCCTGGGTAATTCAATTGGGTGAACATGTGGTATAGCAGACTTCATTGTTGCCATAAATTCTTCACCCTCCCCCCACATTATACTCTTTGTCTTGAGGCTTTGTAATTCTTCTCTCTAGAAGTACAAGATATTTTCCCACTCCATTAATATTAAATTTGGCCACATGGCATGCTTTGGCTGACAGGACGGTTAGCAAATGTGATGCAAGCAAAGGTTTAAAATGTGCCTTTGCATTTGGGCTTGTTCTCTTGTGTTTCTGTCATTGTTGTAAGCAGGACATGTCCCAGGTAGCCTGCTAGTTCAAAGTGGATGACAGAGGCTTGGAGTAGACCTAGACTCATCTGCATCTAAGAACCAAACCTAGTCAAGGCTAGCCTGGAAAAGTCAAGCACCAGATGCATGAGGAAGAACAAATAAGTGCTTTAACATAATGAGTGAGCCTGGGGGTGATTTATCACACATGGTAATGTGGGAATAGCTGACTGATACATGAGAATATATAGGCATAAGCAGCATCTGACAATAAGTATGTAAGGATGTGTGTGCGTGTGTGTGTGTGCATGTGTGTGTGTATGAATAAGTGCACCCTGAAGTACGTTTCAGCATGCATCTGTCACTGTGATGAATGCAATACTTCTTCCAGATTATCATCTTCATAACCAAAAACCATGCATTTACATACATTCCAATACTAAGGGAATTTACTTTAAAACAACACTAAACTGTAGGATAGCTGTTTCTATAATGCTTATAATTGGAACGCTGTGACCGAGAAACTTCTAGCTGCTTCCCTTCTCAATGGGTGATGTCTAAGAACCCAATTTCCTCCTGGATATTCATATGTAACTGGAAGCTTCCATGACATAGAAACAGCTGTGGTGGGTACAAAAAGGACTGCATATGGGGTCAGACCAGTGGTATGCAAGCAGACTTGCACCACTAGCTCGTAAGATTCAATTGACAAATTTTCAGGAATTTGATAAACCAGTTTTTAAACACAATCATTACTTAAAATTAAGTTGTGTAAAGTTACACTTACACTAGACTTCAACCTGCAGCTCAACCCTGCTCTTAGTACCCAGGGCCCATCTTGGGGGTGGCCATGGCAGCATGTCATCTGATGGTGGGTACATCCCAGTGTTGATTCTTGGACTTCTCCTTGGGCCTGGGCCTTGCCTGGTCAAGGCTCACTCCCCACATCCAAGCCCAGCTCCTGTCATGGGGAGTCTTCTTTGGTCCTGTTCTATTTCTGTTTAGGAGACCTAATTGGGGATGTAATCCTGAGGTCCTCCTTTGTCTGGGGACTTGCTTTGTTCTTGAAAATCTTTCTCCCATATTCTCATATCTTCTCCAAGATCCCAGCAAGTGGTGAGAGCATTCAGCCACTCAAAAGACCTGGATGTTGACTGCCTGTGCTGACCCTAACACTAGCCATAACTCCTAACCCTATTCTCTAACCTCTAACCCTGAACCTAACTTCAACTCCTAACAGCTAACCCTAATTCAAACCTCTAATACTAATTCAAAATCCTGACAAATGGTTACCCAAACCCCTAATCTTCATCCAAACACTAAACTCTACTCCCACCTGTACCCCTAACCCTCTAACTCCAACTCTAAAACGTAGCTCTAACCCCTAACTTTAACCCCCAACTCTGCCTCAAACCCCCAATCCCTTTCTTCAGGATTCTACACTCACCTGCCATGACTCTTTCCCCATGCTCCTTCCCAGGGTCAGCAGCTTTTCTGAGGAGGACTTGCTATTTCCAAGAACCCCTTAGGTTAGGCTAGGCCAACCAGCTGGAAACTCTGGTCTACGCTTGGAGATTCCTCCAAGTAACTGAGTCATTTGGGCCTGACTTTCCAATCCCAGCATCTCCCTTCCTGCCCCATCCTGCTCTAGGAACTAGTCACTCCCCAGCCCAATCCTGAGACAGGATGTCAACTTTTAGTAACCTGGGAAATTAATTTAGGGGGAGGAACTCTTCCTTCAGAATGTTCACTAAATTAGGCAGCTCAAATTCTGGAGCCAGCCTGCTCAGCCACTTAACTCCTGATGTACCCTAGCAAGTTATTTAACTTCTCTGTGCCTCAATTGCTTCTTCTAGAAAATGGGTTTAATAATAGTACCTCTCTCATGGGGTGACTGGGAGGATTAAATGAAATAATATATAAAAGCACTTAGAACAGTACCAGGCACCATAGTAACCACCAAATAAGTGTTTGCTTTTAGTATGAATACTGCAAAAAGAAGTATACATTTTCTTTTTCAGGTTCCCACTTGCTTTTATGAAGGGAAAAAAACTAACGATGCTTATTTTAGAAATTTTACGAAGAACGTGAAAATATAAAAAAGAAGGAAAGAGACCACATCCAGCCAGTTACTTACATTTCCAAAACAAAGGATAATTTGACTTTGATAATCGTCTGCATTTTAGCAGAGTTTTCAATTGCTGCAGCCCTGCCCAGCCAAGCAGAGCTGTATTTTGACTTTATTTTGCTCTTGGCACTCAACTATAATTCTACACATAACGTGGGGTCCCCGTATGTTTGCCTTTCCCACTAGGTTGGAAGTTCCTGGAAGAGAGGAACAGTGTCTATTTAATTTCTTCATTCCCTGAAGCACCCATCGCAGAGCAGGGCCAGGGGAGATGCCTTGTCAATGACAATGTGCCTGATTCCACAAAGCTGTACCACTTTGGAATTCTGTTTCATGTCCCTTTGCTCAGAAATGCAGGTTTCTAGCAGAGCTGTTTTTGAAATAAAATGTAAAGAGAAAAGAATCCCCCATTTTGAATTTAGGTTCTGCACTATCTCTTCTCATAAATCTTTAAAAGGTCACTTTTCTCTATTGGGTGATTTCAAACAATTTTTTTCCGTGAGGTCTGTGGCTCATTAAAGTGGTGATTTTCCACTTGCAGGTACAAAAATGAAACAAGGGCCAGCCAAAGTCATGCCCAAAAGAAACATGGCATCTGTTCTGAGCTTATTATTTCTGCTAGCTGCCTGCCAAAGACCACAAACCAGCGTGTGTGTGTGTGTGTGTGTGTGTGTGTGTGTGTGTGTGTGTGTGTGGCGGGCATCCTTTCTCAACACAGATAACTGTACTCTAATCAACATCAGTCTCTCTCTTAGGTAAGTTTAGCAAGTGCCACCCCAAGCCATAAAATGAGACATGGAAACATGAGGCTCACTGTAGCATGTACATGGATTTTTAAGAAACTGTTTTTTAAAGAAAAATTTGGAAGGAGCAACAGAGAAGATGGAACTGACATGTCGAATTCAGGGATAATCCTCCTCTTCATCACAGCCTACTTCTACCCTCTCCTTTCCCTTTGATCTTCTCTCCACTTGGCCTGATGTTCACGGCAGAGAGAGCTGATCTAACCGAGCTTTTCCCTTCCCAGAAAGGCCTTTTGCGATGTTTCCGTGCAAACTGAATATTCTTACTGGAAATCAAGTAAGGGATGGACGCAATAGAAGAATGAATGTGCATGTTTACAATCCAAAGAAAGAACAGGCTCTTCCTTCAGATTACGAGCAGCTTCTAAATCACACAGAACATCAGCAGAGACAGAAAATATATGTATGTGGACAAAAGAAATGCTTAGGTATAATATAAATCAATGCATCTGCATCCAAAAGCTGACAATTGAAATAGAAGAAAGTAATCAAGGCTAGGCAAGGGCCAGGCATGTCTTGTCATTGGTGTTTTTCTTCCCTCATAATAGGTTATTTTCCCTCTTCTGTAGCATTTTACCAGGCTATGTTTAGAAGAGACCTCAAAGCTGGGAAATCCACTCAGAAACCAAGACTTTCCCAAGAATGTCATCTAGTGGTGCTTCTGAGTATAACAGCATGGCTTCCACCTGATGCAGACACAGCTGGAAGCAAGAGGCATACAACTTGGCCTCAGTCTTTTCACAGCTTAAGAAGTTGAACCTTTGGAATTTGGCACTGGATCCTGTAGAACATACAGGTGTTGGGAGAAAGTGCTGCTATGAGGTGGAAATCATACCTTAGGAAACAGAAAGTCTTGGGTCAGCTTGAAAACGCATTAGGTTTCATGAATTAGCACACCCCGTCCATTTTTTTTTTTTATCAAACCATTAAAACATTTACAAAAGACCACTGGGGATAGATTTGTGAAAATGCAACTTCTAGGGAAAGAAATTAGAATTGCTATGTTTTAGAGATAGAAGAATCCCTTTCTTTAGCTGTAGGCTTCTTAACCTGGGGACTATGATCCTGCATTAGGGAAAGTGAACTCCTTGAAATTAAATGTAAAAAGTGGTATATTAGCACATTTGAATATAGAGACAATCCATAGTTTTTATCAGATTCTCAAAGGAGTCCAAAGCCTAATAAAAGCTAAGAACTAATGTTTGAGATCCTAACCTAACCTCATATCCCATAAGAAAATTCTGTCTACAACAGCCTTGACAAATTCAGTTTCTTTCAGTTTAATCTTTACTGCTGTGGAGACGTCATTACTTTGAGGCAGCTGGTCAATGGTAATTGCTTCTAAGCATTTGGAAATCTCAATATAATTGAATTGGACTGGCTGCCTCAGAATGTCAACCCATGGGGCATAGTCCTGCTCACTGCCCCAGCACAGCATAGTCTAGTCCTTTTCCCACAGGCATCCCTTCACGTATGTGATGCTAGCTTGGATGTTCTGCTTTCAAGTCTCTCCTTTCCCTGGCCAAACCCACCCAGTACCTACAGCTTTCATTTGCCATAATTTTCAGATCCTCCATTTCTCAGGTACCCTCTCCCTTTTTTTTTTTTTTTGAGACAGCACTTCTTTGAAAACTTGACATACAAAATTGAATGTACTACCCGCCATGACACCCCCTTCCACCTACAGATAGCCTGACTTGAACTTGTTCAAAACACCCAGGGACTCCTTTCTATTTCTGCATCTACCACCAGTTTTATCAAGAGTCTTTCCTCTTTCCAGTTTAAAGAGCATACGTCTTAGTAAATAACAATGAAAGGAGGGAGACAAATGAGGAACACATGTTTCTTCTCCCTGCCATTTGTCTAAATCACTTCACTTACCCCAAGAAGACCTAGCCTTTACTTTATTTCTGGTTCAAATATAGCATAAAAGCCTTTTCATTGCCATCATTAGCATCATTTCAAATCTGAGCTTATTCTAGCTGTTGGATTTCCATTCACAAACATGTATGTCAGGCTTTGCATATATCCTTAATGATGCTAGGTTTCTGGTTTTGTACATAGCCCTTTAAAATCAAAGCTGTCAAAGAGCCCTCTCTGTAGGCTCAATGGTTTCCTTAGATCTGCCCCATTTCCCTTCTTCTCCAACTTCTTTTGTAGTTATATATCATAAACAGATTTTAGCAACCATTTCCTTTTGCTCACTTCTACCTTTTGGACTCTGGCCATGAGCTCATGTCCATATTTTTTATAAATTTTTAGAATTCTTTCCTGAACTCTGGGGACATCAATGCAAATCCCTTTCTTGACTAGGTTAAATTGTCCCAGTCATTCTTTTCTGTCTCTCATCACCCACCTCTGTCATCTCATAGATGATCATTAGGATTGGAGTATCAGTTCTCCTCACACCTTTATCAGCACTGTAAAGTATGGAAAGTAAACAAAAGAGACAATGACAAACAATCAAAGCCAGAGACAAAACTGTGAAGAAATAGATAGAAAAGGCAGTTCAAGAAGGCACACTAGATTTGCTGGCTGCATCTCACAGCTCTTCTCTGGGACAGAGAGGGGTGAGGGTGGATTTTCAGAGATCCAGATGTGGCTCCAAGACCAACAATAGAGTGAATAGAAAATGTACGAGACAAGTGGGGGGTGGTGAAAGCTCTTGCCTCCTTCTTACCTTGGGGACACTAATTCCTAAACACCAGCAGCACAAGACTTCTGGAATCTCATGAACTGGAGGAGCTAGACCTCTTACGATCCCTTACCTGGGACTGTCCTGGAAATCTAGCCAGGTTGAGCAGGCTAACTGAAGGCATCAGAACCTGCAGTTGAGGAACTGAGGACTGAGCTGCAGACAAGCAGACTCACCTAATGTGCACCCCTGCAGACAGCAGGCAATTCAATGTGAGGGACTGTCCTTATTTGTGAGATAAACAATTCCCACCCACCCTGGCTGGGACTGCATGTGTCCTGCCCATGTCCACTCAGCACTCACCAGTCCCACGCATGCTGGCAGCTTTTTATTGCCAGCGTCTGCAACTCTGCCTGCGCTTTCTCTAGCTGCTCACCACAAATCACCTTCTGGTGCTCACCACAAATCCAGGCTAAGCCAGAAGTTCTGGGGGTGGCCCTCAACCACCGATGAAAGGGATTTGACTGCAAAATACCCAGCTTCTCGCCGCCAAGTGGGAGTGCCTCCTTAAGAAACCACTTGCACCTGAACCCTCATCTTAGGATCTACTTTGGCGGGGAACATTTATCTACAAACCTATTTTACATATATTTTCCTGACATTTGCTATGTGAGTGAACTTGAAATAGCTAATAACACCATAAATAACAATTCTGCTCACTATCAGACAGTTCATGAGCAGTTTTACTTTCATTTAAAGAAGGTGCCTGTGCAGATATAGGTCATGAAAGCTAATGTCCTCTTCTCTACTCTGCCATTGCTTCCCCCTTTCAATAATAGCTAAGGCTTAATTAGCACTGACTATTCCAGGCCTTGTCCTGAGCACTTCACATATATTACGTCATTTACTCCTCATAGCAACCTTTTGATATTGGCACTGTTATCATTTCCATTTTATGATGAAGAGACTGAGCACATAGATATTAAGTGACTTGCCCAAGGTCACACAACCAGGAAATGTCAGAGCCAGCAATCAATCCAGGCAATCTCGTTCTAAAATCTGTGGCTGATCTGGATCTCCTCTTCTCTGATCCATGTTGTATTTATAACTTTGACATTCTGGCTTGACTTGCTCCCTGTGTGCTTTATGTGGATAGATCTTATCTCAGTGCCAAAGGAGGTAAGTCACTTGAAAGTGGGACCAACTCATCATGCACCTGTAGCTTCACCCTAGGCCAAGGCATGCCCCATGTATACTTGTATATTGATGGATTGTGTTCTTCACCAATTTCCTCCTACCTAGTCCTTGCTTATCTTTCTTCAACCTCTTCCTTTGGCTACAGGCCCAGGCTCTCTCCTCCTCCTCTTGGTCCATGACCATCACATGCCATGACCGGTAAGTTGTCTAAATCTTAAATATATTGCAATCGAGTTGTGTGTACACTAGCCTAACTTCCTGAATATTAGTAATAGTGGTAAAATCCAGGCCTATATAAATCCCCTAGTTCTCTGCCCCAAATCAAGTTATATTTTACATAATTTGCTGTGTGGTCTCATTTGGTAGTTTCTAGCCATATGTGATATTTAAATACAAATTAATTTAAATTAAATTAATTTAAGTTTAAATTACTTTAAAATTCAGTTCCTCAGTCCCACCAGCCACATTTAAAATGCTCAGATTGTGTCTACCGGAATGGAACAGCACAGATATAGGACGTCTGCATCATTGCAGGAAGTCCTATGGGACAGCGAGCACTACTTCAGGGGCTAGCTAGCATAGCTGATTTTTCTCTTAAAGACTAAATAAAATGATTTCTCTTTCGCCAGTTTCTACAGACTCCTATACATTGGTACTAAAATGTGCCTGCCCTAATTTACAGGGATGCTCATATGCTGCCTGGGATGTGGGCTGGCAAATGGGGGTGAAGGTAACCTTTTCCCCAAACCCCTTGGGTCCCAGAGAATGTCGGCAGCACCTGGAATTCTGTGGGTTGTGGCCTTGCTTCTCCATTTGAGGAAACTTTCTCATGCTTCAAGCATATTCAAGCACATCTCATCTTGTTTGCCAGCAGGCCCCCTACCCTGAGCCCCCAGTCCTCGGAGGACATGGAATGTGAAGGGTTTTACCACAAAGCTACACAGTACACTTTCCCCCCTTCTCGATGCGGAAATATCTGGTTAAAAACAAAATGGGGGCCATGAGCCTTCTCTATGTCTGTCTCCAAGGCTACAGAGGAATCCAGACTTTTTTTTTAGATTTTAAATACATTTTCTTATGACTAACACAGCTAACATTTTTTAATCATTCGGGTGCTTTCTGCCTTTAGGGAGCAAACTCAACAGTAGCAGTTTTGTCAACTACTCTCTTAAATTCAATTAAACTCCTTAACACTTGAGTAGTCAGTTCTTACCAATACACCATCTCTATCCCTGCCTCAAAAAAACTTGTTTATGTTGATCACGTCTACTGAAGAGACCTCTGAAACAGTCCAGGGGAGTTAGCACAAAGTCTCTTGCCAGATGCAAACTAGCCTATTAAAAGGGATTTGTTCAGGGCCCCAGGACCCCAAGAGCAGTCCCTAAGGGCACCACACAACTCTCTAAAGAGCATCATGAGCCAGGGAGCTTTCGTACTCAAGTTTCGTCTTCCTTTTCAAGTTTCGTTATTTCTTTGTGTTATTCCTACACCTTCAGCAAATGTTTGTTAAATATTATGAATTTGTCTTTGGGGAATTAAACGAGGAGCTGGCATCCACTGCTGAGAGAAAAGCTGTAAAGCAAAACCCACCGGTCACAAAGTTCTGCAGACACAGTATAGCTGAGGTGACAGCCCTGACCAGGATGAATCTGTGTGTTTACATAAGCCTTCAGCAGGGGTCTTTCAGAAATATTTAGAAGGGGGAATCCAGGAGGACTGAAATTGTGATAGTGTGGAGGGTAGACAGCATGTCAGACAGGTCCCTGCAAGAAATAGAAGACACGCTCAAAAATGGAATAAGAACTATTTAATAAAGAGCTATGTGCATAATGAGGGCAGGGGTAAAGGAAATCAACAAGGAATGGTGAGACAACAGAGGAAGCAGCCTCACACTGAGGCCTGAAAGGACAAGGGGAAGAGACACTCACGAAAACTGGTGGAAGCTGTGACTCTGGCAGAGGCTGCCTGGTGGTCGCTGTGGCTGCTGCTAAAGGAAAACAGCTGCTGTACAACCTAGCCCAGCAGGGAGCGGGCTGGGGGAAGAAAAATTCCAACCTCTTTCTCTTCCTGTCTCCAATCTCCTACCAGTGTCCACATTGGCTGGACCCAACCAGAAGCAACCACTCTGTAGATGGGATCTAGAGGGACAAATGGGGAATCTCCAGCTCTGGAGCTCAAACTATTTTGCAAGCAATTATCTGGAGACCTTGAAGACATCTGGGTTACATAGACACATGCCGGAGCCATTGTCTATAGCTTGTCTTTGTCCAGCACCTCTCTCCGCCTTCCTTCTTCTGGTAGCGGAAGCCCCTTTGTCATGTAGAACTGCCTTTCTCCCACTTTGCATGGTCTTTCATTCACCTTGACAACGAAGGTTGCATGTCATCAGTGTCTGGCCAATCATAACACCCTATTCTCCCCAGCCCCTGGAGGTGGGAGCATGAAACAGAGCCAAATGGGATTCTTCTCTGACATTTTATCTTTTTCTTCTGTCCTTTCTTGCTTCCTTACTATCATCGGTTTGTCCATCTATCTGTAGATAGTAAAAGAGACAAGTTCTCTTTTCTCTGAGTCAACTAAGCTGGGATGATGTGGACTTTGCCCTCTCTCTCAACTATATGGAAGAATATCTAGGTGACAGGGAGACCAACACAGAGAAATGCAAAGCTCAGAGGGGAGAGAGTGTCAGAGAGCCCTTATGTTATTTGACTTCTTACAGGCCCTGAGACAAGCTCTGCCTTTGGACATGCCGGTTTCCTGAATTAAGTAATCCCTCGTTTTGCTTAAACTGGCTTGAGTTAGCTTTCTATTAGTTGCATTAGAAATGGTCTAGCACAAAAGCCCTAACAGAAAATACACACCAAACTACCCTACCTTCTTATAACCTGCATCCACAGAAATCTGTAATCTCATCAACACCCATGGAAATGCTAAATCATTGTGCTATTTTAGTATGCCATATAAGTTTAAAAAATGAATTTAGATCAGTATACTATTAAAGGTTATCTTATAATTTCCATTTTAACATATTCTTTAATAATATTCATAATATAATATATAGAAACAAAGTTTGACTCTTCCCCATTTAACAAGTGATGCATGCTACTTAATTTATTTTAAATTAAATATGCAAGAAAGAGCCTGGTTTATCTACAAATTCAAAATGACATATTAATATTGTGTTTGGGGGCCAAATGTGTATTAATATGTAGATTGAAATTTAACTATATGTTACAACCCTCCAAACTGCTTCCATGACCTGATATTTGGAATTCTTGAATTTTACACTTTAAAAAAATCAATTACTTTATTATTATAATTTTCATGTTTTGTGTCTAAAAGAGGAGACAGAACACTTTCTGGCTGCTATTTGCAAGTACTTCTCCAGAAATAACACACTGTGGGTTTGGATAATTTTATTCCCAATAAAGGAAAAGCCAAATTGGATAAAATTTCCTCCTTTTAACTTTTGTTTTGAAGAACTAGAGATATTCTGATGTATTAACAAATGATAATATGAATATACTTTGCTGAGGTGGGAATTCAGAATTATCATGTTTATGTCCCTCATTAGCTCATTGTATTTTTTACCATCCTAATCATTTTTAAGTGTATAGTTCAGTAGCTCATTCTATTCACTAAATCAGTATTCTTGATGCCTTCTCTCTTTAACCAATAATCCTTTGTGTTAAACAATTGAATAAAAATAATTGAAAACTGGAAAATGGCAAAAACCATCACCATAGAAGGTGAAGTAGTCAGCTGGGTGATAAAACAGTCCTCTTCCTGGTTTGCTCTAAGCAGCATTGTCCAACAGAACTTTCTCTGTTGATGGAAATGTTCTTTAATCTGCACTAATCGACACTGCCCAATACAGTAGCCACTAGCCACATGTAGTATCTGACAACATGGCTAATGTAATCAGGAAATTGCATTTTACATTTTATTTTATTTTATTTATTTAATTTTAATTTAAATGTCAATAGCCACATGTAGGATATAGTTACAGTAAAAAAAAATATTCATTGTTTACTTGAAATTCAAATTTAATTGGGTATCCATATTTTTATTTGCTAAATCTGGCAACCTCATTACAGATTCTCAGTAACCTTGACCTTGACTCCTTCAATGAAAATCTTTAGTGAAAGGTTCTCTACCCATGACCAGAGGAAGCAGATTTGACCAGATAAGGCACCTGGCTGGTGTTCTTTTTTGAAAACAATTTTTCAGAGCAATAATAGCTGAGAAAATCAATATAACTGATAATTAAAAAGGCAAATTTGTACTATCATTCATATAGTCATACTTATTTCTATGCATTGAAATTCATCCTCCACAGACAGATTACAGTGGAAAATGAGAGGCGGTCCAGAGAGACCAATTTAGTCAAGGGTAATTCTGGGCTTGGGGCGTCGTCCTAGGTACTAGAACTGTAGCAGGGAGAAATGGTATCTGTGGCCCATGCTACAGATGGTAAAACAAAACTTCCTTGTGTAAATTCTTAATCCCTTAATCACCTCAATGAGTGACTGTGGGAACTGAAAAAAAAAAGACCCAAATTCTTTCCTTATGACTACCCTTATGCTTTGCTTCAAAAACAAACTAAAAAAAAAAAAGGTACAGCAACTAGAATATTGCCAGTTCTCAGAAAGACTTGATAACATTTTCCCAACAACTCTGTATTTTTAAGATTTGATCAAACAGAGGTGGCTTTGTTCCCCCATTCACTCTAGCTCTCACATTTTGCCATAACTACCTCTTCTTTGGCTTTGATAGGAAACCAGTTCTAGATGACTCCAAGTTCATCCTTAATTAATAAAGTATAATTGTACTGTTATTTATTAAATAGGTATTTGATAACATCATTTTTAACTAGGGGAAGGAGTTTTGAGATTGGCACTCTTTTTCCAGAAATAGCAAACAAAACATATATACGTGGTATTTTTATGAAGAAAATGGCTTTCTTCAAGACAGATTGATTTTTACAAAACCCAGTCCCTCCTGTTTCCAAGAATGTGCAGGTCAAAGATAAGGATTGTAGTTTTTCTTTTCCAAAAGGTTTTAATGTAACAAACATAGCCACCAGGTTTAAAAATGAATCGTAATAACATTGTGTCTAGACCATCACCTTTGATATTTTCCTATTTTCTCTATTGCTTAAAATACTCACATGGCTATATATATTTAGCTTTGGAGATCTGGTGACTTGGGAATCAATGGGTCTCTAGGGCGAGACTATTAGGTGATGCAATTGCTCTCCTCTCCCCGACCCCAACCCACCCCTAAAGGCTCCTGCTCTGTCTTTTCTACCCATTTCACTAAGCAAAGGTATTGAGTCTGGGACACAATTGGCGTTCTGCCCAGGTAACCCAATTTTTTGAAGGGGCTCCTCTAAGAATAGCTCAGGTTTAAATTTAGATATAAGGCACTCACCCTGGAGGGCTGCCATATGATTGGCATACAGACTGTGACTCTCAGGGTAGGTCGTCCCTGGCCGAGCAGCAGAAGCAGCATCTAAGAACTTTTTAGAAACATTAATCCTCAGGGCTGACCCTTGCAAACCTATCTGGATGACTTTTGTTACCTGATTATTCCATGCATTTTTTTTAACCTTTCATGCTTCTCTTTCTTCCTTCAAAAGCTAGAGCATCTTTCTCACTAGCATATTCAGACCTTTCTCCATAAGGTAGAGCAATGGTTCTCAAAGTGTGGTCTTAGATACCAGAAGCACCAGCCTCACCTGGGAACTTGTGAGAACCTGTTAGAGCAGCACATTCTCAGTGCCATCTCCCCACCCCCAGCCCATCAGGCCTACTGAATCAAAAACTCAGAGGGTGGGACTCAGCCATCTGTGTTTTAACAAAGCCCCCTGTGATTCTGATGCTCACTAAAGTATGAGAAACCATGAGATAAGAGTATTCCCTGCTATTGAGCCTATTTTGTGACTTGGAGGCCTGCCTCAAAAGCCCTGTGATTTTATTCTCATGGGATTTTATTCCTTTGTCAGTCTGACTTATCCTCAAAAAAAGTATTAAAACTGGTAAATGCCACTCACAGTACTGCTCTGTGGGTATAAATCTGTTTCTCAATAGGGTTCATTTGAGGGAGAGTGTCACAACAGGCTGTGTAGGATCTGTGTGGATGGGAAGGCAAGCAGGAAGAGCCATGGATATGAAAATGCCTCCTTCCCCCTTGGTGTAAGTAGATGAGTTAGTGTTGTTGTTGTTGCTGCTGCTGCTGCTGCTGCTGCTGCTGCTGTTGTTGTTGTTGTTGTTGTTGTTGTTGTTGTTGTTGTTGTTGTTTTTAAGTTGGTAGAGCAGTTTACCAAGATTTGGATCTGCTGGAACATAAAAGCCCATTTTTACAGTTCACCTATGATAGCCTGTCATTGGAGAGAAATTTAAACCCTCAATCTATAACTTGAAAGGTTAATGCTAATTTAATTTCTCAATCAATTTACACTATGGATATGAATCTAGAGGTATATTTCAAGTAGATGGGTATGAAAGTAAAGTTTAACCCACAAGCTCCCTCCATTCTGATTCCTCCTTTCTGTTTCTGCCAGATAAATTGTGCTATAAACCCCAACTCCAATCAGAGCATTTCCCTCCAGCAGTGGCTCCCCAGTATTTACCAAATTAACTTCATATTTCTCATCTGCCATTCAGGACAAACTGTAGATACTGGATCGAACCATATAAAATTGCCATTTTAATTGGGCAAAAGCAATTTCATATGACTCAACTTAATATTATCTACCCCACATTTAATTTGTTAAACCTCTCTATATCTTTTTTCTTTTCCATATTATAAGATTTAACCCCTTGGAATTTTAATGCTTAATCTTAAAACTACCAGGGCCCAACTGCTTATGAAAAATCTCAGGAAGATAAAGAAAAATGTTTCTTCTTCCACTATAGATACAGAGAAACAGAAACTATTGTGAAACACAAAACCAGTTCCATGTCATAAAATTAGAATTAGGAACATTTATTCAAGTATCTATCGCATTCTCTTGGTGAGTGTGAAGGTTTGAGAGAAAGGCCATAATCCTGTTTTGTTTTGTTACTATAAAACTGCCTTTGGAAATGTTATTTGTAAAGAAATCTATCTCTTCAGATACCAGAGTTTGTTGCTATGTCCTCTAAAATGGAACCTATAACACCTAAAGATCTGCAAATCTGGTTGGGCATCTTATTAAATAATGTGTTGCTCTGTTAATAATAATACTTAAATGTTAATTCTGTTTCTCGTAAATTAACAAATATTTCTGTCAGATTTCTTCATTAAGTGGAAAAAGAGCTTTGGAACTTCTTTCTCTTTTGACACAAAAATGTAATAAAGCCCTTTGTGACTCTGTTGGATTCCTTATTCGAACAGCGGAGTCTTTTTTCATTGAAATTACCAAGAAGGTCCATGATATGGGACCAACCTGTCATTTCATTCTTATCCTTCACTTCTTCTCCATACATACATTATGCCATATAGATAACTCCTCTTCTCTGTACAGCATCCTCCACTGGTCCTTTGCTAGTCCTGTTTCTCAGCTTAGAACACCCTCTTCCCACATCCATGTCAACCTATTGAAATCCAAGCCAAGATCCACCCAAAGGTCGTTTCCTTTGTGAAGCTTTCCCCAATTCCATCTAATAAGATTTATATTTAATGGTATTTGCCATACTCTCCTTGATTTATAGTCATTTGTGTATTTCCCTTATCTCTCTGAGTAGATTTATTTTTTCCAGTTTTATTGAGATATATTGACATATAACATTGTATTAGTTTTAGATGTACAACATAATGATTTGATATGTGTATATATTGCTAAATCATTACCACAGTAAGTTTAGTTGACATCTATCACCTCACATAGCTACAAATTTTCTTCTATGAGTAGAGTTTAATGCCACTGAGGACAGAGAATGTGCCTTACTCCTCCTCCAGGGACCTAGCAAAAGGCTTTGCATGTAAGTAAGCACACTCTCAGTAATTAAAAGGCAAAATTGAAGGAGTCTCTCACAACCAGTATTAAGGGACATCTTAATCTACTTGACCCCTAAAACCAAACCATTCTTTGTCCTTACTGTGGGAAGTCAACTCCTCTACATACCTTTAAGATTCTGGGACCTGATTCACTGTCACTCTCTAACACTATGCCCGTAAGAATTAGAATTCTTGGTGATTTCAGTATCCATGTAGATGATCCTTCCAACAGCCTGGCCCCTCAGCTTTTCGACATCCTCCCTTCCAATGATTGTATATACCACCTATCACACCCAGGCACTCTGATTTTACACTAAACCTTATCATTACCAATAACCATGGGCCCCCATAATCTCAACTTCAAACACTCCGCTTTCCAAACAATGAAAAAACTTTTTTCAATATAACCTTGGTTTCTTAGAGTATGAAGCTGCATAGCCCCAGATAACCCTTCTTGAAATCACCCCCTTCCGTCTCCACCTCTTCCAGTGAAAGCCCCAACACTTCTGTTCAGGAGCCCCGCGGATCCCAAGAGTAAGCCTGCTGGGTGGGGGCGGGGCACAAGGAGATTTATTTTGGAGATATATTTGCATAACACTACACAATTCGGAGAGAAAAATACTTATCCATGTCAAAGAATGCCTCCTTAACGATTGGGGGCGGTGAGGAATTTCTCAACTGTTCCCCACACTCCCCCTGACTTCTTACTCAAGTTTTACAATGAGCTCTTTAGAAAATTCACCTGAAATAGTCCTTGGAAAAACTGTTCCACCAGCCAAAGGCCTCTATCCTTTTAAATAGACAGGGATGGAAGGAGGCTGGGCAGTTGTGTGCGTGTGTCTGTCTGTGTGTGTCTGTGTGTGTGTGTGTGCGCGCGCGTGCGTGTATGTACTAGGACTTTTACTGTTGTCCCAGTTGCTAAAGCCCACATCTGGAAACAAAAAGTATCAGGTGCCCCCACATTCTGAACAAAGACTCTATCCAGCCTCAATACACGTCCTCTCAGAGAGCACTAAGGAATGGCACAGCTGGCTCTGTTGTGACTCGGACTGCTCCGTTTAACCACTGCCCACCACACTATGTAAATACGAGAAAAGAAGAAGAAGAGGAGCTGAGTGTTCCCGGTGAGAGGCTGCCTCTTTCGGGGAGAATTGGGAAGGGGAGGAGAGAGGAGGAGTGCAGGTGTCCCCTACTCCCCTAAGCCCGGAGGTGTGTAAGGGAGAACCCTACAAGAGCTGCTCGAGGAGAGTGGGAAGGTCTGCGTGGAGGGAAAGCTGGCACCCAGTTTTTTGCCTGGACTCTGGCTGAACTACAGAGATCCGCAGGCCCACGCTGCAGCCTTGGGAGCATTTATTTCCTTGGTGAGGAAATTCCTGCGAGCTCAACAAATACTCCCTGTGGTGTGTGAACCTTGGAGTCTGGTGCCACCTTGTGGTCTATAAATATATGAACGCAGGAGCCTCAAAAGGTACTGAGGTGCCTGAAAAGAAAACGAAACCATCACTCCTACCTTGATCCTTGACCCCACACACTTCAGAGTTCGAAGAAGGACCTCAGCAACTCCCAAGGCTCAGAATGGAGGAGCACAGGGCTTACTAAGAGGGCCGCCCAGGAGATGGGAGACAGAGCCATAAGGCAGAGCTGCTTTTCTCCCAGCAAGGCCCAAGGAAGGAGAAACCCTCATGGAAAAGACACTGGCCCCATGTGCAGAGACCCCCCCACCCCCACCCCGCACCACCATCTCAGAAGATTACAGCATCAGACCTGGAAATGGACCATATGCACCAAGGAGCTCTGTCTCCCTTCTCCCCAAGACCAAAAGATATGATACTGAAATTGTAATTGAGGCTGATCAGGTTTACCAAGCCCAAAAAGTTATGAGATCTGCCAAGAAGTCATAAAGAATAGGAAAAAGGGTTCAGTGCTGCATGGTCAAAAGCAGTGATTGGAAAATATAAAATACTTTCATGTATACAGTCCACTGCTCAACTGAGATCTGTCAACACATCAGTTACATGTACCCAGGCACAGGCATGGACTTCAGAGGGAGAAAGAAAATATGTATTTTGCCACTTATCAGCTTTATTGTCTCAGGGAAGTCCTATCTGAACCTCAATGTCTTCAGTTGTAAGAGGATAATAATACTTAAGGGGAAAGGTTATTAAAAGTTTAGAGGCACTGTATATCAACAAATACAAGCTACTATTTGTTCATGTACATATTTATGCATGTAGGGAGGCATTTGTTCGCTACTTCCTTAGACAAAAGATTCAAAGTAGTCTATGACAAAAAAAATTAAGATTTAGTAAAATAGAATAAAAAATAAGGAGCAAGAAATGCTGAAGTGTTAACCATAAATGCAAATTTGGTGAGTTCAGTTTCAAATTTGGTTTTGAGTTTCCTGGCAGCTGAGGCACAAAGGGAAACCTGAGAACTTGTACAACTTTGGTTATCAGAAAGGGGGAGGGATACTACCTTCTCAGGGGAGATCAGCTTTTCTTGGCTCCAAATTTCAAAGGCAATGTCTCTGAAGATTTTCTGCATTGGCTGGTAATTTACCTGAAACACTGACTATTCTTTACCATAGATTTCCAAAGCCTTGGAACTAGAGATATAATAATTGGGACTGGGACAAATTACTAAAGGTGAATGATCCAGATTTCTATGCTTTGGATCACAATGGTATTCTGCAGCAATTAGTATACCACAATTCTTCAAATTCTTTCAGATGAGCTTTCCCTAATATGTACCAAGTGAGACCATCTGAAGGACATTTAGACTCACCACTTCCGTACCCAAGGAGATGTTTTTATTTGAAACTCATGCAAAAGCTTTAGACTGAGGACAGATTTCAGCAAAAGTATATGTGTATTTTTGGATGAAATAGCTACATTCAAAAGACTCTTTTCTTTCCAGACCCAGTTCAGGCCTATAAAGGCCACACTTGCTCTCCCTTGAAGGCCAAGGTCACCTTTCAGGGGCATTAGCACACGAAGTAAACAGTCTTTGCAAAACAGTGCTACAGGTGAGCTTTCCCACCCCAACCCCAGAGACATCACAACTCATCCGCATATGCTAACAGGAATTTCCAGGGAAGATGCCAAAATAAGCTCCTGTCCTCCCTCACCTTTACTTTAATCCCCACATAGGTTTTGCTTTTACCATATGGTAATTATTTCCAAATCACAAGTGCAAACACTCACTCTGATTGGAAAATTAGCAGATTTCAAACTCAGGTAATTTGTCCCTAATGAGGAACTTGTTGAACTGAATTTAACAATTAACTCACACACCCTTTGCTGCCTGGGGTGATGGAATTGAAGCCGGGGAAGAAGGGCAAACCGAGGGCTCAGAACTGGAAGGACATGGGGGGCAAGATGAAAGCTGGGATGAGGCAAGGTGTGTAATGGGGCTCTAGGAATATCAGGAACTTGACTGTTTTAAAAAAACATATATATGTATATATATATGTATATATATATATATGTATGTATGTATGTATATAATTACAGATATATGTCAAAGTAGAAAAAATAATATAATGAGCCTCCATATACCCATCACACAATTCCAGTGATTATCAACTCATAGCTTCTCTGGTTTATCTCTGCTGAGGAGCCAGAGACCCATAAATTGGACAAGAAGGAGGAGTGAAAGGAAGAATAAAAGGGCAGGTGGAAATATTTCCTCTCTTGCATCCCCTCAGGTCCCTAGCTCCTTGGGATACAGGTGGGATAGGTGAGTTTTAATTCACTGCTGGAATGGTTAGTGTCCTCTACTTAGGTGTTTTGAATATAGCAGGGCAGAGCCTGGCAAAGGGCTGACTCTTTTTTTCCAGTCCCTACCGTCTTTCTCACTCCATGGCCGGGGCAATTTGCTCTCTACTTGCAAGTCCATGCCCAGGTGACCACAGGCCTTGAGAATTTCTGACAGCTCCGCCTTAGAACATGGAACTACTTGATACATCATCACTTCCACCCCAACTTTGTGCTCTGATGATCCACTCCTGCCTTATCTCAAGAACTGATAACCCATTTATGACTGAGGCTCTGTCTCTACAATCTGCTTTGCTCCTGGTGCCTCTAGAACTGCCCTGTCCAACACCATAGCCACATACAGCTACTGACCACTTGAAACATGGCTAGTGAGACTAAAGAACTAGTTTTCACTTAATTTTAACTAATTTAAAATTTAAAACTGGTACTTAATTCAATTATTGAAAAACTTCTAAGTATGTTGAAAGGTGAATCTACATTTTCAAATATAAAAATCTAAATACAGATCAAGTATTTCTGGTAAAAATTTAGCATCCAAATTATGAAAGGCTGTGTCTGGATTCTGAAGATTTTAGTCAAAATAAAAATATAAACTGTCTTAATAAGAATTTTAAAATATTAATTACACACAGAAATGATCATTTTTGTTATAAAGGCATACCTCATTTTGTTGCACTTGGACTTATTGCACTTTGCAGATATTGTGTTTTCATTGACATTGAGACAGGACCCTCCACCATCAAAAAGATTACAACTCCAATTCTTTAGCAACGAAGTATTTTAAATTAAGGTAGGTATGTTTTTTAGACACGATGTTATAGCACACTTAATAAACTACAGAATAGTGTAAACACAACTTTCATATGCACTGGGAAATCAAAAAATGTGTGTGACTCACTTTATTGCAATACTCACGGCAGTGGTCTGGAAGTAAACCCACAACATCTCTGAAGTGTGCCTGTATTGGGTTAAATAAACTAGTAAGGGTAATTTCTCCCGTTTCCTTTTACTTATTAAAATGAGGATATTAGAAATTTTAAAATACAGGGCTCACAATATATTTCCACTGGACAGCACTGACTTAGAAACAGAGTCCTTCCTTCATTGCAAGTATCCTCAAGGAATATAATTCTGTTCTCAAACTCCTGCGTTGTGACACAGGTCTCACTTCTGCCAGACATGTCCTCCTGTCCACTGGATTTTCTTATATGATCATCTCCTGAACCACTTTTTCTGCTCCCTGTTGGAACACTCTAGGGCCACTTGCTTTGACACACCACCACACTACGAATGGGGTGAACTGCTAACTCATGAAGATACAGCCTGCAAAAAAACTAATTCAAGACAAAGAGTATGAATTGGACACGGAGTAGTGAAAAGCGTCCAGGTTCTCATGACACTAAAATGAATGTAGTTTGAATATAGTTTATTCACAAAACACCCAGTTAATAGCGAAAAAAAAAAACCTACATCAGATACCAAACTTGCTTGGAATTATTAGAAACATATAAACAAAGACCACAGACAGGTCATCTGAAACAAAGCTGATTTTATTTGCTTGCCTGTGAAGGGAGTGCCACGGTACTAAAGCACTAGTTCGGCTGGTGTCTCCATGCACTACATGAAAGAACCAGGTAGAGGGCAAGAGAGAGCAAGTACATCGAATCTGGTGAGATTCTGCATTCAGGTCTCTGGTTGGTTCCCCAGGCCGAGTGCAAACACTTCTTTGTGACAGGACATCTCACTGACTCATTGAAAAGTGCTGGCACCATTCTCAAAGAGGTACAGGATGACTTACGTCTAGCTCGCACAGGCTCCGTGTCACTCAGATGGCATAACTGAGCTGGGTGTTTGAAGTCGATCAAAAATGGCTCTTTTCCAGGATCGAGAACACCCTGGGACAGCTGGGCTCCTCGAGGAAGAATCACGGGTCTCCCGTCTGTTTGCTCGTCTCTTTGGAACTGCCTGACCAAACTGCCCTTTTTTTTTCGTTAGGGCAACAGACAGAGAAACATACAC
>PVKZ01001257.1:0-170000 GCA_004027375.1 Macroglossus sobrinus
AAAAACATAGTGTATGATTCCATTTACTTAAAATTCTACAAAATTCAAACTCATATGCAGTGACAGAAAGCAGATCAGCGATTGCCTGGAGTTGGAGTAGAGGTTGAGGGAGGGGTTACCAAGGGATGTGAGGAAATTTTTAAGGGTGATATGTTGTTTGTGGTCGTGGTTTTCACAGGTGTTATACCAATTTCAAGACTTAAATTGTGTACTTTAAATATGTGCTGTTTATTATACGTCAGTTATAGCTCAGTAAAGCTGTTAAAAACAACACTATGTCACACTGCAGTCACCTTATCGATATAGCTATTCAGAAAATTCTTCAACACCTCCTTCAGATGTTATCACTTCAGGATGATTAAAGGTTTGCAAGTATAACACATGTGGGAGTTTATTTTGCATGCTACCTAAGCTGCTTAGCGTGCAGACGCGGCCCCTCGTGAACTGCGGCTGTCCGCCTCTCCAGCTTCTCCCCGCTACACCGTGACTTGAAATTCATGCTTCAGCGATGCCTAGATATTTACAGCTGCCACGCTCACCTGGCGTTTTATGTCTCCATGTCTTTGAATGTGCTGCTGTCCTCTCCTCCTGGAATGCCCTTCCTCCTGCCCTCCCTGGCCAGGAGAGGTTATTACTTCCTCCTCTGCCACCTCTGTCACCTGTACAAGCTTCCTCAGTTGCACTTACCCCACCATATTGTAATTACTTGTTTCACGTCTGTCTCTGTCCCTAGCCTACCTATACTGCCAACCCTGGTGTGTAGCAGAGACTCAACAGTCATTGCATGGAGTTAGAAATGCTCCTAGTATGTCATACAGACAAACATTGGGGCCATGAGCATATCTACAGGGAAGGACATCCAACAGAAGTGGAGTTCCCATGTTGTTAGGTGGACGGACAAAGCATGGCCAGAAAGTGGGTGACAATGACACTCCTGCAGCTCAAGCTAGAGCAGTGGTTCTCAGCAGGAGGCAGGACCCCTGCAGAGCTGTCAGACTCTATGGGGTGTTTTGGATGTGACAATGCCGGGACCGTGGGGAAGGAGGTTGCTGCTGGCATTTAGCTCCTGGAGACCACGGTGGCAGCTAGGTGCAGAGCAGTCCTGTACCTAGAAGAATTTTCACACCTGAAGTGCCAATGGGGCCTTCATTAAGAAATACTGCTCTAAAGATAGCAAATGTTTTCTCTGAACAGACCAGAAGTGTTCCTCTTCCTTCGTGCTTCAGCTGAGGGTGACGTACATTCAGTAAAGGACCAGAGTCCTCTCTGCCAACTCCAAGCGCTCGCTCTCGGCCCCTGCCTGCCTTGCCAGCCAAGTTCCACTCTGCCGTCTCACTCCCCGATTCATTTCTTTTGTTCCTCAAGAGCCCTGTCTCCTGACCACCTTGGGGCCCTCCCTTCACGCTGCACACTCTGCTTAAAGTATCTGCCTTAGCTTTCTCCCTTCTGCCTGAGTATTTCTTACTCATCTCTCAGCATGTCACTTCTTCCAGAACCTTCCGTCATCTCCTATACTAAGTCCAGTTCCTCTGACAAAAGCCTTCAGATAAATGCGATGCATTTATCACAATTATAAACTGTTGGTGGAAGGAAGGGAGAGGAAAGGAGGGATGGGGAGGGAGGAAGAAAGGGAGGAAGACTCGTCTGAAGAGAATAGAAACAGGAAACATTTTAAAAAACCAGACTCGTCTTCGTTTCGCTCCTTATTACTTGAGGACCTTAAATAAGTTATCAACTGATTCGAACTTCAGTTTCCTCATAAAAAAAGGGGTGTTTGTGGGGATTAAATGAGATAAGTATACAGAGCGCCTTGCTCGGTGCCTCACATATGGTGAGTGCTCAGTACATGCCAGACCTTTTTCTGTGTCTCCCTCCTCCTTTCCTGATGGATGGGTGTGTAAATGTAGAAACTTAATTGAGAAAGCTGGATTGAAAAGGTCTTTTTAGACCTAGCTTGACAGAAGGAGAACATCTATGAGCCTTTTAGGTGGGTCTAAGGGGTTCTGAGAACTCACAGACGTTTTAAAGGAAGCCTTGGTCCATGGGTGGGCGGTTGTAATGTGTGGTGAGTAGAAGTGATGAAGCAAATTCATAGCCACTGACGTGGTAGTGTTGCTCAATACCCTTGAAAGATCCATTTCCGCACAATCCCTCCAGCAGGCTTACAAGTACCTGTAGGATGACCACGCCTGGTTTCTTAGAAGAAATATGAGCTCACTGGTAAGTGAGGCATCTCTAACGTACTCATTCCTTTATGTCTCTGAGATCAGGGTACCACGAAGATGCTACTGATGCAAAAAAATAAGTCGCTTGGGAAGGGTCAGTGACATCTCTCTGAGGTGGAGCGTAGCCACTAAGGTAGAAAGAGTCCCAAATGACTACAGTTTGATTCGTGTGATTTGCCCGTCAAAGGAAACCTCTGGGCACATTTGCAATCCCATAATTAAGACCAATAACAACGCCATAAAACAGTGGGTATTTATTATCTTCAGAGAACATCTGAGCACACGCACTATCCTGAAGGCAGACAGACTCTTAGAAGTTAGACACATGGATTGCCAGGGTGGCCACAGAGAGTCTTGCTTCCCTCCTAAGCAGACCACCCCACGAAGGGATCTTTGAAGTTACAGGGTAGCAAGTTTCATTGTGCAACGTCTTTCGCAAGTGACACGGTGTGAACTAAGAGCCTTCGACTGCTGCTAACAGGCCGCCTCCAGATCTGCTGTTAGGCAGTGATATTGACCACCTCGACTTGAGGGAGCCCCGAAAGGTAAACCCATCCAAGAACACCGGGCTGTTTCCTGGTTAAAGGCCTGAACTACGTAGGTGCTTCTCTTTCTCAGACAGGCTTCTCAAACCTTCCTTCTTGGTTCCACGAGCCCGAAAGTGTTCCACCTGACTTCACCAAGGCCTGTTCTGGATTTAAAATAGAAAGTTCTACATCCTGGGACCCCCTCAGGCTGGGAGTAGTTAGGCACCTTACTGTAGTATAGATTCCCTTGACCCATCAAACTCCTAACCTCTCTGTTATTCCCTCTCTCCTGAGCACTTAATCCCGGTTCATACCTAAGATTTTTGTTTGTTTGTTTGTTTTAATAGAAAGCCTAGAAGGAAGTGACAGAGGCACACTTATAGGGAATATATCAATCCGCAGAAATTTTTTCTTAATTTTTAACCTTTTGTATTAATTTAAGTTTTCCTGCTTATTGTAGAAAATGTAAAAAGTAGAGAAAAGTGTAAAAAGTCAGAATGCTTCAGTATAATTTCTTCTAGTGTTTATTAAAAATGTTTTACATAGTTGGGGTCATAATGTAGAAACAATTTTGTAACATGATTTTTTTTTCATTTAACATCAAGAACTTTCCCCATGTTATTAAAAACTTTAAATTCAATACCTGTTTTTTTAATGCTTATATTCACTACATGACTATACTATAATTAATCAATCATTTTCCTAATGATAAACATTTAAGTTATATCGTTTTTCAATATTTTAAAATAACATAATGGTAAACATCTTTGCCTATAGTTTAAATTATTTCCTTGGGATAAATTCTTAGGTGGGAAAGTATTAGGACAGAGTATTAATATTTCAATATTCTTAAAATATATGCCGAATGGATTTCAAAAAATCTGTACAAGCATATATCTCACCAGCAACACAGGAGTGACATACTGATATACTCTTCAACACTAAACAGTAACATTTAAAAAATCTTTGTTATTAAAAAAAAAGGTATTCCAGTATTAATTTGGAATACTTTGATAACTGGTAAGGTTGGACATTTTTCACTTGCTTATTAACCATTTTTATGCTTCTTTTGCAAATTATCTCTTTCCTTTGCTCATTTATCTATTATCCGATTATGACTAGTTTTTGTAATTACAAAAAGTAATACATGCTCATTGTAAAATGTGTTTGACAATGTTAATATTTATAGTGTTTTATAACCTGATCCTTAAAGAATTCAGTCCAATACGTCACCTCTTCTTAGTCGACCGGTATACACGTAAGCCTTCGTTTCTAAGGGCTGCATCATATTCCACTGAATGGATGAACAGGACCTGTCTTCCCCAATCCTCTGGGTATCTAAGTTCTGTCAATATTTCCAGATTACAAATGATTTCGTGATAAAGGTGAGGAACATCGGAACATTCATTTTGCACGCTTATCTGATCATTTATGTAGATAAAGTCCCAAACGGAATTATTTGGTGAACAGGTACTGAAGCTTTTGATATATACTGAAAAGTCTTCCTTCAAAATGCTTATACCAATCTCTAGGCCCAACAGCAGCTTGTGAGAGGACAAATTTCATCACATCCTCACCGACAATGAGTATTACCATTGTTTTTTGATCTGCTCTCTGATAGGCAAAAAAGGTGTCCCATTGTTTTAATTTGCATTTATTTAAACACTAGTAAAGCTGAAGTTCATTTATGGGCTCTTGGTGATTCCTTGAACTTCCACTGGAAAGTGGTGGTCCTTGGCCTTTGTCTCTCTGTTGGATTGTTGCCATTTTTTGCGGGGGTGGGGGGGGCGTTGTTTCATTGGAGGAGCTCTAACTAATAAGTGTTTAGTATTAACCCTTCATCAGTCACATATGTCTCCATTTTTCATTTTCCTTTTGACTTTATAAGAGGCAGTGCAAGGAGAGGTTGAAAGCACTGCTCCTGAGACAGACTGGCTCTGCCGTTTACCAGGTGTGGCGGATGCTGTCCAGGTGTCCTGTTCAGATGCCCTTCTGACCAGCACACCCATTTCCCAGCTGTTGTGAGGCTGCCTACTAAAGATTACAGCTGCCTCCCTTCCTGTAGAGTTTGTGCCAGAGGGACCTGCCACACCTGAGGACATTATCCCCCACCCTATTGTGATACAGGGTGGAGGATAATGTTCCCTTCTGTAAAGTGAGGGCTAATTCTATGGTGAAGTTTATGCTCTGGGCTCTAGAGCCCTCCCCCTATGAATCAGAACCAGGCCAGGATTTCCTGGGATCCATTCTTGCTTGGTGCTTTTTGGTTCCCTATTCTGTTTCACTCCCTTCCTTACAGATTCCTCCTGAAGAGCCCCCACCCCCACCCCAAACACCACCACCAATAAATCGTATGGATCTAAATCCCTGTCTCAGGATCTGCGTCTAGGGAAACCAACCTAAGGTTCTGTAAAATGGGGATGATATTAGTACCTACTTCATAGGGATGCTGTGAAGATTAATTATTTATTAAAATAATAGTAATAGCAACAATTATCCAGCACGTCTGATGGCAGGCATTGTCCCAAGCACTTTACATTCATTAATTCATTTAGTCCGTATATCATTCAGGGTCCAGGTATAAACCTCAAACATGTAAAGTGCCAAGGACAGTGCCTGATGCATATTTAGCATCAGTATGTCTTAGCTATCATTATTACTGATTCACTTATATTTCAACTGAAAGATTAGGCCTGTTGGTAGGCTATTTCCCTTGCATTTTGAGGTCTTCTTTTTATGCTACTTTTCTTAGATATTCCTTTGGAAAGCTCCTTTCTCCTTATTTTCCCCCTCTTTTTCCAAAAGGTGGAGCTACCAAGTCCACATTCTTGCCAAGGAACCTCCACACCTGATATTCTGACTTTCAGCCAAGGGAGCATTGTTACGCTCCGATAGACTTTGTTGGAAAAGGAAGCAACAGGTGTTATCTATCTGGTTCTTCAAATTTGCCTTGACTCAATGGGGTCATTTATAACTTGGAGAAAAGTCCAGCCTCCCTAGCTTTATCTTAAGCGTGGGGGGAAGCCAAGCCTATCCATCCTACAACCCCACAGATCGTAAAGCCATGCACAATCTCAATGTTCTCTCCCTTCTCCAAGGCGGTGGGAAATGGTCAAGAAGGCTTGTCAGCATCGTCAGGGGGTCTCATCTAGTAATGTGGAAATAATACAGTAAAGCCCCCACTGCCATGTCCCTAGCACCCAGCATAGCGTTTGGCACATAGTAGGCATTTAAATGTGTGTGCTATTGAACAGATGAATGAGCGAATGTGCAAGGCCAGAAAGAGCAATAACATCAGTCAATAGTTGTTTATATTTATCCATGTTTACCACGTAATGTGCTCCTCATTCTTTTGTTGCATCATTAATCATCCGAGATTATTTTTTTCTTCTTGAAAAAGAACCTTTATGACTTTGGTGAGTGAAGGTCTGTGATGGCAAAATCAGTTTTTGTTGACCTGAAAATGCCTTTATTTCACTCTTTTTTGAAAGATATTTCCACTCAGATAATTCTAGGTTGATGGTCTTTTTGGGGGGGGGGCATATCGAAGATATTCTTCTGGCTTACATTTTTGCATTTGCAAAGTTACCTGTCAGCCTAACTGTTGTTCTATTTATTGGAGGTAGTCGGCTCTCACTGGTTTTAAGGTTACTTCTCTTTTTCCAGCACTCTACATTTTCATTATCTTATGTTTAGGTGTACATTTCTTTCTTTTTTTCTTCTTTCTAAAGTTCCTGCTTAAAGTATTGCCCATTTCTCTTCTCATTTTAGAATTCTAATTGGACACGTGTTACATCTATCCTCTATGTTTCTCTTTAATACGGAAAAAAACAGTTCATGTGTATCATTCAGTTTGCAAATTCTCTCTGCAGCATGTCTAATCTACTGTCAAACCTGTCCATTGAATTTTAAATTCTAATTATTATGTTTTTCAGTCTAGAAGTTTTGTTGGATTCTTTTTCAAAATGCCTTTCCATTTTCTCTAGAATTTTGTTCTTTATTTATATTTTCAATCTTTGATTTTATTTCTTTAAATATTTTAAATATTTATTACCCATGTTTGATAATTCCAGTTTCTAAATCTTGATGAGTTCGATTCTGTTATCTGTTTTCTTTCCCTGTTAATTTTTATATAAAATGCCTTGCTTCTTTCTGATTGATTGAGAGTTTACAGTGCTTGTAACTTTTTCTGTGGAAATGTTTGAAGTCTGGGTTAAGTTGGTGTCTTAATCAACTTGGGCTGAAAAAAATACCATAAATTGAATCGCTGAAACAAAACATTTATTTCCAACAATTCTGGAGGCTGAAAAATCCAAGATCAAGTTGCCAGCAGATTCAGTGTCTGGTGAGGACCTACTTTCCTGTTTATAGAGGGCTATCATCTTGCTTTGAACTCACATGATAGAAGGGGTGAGGTTGCTCTCTGGGTTCTCTTTTATAAGGGCACTACTCTCACTCCTGAGGGTGCCACCCTCATGACCTAATCACCTCCCAAAGGCCCTACCTCCAACTACCATCACATTGGGGATTAGGTTTAAACATGTGAATTTGGAGTGGGGGAGCAACACACACACTTTAAAGCAGGTAGGTTTCTTTAGAGGTGATTTGGTTGACCTTCGCCGATTGCCTGAGGGCACCAGTAAGTAACCTGAAACTGCTTTATGTGCTTAGGTTTTTCAGACAACCCAGGTAGAACCGATTGTTTAAAAATATCTCAGAGATGATATTTCATCTGCCATTCATTGTTAAACCTGATTACAGGTGGCTTTCTCTTGTCTCCAGAGAAAAGGTTAGAGAAACCCTTGGGGATCCTGGCTTTATGTGTGGAGTCTCTTATGAGATTGCTCATCCTGGAATGATCTGGCCTTTGTCTCTTCTTTCTGTGCCTCATGAGATGATAACAACCAAAACTCAAGTTCATCTGGTTTAGTCAAGACAAAACTTGGCTTCAATACTCTGCTTATCTCTTTTCTAGTTCTTAGCTTCTGAGTAATCCTTACTTCATACCAGCTCATTGATACATTTTCTATTTTTTAAAAAATCTAAAAACTCTTTAAGTTGTTATTGGTGGCAGAGTTGGACAGGGTATTTAGTTCATTACTGTCAGAAATGGAAGTCTACAGAATCATTTTCTTCACTACTTTTTATTCTGAAAAAGTCTAAATATATATATATATATATAAAAGAATAATACATGAATAATATAGTATAAGAATTGTGTGTGTGTGTATCCCCAGATATCTTCAACTAAATTCAATTGTTAATATTTGGTTTGTACTTTTCTTTTTCTTTCTGTCTCTTGCTGAACCATTTGAATATAAGTTGCATAAATCATGATGATTTAACCTTAAATATTCAGCTTGCATTTTCTAAAAACAAAGAAATTCTCCTATATAACCATAATTCTGTGTCACATGTAAGAAAAGTAACAGTAATTCCATAGTATCATCTAATGTATAGCCTATATTCAAATTTCTTCAATTGTTTAAGTATCTTTTATAGTGTCTCTGTCTTTGTCTCTCTCTTTTTCTCTTTCTGATTCAAGACTCAGTCAAGATTCATGGGGTTTTTTTTGTTTGTTTTTTGTTTTGGGCTTGTTTATTTTTCATACAATGATGTTTAGGAAGAATCTGGGCTCGTTGTCTTGTAGAAAGTTTCAAATTCTGTATTTGTTTCAGAGTGCTCTTTTAAAAATATATACAAATAAAGTTGTTCCCAGGCTTAAAATCTTTCATGGGCTACTATAATATTTATTAAATAAAGCCCAGACTCATTAGCCTGGCTTACAAAGGCCTGTATGATCTGGTGTGACTTCATCTTGTACGTTCTCCTCCCCCTCTCACTTCACTAAGCCACAGTGCCCTTCTTCTCGTCTCTCAAACCCACAAAGCTTGTCCTCACAGGACTTTGCAATAGCTGTTGCCTTGGTCTAATGTGCTCTTCCCTGAACGTGGCTTGAAAGTTGGCTCCTCCTTGTCATTCAAAGCTCAGTTTGAGTACCATCTTCTCCACATGACCTTTCTTACCTTGACCCTCAGCCACTCACTCTCACATCACTGCACTTGGACTTATTTGCGTGCTATCTATCACATCCGGATATTTTTGTTATTTCATTGAACTCCATGAGAGCAGGGCCTGTGTTCTGTCTTGCTCATTACTGTATTCTCAGAACCGAGAACAGTTCCTGACACAGAGCAGACATTTATTAAATACTTGCTGAGTACTGTAATGCATAAGCTGAAAACGGAGGGCAGAAAAGAAGCTAGCTATTCAAAAGGCCTAAGGGGAAGAAATTCTAGGCAGAGGGAACTGTCAGGGAGAAGGCTGAAGAATGACATAATCTGATTTATGCTTTTTGAAAGCTAATTCAAAAGATAATTCAACCTGAGTAAGCTAGAGATAATTTATATGAGTGATGGAAGATCACATGTGTAAAAGAAGATTTGGGAGGAGGAAATAATGATTCATTTGGACATGTTGAATTTGATATATTGGACTTCCTTTGTGGGTTTCGTTTTAACACTCCAAAGGAGAGTTTATGAGTAAGAAAGAATTATAATACCTACCTCTGAGATAGTACAGCCAGCTAATTCAGTTGTTTATAAGCACCCGATATTAAAGATAGGTGTTGATAATAATGATAATAGGTACCATTTATTGAGCCGTCAGGCACTATGTTAACCACTTGACAAAACTTACCTCACTGAAGCTTCGCTACCACTTTTATGAAAAGATTATTATCTGGGTTTTACAGTTGAGGAAAACTAAGTCTAAAAAGGATCATTCACTCGTTCAAGGTCATTTAGCCAGTAAGGGGCAGAGGTGGACCTCAAATGTAAGTCTAGTTTGATGCCAAGGCTGCTATTTTAACCATTTGCCATAACATGTTCCAAATAAGAGAAATGGTGTTGGTCATTGTTTATCTCGTTCAGAGAGATACTATAACTGGAATTTTCTTCAACATATCCTTGAGCCTGTAGAAACATTTTAATTTCATTTTAGTGGAGAAATATCTAAGAAATAATCTAAGTCCATCAGATTCTTTCTCCCAGGGAGACTAGAGTCTTGGTGTTTTTGTGGAGAACAAACTGAGACCTATTTTTTGGTTACCTTGATACGGAGAGGCAGTGAATGAAAATAAAAATAAAATTTCTTCTTCTCAGTGTATGTGGAAGGTAGCAGCCTGAAAACTGAGTAAAACTGCCACCGGATTTTTTTTTCCTGGGAGCTAGCGCTTCTGCAATCAACAGAAGTTTCCCTTTTAAACAGCTGGAAACGCCAGAATTGTGACCCAGCCACCAGAACTGAGGCTGCCTTGTTCCCACTTTCACACGGTCCCCCTGTTCCTTTCACAGAGCCCTCTTTTTTCTCAAACAACACACAAATGCCGCCTGGGATACTCCTCCTCTAGGCCTGGACGAGCCCTCAGCGCAGGAGGCACTTGTTTGGGGCTCGCATCTTTCAAAAGGGTCTGGGCTCGACCCTCTCCGCACGACGCTTTCAGGACGGGATTTATCGCTCAGCCCTTTAACGCCTGGAGGAGAAGTAAGAGGACAGGGAAGGGACCTCAGCGTGGCGGTCGCGGGCCGGGGGGCCGGAGCCCCGCGGGGCCCCGCTCTGCCCCACGCGCTGCGCCCCGCCCCGCCCCCCGCACCCCGCGCCGGCCATTGGCGGGCCCGAAAGACGCGGGGCGTTGTCGGTTTGAAAGCGAGCGCCGGGCGCCGCGGCGCAGGCGCAGAGGGGCGCGGGAGCGCGCGGCGCGGACCCCGGGCAGGCGGCGGGACCCTGCGCGGCCGAGGACACAGCGGGGCGCTCTGGCTCCCGGGGGCCGGCGCGGCTGGCGGCGGGCGCGAGGGGCGCGCCTCGGCCTCCCGCGCTGTCCCTGTCTGGCCCGGCGCCCGCCAGGGGGCGGGGACGCGGCCACCCGCCCGGCGCGCGGTGCTGCGCCCTCGCCGGCCCGCTCCAGGTGAGTCCTGGAGGGCGCTGGGGGGCGCCCCGCGGACGGGGGCGAGCGGGAGTGAGTGTGTGTGTGTGTGTGTGTGTGTGTGTGTGTACGTGTACGCGCGGGCGGGGCGGGCCCCGCGTCCGCGGTCTGGGGGCGACCACCGTTCGGGGGAGGCCGGGGGCAGGGGTCGGCGGGGTCGCGGCGTCGAGGAACCAGAAACTCGGGGTGCGGGGCGGCTCGCCCGGGACCAGGCTCAGCAGCAGCTTTCTTGTTGCGGGATCGTACTGGGCGAGTAGAGCGGACGAGCCGCGTTCGCTGAGAGTTTAACAGAAAAAGCGCAGAAGCCACGCTGGCTTCTCGGGTGTTCTCTGTGCGAGAAACAACCCGCGCAGACCCCCGCAGCCCGTGGAGTGGGATCCGGGGCCGATCGTGTCCCCTGCGGTGGCGCGCGGGCCGTCTCCACCTGGCAGTTCCTGGTTCCGTCACACACCTGCGTTTACCATCTTTCGATGCAGGGACCTTTTGGGCACCAGCCTGTCGATTTACCGTAGAAACTTGGTAGTTGCCGCAGAAAGTTTTAGTGAGCACGGAATGTGAAGAAAGCCCTTTCCTGGAGATCTATAGAATGTCTTCGAATAGTAAGAAGTGGAGACACTGTAATTTCTTGTTTTAATGGTAACCAGTTAGATCTTTTTCATGAACTAGTCTCCTTTGAACTCCAAACGAGTAAGGATGGAAATTTTATTTGCCTTAATGCGTAATTTGACCCAAGCGCAGAAGAAGGTTCTTGGCTTTCCTCTGCGTCGGCTTGCAGAGGAGTCTGGTGGCGTGTGCGGGAGGTTAACGCCAGCCGAGCTGCATTTTCAGGCTGCCACTCGAGAGGGGTAGATTTCCGGCCTGATAACACCAGTGTGATCACCTCTGATTAATACCACTCCTGCTTGAGTTGTCACTGCTCAGGAATCAGCGTTGGTTGATTGTTCAGACGTGAGCAAGCAGCTTGAAAAAGGGATGATCACTGTTGGTGAATTGGGTGTTTGTGAAGGGGGACAGGGTGAGGGGCAGTCTCCTTATCTACTTTTCTCTATACCTTACCGTGGATTCGTTCTAGCAAGCTCTTCCCCAGCTCTTATTTGTAATATAAGGAGTGGAGCGGATACAAAGTAAAAAGTTGAGTGATATGGTAGAGGCATTGCCCGGAAATCCTCTTTGGCTGGATGAGCAGTTGTGTTTTCTTCTGTTATTATATCACTCACTGTTAGAAATGTTGTATTTTAATATAAATCTCAGACTTGGTACTAGGCTAATTTCAACAAAGATAGGATAGTGTAGTGTTTTAAAGGGCCTTGTCCTTAAGCATAAAGTATTTCGTAAGAATTACTGAAAAGATACAATTGTGTAATTCTCAGGGATTTTTAAAATTGAAAACTTAACATGGATTTAGACTATTTCTAAATCTATTCTAATTGAGATGTTCTTTTTATATAATGAGAACAATAGCTATTATCATTATTGCTACTATAATTTATGGAGTACCAGAGCCAGGCACTGGGTTAGGTTCTCTCTAAATCATATCTTTAATCATCACAGTGTATCCTGGCTAAGTAAGTATCATTGTGCCCAAACCAACTCGGAGAGTTTAACTGGCTTAGGATCATATAACTAGTAAGTTATTGCCGGTATTCAAACCAGGGCCTGACCCCAGGGCACGTGCTGTGTTCGACTCTCCTCCAGGTCCCTGGATTCCATTTGGAGGGACATAATCCTACTTTTAAGATGCTTGTAAGAGTTTAAGAGTACTGGTCAAAATGGCGAGGGGCACATAGCTTAAAAAAATAAAGAAATCATTTTTACCCATCTTAGGGAGAGTCATCAGACAAATAACAAGAAAAATATCCGTAGGTGCCACGTTTTGTGTGAAACACGCAGAAATATTAAGAGTCTTTTAGGACTGCTGTCTTCCTTTCAATACCTTATAAATCACATAACGCTTTCACTATCCTTTTTATTCATCTTTATAAAAACAGTAAGAAAATTAAGAGTAAGCCTTTCCTGAGTTGTTTACATGAATATGAATATAATCTTCACCATGAAGCAGAAGTGTATTAAAGGACAGTTTTCCATATTATAGGATTCTTTGCTGCTTCATAGTTCTGTTCTTCTTCCCAGGCAAGACATCAAAAAAGTTTGTTGGACATCATTTTTATGCAAAGCAATTTGCTTGGTGTTTTGAAATGAAAAGAAGGCTTCTTGTCATCTGTGGTTGCTTTTGGAGGCTTTGCAATTTTCTGCCTCCCCACCCTGCCCTGTATGTTGCTGCCAGTTCATCTTCCTGACAGAGATCCAGCTTTGCTATTCCTTTGTTGAAAAATTACGGGATTCCACATCATGTAAATACAAGGCCCAATATGTACCTCAGTCACAAAAACATTCGGAGTCCCCATAATTTAGTGCCTTCTTAGACTTCCCTTTGCCTCCGCCCGGCCCAGCGTGCGGCCCTGGCACACGTTCTGTGCCTTCCCAGCTCCTGGCTTTCGCCTGAGCTGTTTCCTCCATTTGCCTGGTGAGATCTGTCCACCCCTCAAGGTGCACTACAGATTTTCCTACTTCTGAAAAACTTCCCTTATTCCTTTTTACTTGGAATTTTTCTTCTCGTATCATCTTATAGCATTCCTGAATTGACTGGAATCATTTTTCCACAGACTGGTGATAGCTTTGGGGAGGAGAACACAATTATATTTTCTCATGAGGAATTCTAAATTCAAACTCCCTGGGGATGTTTTTTAGGCTTTTATCATCCTTTCACATTTGGAATTTACTTCTGTCTAAAAATGTATTTAAACCCAGTTTTGCCTTTTTAACGTCCTGTTAGTTACCTCTGTTTTCTAAACTTGTTTTAACATCACACAGGCTAACACTGGTTGTTGCAATCTTAAAGTTTAGAAAAAAAATTAAGACTTTAATTGGAGTACATGCTTTGGGATTATATATTTACTTAAGGAAAGCTTTACTGATACAGTTTTACAGCATAACCTATAGTAGCTAGAGAATATAATGATCTGTTTAAGTACTATGATTGTTTATTAGGATTGTGCAATTTACATTGCTATATAAGACAATTATCCGTTAACACTAAAACCGTGTTCGACACTATTGATAGGTAGACACACATACATAATCTTGAGTTATCTTTAGTTCACGGTATTATGCAACTGCTTGATTATAGTATTGGTTTACAGATTATTTGAATAAAGAATCAGAAGGGTTATGCATTGCTTTAATTTGTTTCTCCGATTGCAATTCTTCTTTAATTTTGCCACTGATTTATTGCAGTGTTATTTGGATCTCACTGGTACTTTAAAAAAATTTTAGTTTATAAGATGTGTGAATATTCAGAAATACTCAGTTCTACTGCCCCCTCCGCAGATATTTCACCACTTATCAAATTTTATCTGATTTTAAATTATTTTTTCAGCTATTATTTGTTAATATAGCACTTTACCAACTTGTTAATACAGCACTTTGCCAACTGCAAGTATTCCATTTTTTCCTCTCCTAAGTATCACCCTTGCAATCTAATTTGTCAATCACTGTGCACACTGATACTGTTCTACCTATCCTAAAAATTAGAATTGTTTTTTATAATATTTAAAATTTTTTTCAATTACAATTGACATTCAATATTATATTAGTTTCAGGTGTACACGATAGTGATTTGTGTAACCTATCAAGTGATCACTCTGATAAGTCTAGTTCCCATTTGAAACCATACATAGTTATAGCATTGAGTGTATTCCCTATGCTGTACTTCACATCTCCGTGACTATTTCATAACTACTAATTTGTACTTTTTAATCCTTTCACCTTTTTCACCCAACCCTCAACCCCTCTCCTATCTAGCAACCATCTGTTGGTTCTCTGTATGAGTTTGTTTCTGTTTCATTTGTTCATTAGGTCCACGTATAAGAAATCATGTGGTATTTGTCTTTCTCTGATTTATTTCACTTAGCATAATACCCTTTAGGTTCACCCATGTTGTCACAAATAGCAAGATTTACTTCTTTTTTAGATACATTCCATTGTATGTATATATATATATATATATATATATATACCAAATGTCCTTTATCCATTTGTCTATCGATGGGCACTTAAATTGCTTCTATATTTTGTCTGTTGTAAGTAATGCTGCAATGCATATATAGGTGCATATTTCTATTCGAATTAGTGTTTTGGATTTCTTTGGATAAATACCCAGAAGTGGAGTTTTATTTTTAATGTTTGCGAAACCTCTGTACTGTTTTCCATAGTGGCTGCACCAATTTACAGTCCCACCAACAGCACACAAGGGTTCATTTTTCTGTAGGTAGGCCTGTATTGCTGTAAATTTCCCTGTTAGAACCGATTTGCTCATGCCCTATAGATTTGGGTGGTTGTGTTTTCATTTTCATTTGTCCCAAGGTATCTTTTGATATCTACTCTGATCTCTTCATTAACTCATTCATTCTTTAGCAGCATGTTGTTTAGCCTCCACGTGTTTCTGTGTTGTTCATTGTTCTTGTAACTGATTTCTAATTTCATGTTGCTGTGGTCAGAGAAGGTGCTGATATGATTTGAGTCTTCTTAAGTGTATTGAAACTTTTTTCGTGGCCTGACATGTGGTCTGTCTGCAAAATATTCCATGTGCTCTTGAAAAGAATGTATATTCTGCTGGTATTGGTTGAAATGTTCTAAGAATATCAATTAAGTCCTCTGTTCAATGTGCCATTTAAGGCCACTGTTTCCTTGTTGAATTTCTGACTGGACGATCTGTCCGTAGATGTCATGGGGTCTTACAGCCCCCGCTATTACTGTATTACTGTCGCTTTCTCCCTTTATGTTCACTGATACCTGCTTTGCTTAGGTGTTCCTACGTTAGGTACATGGATGTTTATGAGAGTTAAAGCCTCTTGTTGGATTGAGCCCCTCATTATGACATGCCCTTCTTTGTCCCTTGTTACAGCCCTTGTTTTAAAGTCTGTTCAGTCTGGTATAAGTATTACTACCCCAGCTTATGTTTTTGTTTCCATTTGCAAGAAATGTCTTTCCCATCCTTTCATTTTTAGTCTGTGTGTGTCTTTCACTCTGAAGGTAAAATTTACGGGTCTTCTTGCTTTTTAAATCCATTCAGCCACCCTGTGTCTTTTGATTGGAGCAATTAGTACATTTACATTTAAAGTCATTATTGATAAGTATGTAGTTATTTCCATTTTTGTTGTTTTCTGATTATTTTTGTAGTTCTCTGTTGTTTTCCTATTTTCTTGCTCTCTTGTATGTTGACTTTGTATAGCTGTGTTTAGATTTCTTACTATTTCTTGTGTAATTTTGGTAGATTTTTTATTTTTGATTACCATGTATTTCATATATACCAAGCCATGTTTGTAGCAGTCTGTTTTAAGCTGGTGGTTGCTTAAGTTTGAATGCATTCTAAAATCACTACAATTTTTACCCCTCCATGTTTATAGTTTGTCATCATTTTATTACTTTGTGTGTGTTTATCCCTTATTTTTCTAATTATACCTAATCTTTCTGCTTTTGCCTTTTAACCTTTGTACTATAATTATACTTGCTTAATCTACTGACTTTACTGTTTGCCTTTGTCAGTGATAATTTTCTTATGTTTTCATATTCACAGTTTGATTTTTTTCCTTATTAAAGAAGTACCTTTAATGTTTCTCATAATAGTGGTTTGGTAGTGATGAACTCCTTTAGCTTTTTCTTGTCTGTGATCAAATTTGAAAATCTTGGGTATTTCATTACTGCTTGACCTTTGCCTCTTAAATCTAATCATTGGACATTGCTTTCACTTTGTTCTAGGTACTCTTAGCCAGTCAGATACCCAGACATTCTTGGGCCTGATGTCCCTTGCTTTAGGCACTAATTTTTCCCATCAGTCATATATTCTAATGTCAAAATAATTTTTCTTGCTTTTAATTAACTCCCCATCCTCTGCCACACTAAAATCAAGCTTTGAACTTTCTGTTGGATTCTGTTTACTACTACATACACCCTTTGCCTTTTCTTATACTCTCATATTTTTCTATATAAACTTTTAAATTTTACCTTGCTACTCTTAATTTGTATTGTTCCTTATACTTGTCATCTTGTTTCCTCTATATCTTTCTTGTTTTTTTCTTTTTTTCTATTTTCTAGCTTTTTTGCTTTTCCCACTATATTTTTCAGATAACATATAATTAGAAATAGAGGTGAATTAGACAACAAGCCATATTTAGTCCATCTAAAGTAAATTAGTGTCTACTTAACAGGTACATAATTTGACCGAAAATTACCAGTTTACCTAGAATATTTACTTAAGTTTATTTGGGAGGTGGTGGTCCTGGCATCCTATTTTATTACGCTCATTGTTGGTATGATGTATATTTATAACTGTAACCTGTACCCTGCATTTTTTATTGTAAATACATTCTTGATTCATCCTCAATATTTATCCTCACTCACATTGATAAGGGGCAGCTGTATCTGACTTGAAACATCACAGCTGAAAAGGATTTGGAGAATTTGAGTATTGTACCTTAGAAGGAATTATTAGGATGAGAAGTTTAAAGAATTTAGAGAATCTAACTTAGAAGCAAGAAAAGTAAGTTATATCTGTTGTCTGATGGGTATTATCAGTTTATAGAAATGCTTAAATGAAAAAACAAAACCAAAAGTTATTGACATTTGAGTAGCAGTCATGGGTAGGTTAGATAAATTGAAAGGACAAAAGATACAGAGGTAACTGTCTATTCCCTATTCCCTGTCGCCTCGTTTGCAAATCCTTTACTGCCAGTGGAATAGAGTAGCACTAGGATTTGTTTCACCTGATAACATTCCTTGAGCATTGCCTAGAAGTCCACTTATGACCTGAGTGTGCCTTTTTGACTTGCTAATCAAGTAATTAAACATGGAGCAATCAGAGTTATGCACTAGCTGACCTTGCTATATGCTTCTGTTTCTAGGGTGTGGGAAAAAACTTATTACTTTCTCTTTATTTCTCTGTGGTCAGACCAAGAGATGCTGTGAACTAACAGTTTTGTTAGCAGCGAGTTTTTGGAGTATTGTTTTTTAAAACCTGGGAAACGCTCTTAAAGACAGATGTGTTCCTTGCAAATTACTAGTTACAAACCTTAATGGAGGTTGAGGTTAAACTTGGTGACTTCTTAATATTCTTTCAAACCTATAATTTCCATTTTATTTCCTGGTCCTATCATTAATTTTTTTTTATCCTAACGAACAATTCATAATTTAATATTTGTTGCAAATTGTATTAGTGTTACACTTGGAAGATAGAAACTATGTGTTAATATGACGTGGAGCATGGATGAGCACATTGTTACTAAATTGGTTAGAGAGTTCTGTAACATGACTCATGGAATCAAAAATAGCTTGTTCAGTAAATATAAGAACTAACTACTTACATTACAGAGATTGTAAGAGTGACTTTTGAGGTTACTCTTTTGAGGATGGTAAAACCATATTATAATTGTCCAGAGTAGAATGGTGAATGGCATTCTGTCTTCTTGCTTGCTTTAATTATTTAAAAAATGTTTCTCTGTGCTGTCTTTTAAAAAGTTATCTTTATTTTTACATTCACATTCCCCCCACTTGCTCCTCTTTGGCAACCATCTGTTTGTTTTGTTTATTATTTTTTTTAGATTCCACATCTAAGTGAGATCATACGTATCTATCTTTGTATGACTTATTTTACTTAACATAATACCCTCTTAGGTCCATCCGTTGTCACGAATGGCAGATTTCATTCTTTTTTTATTGTTGAATAACAATTCACTGTGTGTGTATATATATACATACACACCACGTTTTCTTTATCCAGTCATCTATCGCTGGACATCTAGGTTGCTTCCATATTTTGGCTATTACTAGTAATGCTGCAGTGAACATAGGGATGCATGTATTTTTTAATTAGTTTTTATTTTCTTTAGATAAATAACCAGAAGTGGAATTGTTGGGTCATATGGCAGCTCCAATTTTGATTTTTTTGAGGAATCTCTATACTGTTTTCCATAGTGGCTGCACCAGTTTACCCACCAACAGTCTTTGCTTGAGGGGTCCCTTTTTTTCCCCATCCTCACCAGCACTTCTTATTTGTTGGTTTATTGATGATGATAGCCATTCTGAGAGGTATGAGGTGATATTTTTTTTGTGTGGTTTTTAATTTCCCTGAGGATTAGTGATGTTGAACATCTTTTCATATGTCTATTAGCCATCTGCCCTCTTTGGAGCAAGGTCTTTTCAGGTCCTCTGCCCATTTTTTATTTTATTTTTTAATTAATTAATTTATTTACACCTACAGCACCTGGTCTTCCTAGGTGGTCTCCCAGCCAAGTATGAACCAGGCCCAACCCTGCTTAGGTTCCAAGATCAGACGGGTTTGGGCATGTTCAGGTGGCATGGTTGTAGACACACTGCCCGTTTTTAAATTGGATTTTTTTGAGGGGGGTGTTTAAATTGTATGAGTTCTTTATATATATTGGATATTACATATATATATGTATGTGTGTGTGTGTGTGTATATATATATATATATATATATATAATTTGTAAATATTTTCTTCCATTCAGTACATTGTTTCATTTTTTAATGGTCTCTTTTGCTGTGTAAAAATTATTTAGTTTGATATAGTCATATGTTTATTTTTCTTTTGTTTCCCTTGATCAAGGAGATATATCAAAAAAGATACTGCTAAGCAATGTCAGAGTTCACTGCTTATGTTTTCTTCTAGGAGTTTTATGGTTGCAGGTATAACATTTAAGTCTTTAATCCATTTTGAGTTTATTTTTGTATATGGTGTAAGAAAGTGGTTTAGTTTCATTTTTGGGCATGTATCTGTCCAGTTTTGCCAACACCACTTATTGAAGAGATGTCTTTACCCCTTCATATATTCTTGCCTCCTTTGTGTTACATAAATTAATTGATTGTATAAGCGAGGATTTATTTCCGTTCTCTAAATTCTAGTGCATTGACTTATGTAGCTGTTTTTCTTCCAGTACCATATTGTTTTGATTATTGTAGCTTTGTAGTGTATTTTGATATCAGGGAGTTTGATACCTCCCACTTTGTTCTTAAGAGTCCTTTGTCTACTTGGGGTCTTTTGTGGTTCCATATGAATTTTAGGATTAATTCTAATTCTGAGAAGAATGCCACGGGCATTTTAATAAGGCTTGCATTGAATCTGTATATTACTTTAGGTAGTAATCCTTCTAATTTGTAAGCAAGGGATATCCTTCCATTTATTTGTATCTTGTTCAGTTTCTTCAGTGTCTTTTATTTTTCAGAGTACAGGTCTTTCACCTCTTTGGTTAAATTTATACCTAAGTATCTTATACTTTTGATGCAATTATAAATGGGATTATTTTTACAATCATTTGTTAATGGTATATAGAAACAGCAGATTTCTCTGTGATAATTCTTTATCCTGCAACTTTACCAAAGTAAGGTATTTTGCAACTCTACTTACATACATTTGTTAATTTGACTGCATATTTACATTTTAATAAGTATGAAGTTAAACTGCTTTTTAACGATTGATAAAATTTGGAATTCTGTTTTGATCTCATGGTTGGAAAAATATTTCAATTAAATTATCATTTAATTCAATTCTAAGTTAAATTCTAATACTTCACCTTTTGCACCATTTTATAAATAACAGCCTAAACCTCAAAGTGGATAGTGGAAGGAGGCAGTTTGGTTGACAGTTTAGCTGTTATGTAATCTATGTGCACATTAGAGCTGTTGCTATGAATATCTACACTGATTCTCATTAATACTGTTTTTTATTAGGGAAAAAGGCACAGTGTAATTCCGAACAGAAGGAAAAGAGAGTTGTTGAATTCATAGCTACTACCTGCCTTTTCATCCTTAAGATAATGTTTCCCTTATTAACCAACGAAAGGGATGGGAGAAATAATATTTTGTGTCTCTTATGAGACAAACTGGTTATTAATATGAAAACCTTGTTTCCTCTAGGGAGCTTGTCAGTATTTTCAAGGCTGATCCTTCCCACCTCCACCTCCTTTCTTCTTACAGGTCCTTCCCGTTCTGTGCCCGGCTAACCTCGCTCTAACTACTTATTCAACAAAGCAGTGGGTGTGTATTATTTAGAGTCTAGTTTATGTTGTGGCTGAAATAGTTTATTAAAAGGATGTTATGTGGGAGAGGAATTGAGCTTTATTGGAGGGCAGCAGAAGGAAGAAATGGGTAGATATGGAAAGATAGCTCAAGAATGGAACAACTTTCTAAAAGGACTATTCAAAGTTAGGGTTAGCCGAAAGATCTTTCTGGAAATGGTGTAGTACAATGTCAGACTAACTGACCTATAGGGTTTTTTATAACACTGAAATTTCAGGACTTTATCATTGTATCTACTAATTTATGTATTAATAGTGTCTATTTATTTACACACATCTTAAATATTACATTGTCTCTCTCAACTGTTACCTTAAAAGTTATAGTTTAGATCTGATGGTCTGTAGTTTTTTTGTGGTATACCTGAGTATGGATTCATTTTTATTAATCCTGTTTAGGACTTGGTGTGCTCTTCAGTTTGCTAATTCACGTCTCTCTTCAATTCCGAAAACTTGTCAGTCTGTATCACTGAAGATTTTGCGTTTACTCCTCTCTCTGTTTTCCTTCTGGTCCTCCAGTTGGAGCTTCTCATTTTGCCTGCCTTTGCTCTGAGCTGCTCTTTAGTAATTTTCATCTCTTTATTTGTGTATGTCTGGACAATGTCCTCGGATATTCTCCTACTTCACTCATTTTCTCTTTAGCGTATCTTCTGTGCTGTTTAACCAGTACATTGAGTCATTAATTTGTGTTCATAGCAATATTTTTAATATTAGCCAAAAAAACTCCCAAAACACTGCAACCCATCTACAGCAGGATGAGAACTGCATTTGACATAAATGGTATATGATACAGCAATAAAAATATGCAGATTACAGCTGTGTGCACCAGCAAGTGAGATGAATCTCAGAAACGTACTGTGGAGTAAAACCGTATAAGACTAAATGATACATTGTTTAGGCCTATACAGGTATTTATAGCAAAGTTATAAAAACAAGGGAATAATGAACAAAATTCAGTTTAGAGATCACCGTAGAGGGGTAAGGAAGGTGAAGGGTTAGGTCGAGGGACCCAGGAGACTTCAAAGGCAATGATAACATTCTTTATCTTAAACCTGGGGGGGAGTATATAAATGTTTGTTTTGTCATTCTACCATATCCATATTTCCGAAATTTCTTTTGTATCCACTTATTAATAAAATCATTGTAAAGACCTTAAAGAGTTTAGAGTATAATCTGAGTGTAAATGAATACAAATATAACGTAATTATCAGCAAAACTATCTTCTTTGCAAAAATAAATTTATAGTTTAAAATTGACTTGTTCAATTGATTATTGAATTTTCATTTTAGTTAATAGTTTTTAAAAGCTTGGCGTGTCATCATTTTGTTTTTAGATACAAATAGACACATTTTATGTTTCTAATAGAAAATATTATATAAAATTCTATTTCAAACCATTAAAAAAATTAAACTTAAGTACAGTTCTCAGATTTCATACACTCACATCCTTGTTTAGAAGCTTCATGGTGACAGCTAAGCCCTTTGTATTTCTCCCGTGACTGACGTGACAGCAGTGGTGGAGTTAGCTGTGTGATTATGGACAGCTGGGGATTACTGTAGGTTATTCTTTGAAAATAGGACTTCAAGCAAAGCATCTTGTATTCCTTTTGCAGAAATGCTGCTGAAGTGCTGCTGAGAGGGCCCGAGATGCAAGGATTTGGGCTACATTTTGAACCTTTAAGCTGTCTGACATTGACCTGACCTGCTTTCATTATTAATAAAGAAGCAGCAGGAGCTTAGGATGTATTAACACCAACTCATTAATGTACTAACCGGACAGTGTCCTGCAACAATTCTACATTGTAAAGAACTGGATTGGCACAGAGTGAAATAATTTCATGTTATACTCAGCTTGTACTATGAGCCGATGGAGGAAAATTTGATAAGCATGAGGGAAGACCAATCTTTTCACGTGCGTTACAGGTAAGACTGCTGCTTTCCTAGTGGGCGATTTTTAATCCTTCCTCAAACGTGTGCGCAACTCTGGTCCTTTGAAATTTAAATTTGAAAATATTCAAAATATACCAGCCATAGTTAGTCTCTCCTATAAGCAAAGTTATCTTTTTGTTACAAGTTTTTATATCCTTTCTGTAGGAAAATGGTAGCAGGGACCAGTTATATACTATACTTTGTCTATTATTGTTCTGTGGAAGAGTTTGTGAATGGCTGTTTTATGTTTTTTAACTGTGTAATGGAAATATAAAATTAAAATATATTTCTAAATCTTGGGGGCTAACGGGCGGATTTTTGTAATGTCAACTGAATGACCTAATTTTTGTTACAATTTGTAAATGGTAATCTTTCTAAATGAGCTTTTTAAAAAATGATAAACTAACAGCCTGATTAATACTTACTGGTAAAATATTAATGGCATTTCTGATAACATTTAGGAGCACAGGAAGGATATGTGCTTCATTATTATTTAACATTCTGGAGGTTCTGATCATTGCACTAAATTGTAAAATAAACACAAACAAATATTAAAATGGAAGATAAATTCTAGTAAGGAGATTAAATACTAATAAATTCTTTATCAAAACTGTTACAGGTTAATAATATCAGAACTTACAGCAATGAATATTCAAAATCTCTAATGAGTTAAGGTGTTTGTCACCAAATCTTAGCTGTCTTAACACACGTACAGGAAGTAGTGGGATTTATTGTCCTCTGGAGAGGATGGTTCATGTTAGGGCGTATAGGTAAGGTGAGGGCATTTTTATTAAAAATAAAGTTTCAAATGAAAAAATGGAAGACAGGCCACATAATTAAAAATGAGCTTTTAATATGTGAAATGCCCTCATGCTACCTTTTTGGGCACCGTCCCAGAAACCTGGGAGTTACCCTGCACACTGTCCCCCCTTCTCTCTCCGTATCCAGCATGAAGCCTTGCCAGGCTGCCTCCTAAGTACATGTTGCTCAGGTTCATCCATCCTCTGGCTCCTCCCCACCACTGTTGTAGTTCAGGCCCCCATTTTCTTCCCTCGAGACGCCCTCTTTTCTCCATTCTTATCCTCTTGGAATCCATCGTTTTAATTTGACACCAGAAGCTGTCCAGATACACAGAGCTAAGCATGCCGCGACTTCTGCTTACACCCTGTGGTGGCTCCTGGTCACCTGTAGGGCAGAGCCAAGCTAAACAGAGCAGCACGATCTTCCGTTTTCTGGCCTCTACCTGCTCCTTTTCCTTCCGGTCTTCACCCTTCACTTCGAGCCCTGGTTCCTGTATGTGTCCTGCTGGTCCATGTCACAGTGCCTTTGTTCATGCTACGCCCTGTGTCCTGAGCGCCCTTCCCACTTACTTTGTTTAGCTAATTCTACTCAATAGCTAAGATTCAGCTCAGGGGTTATCTCCTAGAAATGCTGTAGTTAGGCTGTGTGCCCTCCTTGTGCTCACAAAACACCCCGTACATGTCTCTTTCTTAGCACCCACTATATTGAAATTCGGGGTATCCGTTACATGTTTGTCCGCTCCTCCCTGCCACTCCCTTCTTAGACCTTTAGCTGTCTTAGAGCAGCCGTGATGCCTACCTCGCTGTCTGGCTCACAGTCCAGGTTTGATGGAGGGTCCATTGAGCCATCAGATGAACCTAGAGAGAGATTTATCTGTCTTGCTAAATGTTTTCAAGAGTGGTGTACTTCTTAATACCGTAAGAGCAGTAGGTAAGTAGGAGGGGATTGTACCTCTGCCTGTAGGAAGGTCTTAGATCTGTTCTTTTTCCGTGATCCAGTATAGGTCAGACGTGGATATACATTGGCACAGGACTTCACTGGAAGAAACTTAAAACTCTGTAATTATTTTTAGTAAGAGTGTTCCGAACAAACCTCTGGCTTCATCTCATCAGTGCTCTAAGATCAGCATTCTGTATATTGATTGGATTGTTGTGTAATTGCAGATAATAGTTTGTACCCTTTATGATAGGAATCATGGGCTAGTGTCACTTACTATCCTACTCCGGTAAACACTTAGTGTGTATCTTTTATCCTTCTGGCTCTTTCCATTATGGAGATTCCCATCTATCCCTGGAGGAGCTTCTGAAGCACAATGAATTTGTAATTTTGAAATGCAGTAATTATTTGGACACTACATGACTTCTTTTAGAAATGAAGGTGAATACTTTCTAGAATGCACTTCAAAAGAATTTGGGGTTGGAGAGTGAGGATGGAAGTAGAGTTGAAACATTGATAACATATCATCTATTGATAATCGTTGATGTGGAAAGGTAGATATATCAGGTTCATCATACTAGTTTCTCTAGTTTTGTATTTTGAGAAGTTTTCTTGTTCATACTTGTCACTATGAATAGTAAACATTTAATGCTTTTTAATATTGTAAAAATTAGACTACTGCACGTAAGTTGTAAAGGAACACAGTTTTGGTGTTGAGTTCTCCACAGAAGGGTATTTTGAGAGTTAAATTTGACGTATGAGCAGTCCTCAACCTTTTTGGCACCAGTGACGGGTGCTCCTATGAGAATCTAATGGCTGCTGATTTGAGGTGGAGCTGAGGCAGTGATGCTGGCTCTGAAGAGCGGCTGCAGATACAGATGAAGCTTTGCTTGCTCGCCCGCCACCTGGTGCGAGGCCTGGTTTTCTAACAGGCCACTGGCTCGTACCAGTCTGCTGCCCGGGGGTTGGGGACCCCGTTATATATAATAAAATCACTTTTAAAACTAAATCATCCATCAGAATTTAAATTTAAATCATGATAATTTTGTTCTGCTTTCCCTTTTACAAAGTAAACTAGAGTAACTAGATATGTGTGGTAAATTGAATGGATGTAAATTGTTTATGGGGCCAGGACTGGCACTGGGGAAGGTCAGTGCCCAGTTGGAGCACAGAAGGCGGAGCTAACATCTGTAAAGAGAGAGCTGACAGCTGCAGAGGACAGCTCAATGGAGAAGATGCAGAGTAGTCCTAGTTTGAATCTTAATTCCCGAATCCCATCATTTATTCTTAAATACACAGTATAAACCTTTGAAGGGAGAGTCACATTTGTACATCATCAGTTTTAATCTTTTAAAATGATGTAGCATCAAGGGTTCGGTTCTCTTTTGCTTTCATTGATATACTGTGAACACAAACCAAAATTAAGGAAGTAAAAGAGTCTAATGTGGAAGAAAGGTTGAAATTAATAAAAAAATATAAAAATTAATAGAAATGACATGAGTTTGGGCAGAAAATGAGGATTATAGCGATGTTGTTAAGTCAGTTAGCAAAAATGAAAACATTTTATTCCAGGATAATAGCACCGTGATTTTTATAGTTATCAGGAATGTACTTTCTTTGATGATACAACTAGATAGGCCACGAGGAATAATCAAAGAAACTTTGTATGTGGGATGTGTTTTAAAGGAGAGGAATTTTCCTGGTTTATCTTCTACTCTGAGTATGTTCTTTGTTTTCAGCCAACTGGTAAACAAATGAAGTAATTCTATTCTCTCAGAGAGACAGAGGATATGAAATTACTTTCTCTGTTACTATTTAATGATCTTTTAAAAAATTTATAAACCAACCTGCCTTTACCATTTTGCAATTACATATATTTGATTGAGGTGTTGGAGATTTTGCCAGAATATTGGCTTCTTTTTAATAAAATATTATCAGAACTGTAATATATCTCAGAATTAATCATAAGCCAGGAAAGTTTGGGACTGTTTCAGGCATTAGTTACTGATATAACTAACTTCTCTGTGGGGCAGTCTCACTCCATGGACTTCAGACAGTCGTGTAGCCAGTTTGCTGTCACTGTTTCTAATGAGAACTGTGTAAAATACCTTTTAAAGATTTGTAGCTTCTATGACACCATTCAGCCTATAGCATATTTTGTTAGATGAAACATCATTTGGATTGATAGTTCCAGTATAATGTTGTGTAAGTTTAAATCTAGAAAGTCAAACATTTGTGGTAAAGATATTTATATGAGGAAGACGCTTCTCTCTTTTGTGTGGATATGGGTAAACACGGTTGTAAACTTTCATTTGCACATGTCTTACATATGAATAGCTGGTTCTACTTTATCCCAAATTTCCTGGCCAGCACCCTAATCACCCTTAACTGACGTTGCTTCTGTGTGTGACTGTTTCTCTCCCTATCGTCCCTCTTGGAAGTCATGTGACATCACTAGTATTCCATTGTATGGTGGCAGGCGATTTTTTTAACCAGTAGTCTGTTGATGTACATTTAAGTTGTTTCTAGTCTTTTGCTGCTGCTAACATGCTTTTACATATATCTTTAATCTGTATACGTACCGCTATTAAGTATGTATTTCCAAGCAGCAAAATCGCTCAGTATGTGATTTTTTACATGATTGGAATCATGCTTAAATTTAAAAATTCTAACAGGAAAGGTAATGCATTTTATATGTAAAAGTATCTTTTCCATTTTTTTCTCCTATGATCATTCTTAGAAGTTCAGTGGTTTCAGTATTTAGACAAAGACAACTAACTAGTGAAGGCACCTCATCTAGCAAAAAGACCCCTTTAATAAAACCGTATTTTTACAGGACTCATTTCTTGTCACACACAGAATACTATTCCAGTAACCTCATAAAACCTTGAACAAAAATAATCTTTTAGGAAACCTTTCCTTTTCAAAAATATAGTTCCAAAAGGACAGTTTTCACTTGTGAAATACAAAAATAGACTTTATTAATTCGAAATGGCAAATATAGCAGTTTGAGGTTTCCACATGCTTTAGATCTTCCCTCCTATATCTGATTGACTTGGCCAGTGTTAAAGCAAAATGTTAGAGGTTCGCTTGCGTTATTTTCCCTGCATCTGTAAAGTGTGGGTGAAATCATTAGTCTAACTGAAGAAACAGTACTTATCTAAATCACTTGAATTATAAGAAAAGATACCTCAATATAAAACTTGAAAATTAGCTGTCAGGGATGGCTATGAACCTGCTGTTCTGAACCAGAAGTCGGCTTTGACCCTCTGTAATTGGCTCTGTTAGTCTTATTCCAGACTTTTAGCTTCATTAGATTTATTTTCCACTTTTACAATTCCATTTTAATGTATGTCTCTCAGAAACCTTGAAGTGTCATAGGCTTGAAGCACCTGAAGAAGCATGGTGTACAATCATATTTGTACAATATATTTATACAATACAATCATATTTGTACAATACAATCATAAAGTACAATCATATTTGACTGAATTAAGGGTGAGTGGTTGTTTAATTCACATTTCCTGTTAAAGCAGTGATTCTCAACTCTGGCTTCTACATTGGAATTACCTGAGGGCTTTTAAAAAATACTGACAGCCAGACCGTACACCGGACAGCGGGACCCAGCACTGAGGGTTTTAAAGAGCACCCCAGATGAGCACCGCTGTCATGCTGCCAGGATTACGAACCACTGCCCTGCTGGTTGCTCAGAGCCAGTTCTAGTAAGCAGTAATGTCGTGCTGCTCTAAGAATGAAAATGTTTGATGAGCTAAACCAGAGTTTTCCAGAGGGTAATATGTATACCATTGGTGGTACCTGAGGGAATTTTATTGGCTCTTTATTTTAATAGTTACGTATTTGTTTTAATGTGCATTAGAAAATATAAATATCAGTCACATCAAATTCACAGTTTCACAGATACAGCTCTGGGTGAACCTAGATTTTTCAAAATGATATATGCCGATTTAATTGGCCATACTATGGAAACACGGAATGATTAGTACGTGGACAAGGTGGGAGTCACAAAAATGTTGAGGAAACACAATGGCAACTTTGGCGAAGAGCGCCTGCTAAAGTTTAAGTTTAGAACCCAAAGAATCGGTGCTTTTTCTCCTGAGATGTATTTGCAGTAACTTAATTCTTCGGGCTTATAACTTCAGTGACAGACTTTGAGAATTAGAATTTCTGCAGATCTTTAAATCTTTGCTTCCTAACATAAAGTTTCTTGACACTTAATTTTTTAATGGAAGTGTGCCTTGTAGATCAAGATATTTTGCTTCTCTATTTTTATAAGATGCAGGTAATCAGGTGATAAGAAAAGGTGTATGTGTGTGTTGCCCACGCACGTGCGTGTGTGTGCGTGCATGTTCGTGTGCGTGCGAGACAGGTGGAGGGTAGGAGGAGCGACAGACAAGCGAGTAGGTTACCTGGATATCTGGATGAAGAAGAGTATTAATTATAGGACGTCACCTTTCTCAGGATCCCCTCTTCTCCTCAGCCTCTCAGGAAGTCCGTGTCCACCACAGCTCTGAACAGCTGAGCAAACGCTATTTTCGATCCTGTCCTTGGTGTAGAGTGGGTTGCCCTGGGTGGGCCAGTTAAAATGGGCCTGTGTGGAGATGTTTAGCTGTTGTATGTAAAAGACCTCTGCGACTCACACGTCTGAACAGGCAGATTAACTGTTGCTATAAACAATGGTTTGCTGTTTTATCAATAATGTGTGTGTTTGTGTGTGTGTATATATATATATACACACACACATATTACATATGTGTATATATATACATATATATGTAAATATATATATGTATATATTTCAGTTACAGAGGCAGCTGTGCTGAGGAAGGGCAGCCGCAGCCCACATTTAAATTATGTCCCTGGAAGTTCAAAGCGCATGGTGCAGTTGTCATGTAATAATGCTGTGAATGTCTGTCCTCTAATTTTATAGAATGGAAGCTTCGTGCCTAGAACTGGCCTTGGAGGGGGAACGCCTGTGTAAATCAGGAGACTGCCGTGCGGGGGTGTCCTTTTTTGAAGCTGCAGTTCAAGTTGGAACCGAAGACCTAAAAACACTTAGTGCTATTTACAGCCAGCTGGGCAATGCTTACTTCTATTTGCATGATTATGCCAAAGCATTAGAATACCATCATCATGACTTAACTCTTGCAAGGTAATTAAGATTATTAATATCCTTTCTCTATAAATTAACTGTCAGTTTAAAATTGTTTGTATTCAATTAAAACAACTAAATACATTTAGTGTTCTAATTAAAAAGCATTACATTTAAAAAACCTTATGCTGAACACAGTTTAGTTAAATGAATGAATAGTAGTGAAATGACCCTAGAGTTTAATTAAATGAATGAAAATTAATTAAATTGAAATAAATGTAACTTCAAAATTTTTATTTAAAGTAGGTTTCAAGGCTAATGGGTCTTTTTTTTTTCTTTTCTTTTTTTTTACCTTATGTCAGTTGTCTTCTAGGGAAAACTACTGTGGTGGCTTTGTGTTTTAACAACATTTGCTTTTTTTTTTTTTTTAATTTTCCCAGGACCATTGGAGACCAGCTGGGGGAAGCCAAAGCTAGTGGTAATCTGGGCAACACCTTGAAAGTTCTTGGGAATTTTGACGAAGCTGTGGTTTGCTGTCAGCGACACCTAGGTATTTCTAGAGAGCTTAATGACAAGGTAATGAGGAAACATTAGATGTCGGCCAGTTGTTTTCATTGACATTGCTCTGGTTTTTAATTCTATTTAATTGTTCTGTAGTTTATCTAAAATTCACTACCAAAAAAGAAAATACTTATCGAAAAATAGAAAGAGAAGCATACAGATTTTTATAAAGTCAACGAGAGGTCTTTCTTTCATAAGTAATCATTTGTTTGGTTCTGTTTGGATGTAAACCTTACGAATAAATAACCGTGCCAGGCATTACAATACCTGACCTCAGATTTCACAATGTCAACTCTGCCGATGTCTTCATCCAGGTGGGAGAAGCAAGAGCACTCTACAATCTTGGAAATGTGTATCATGCCAAAGGGAAAAGTTTTGGCTGCCCTGGTCCTCAGGACACAGGAGAATTTCCAGAAGAAGTGAGAAGCGCTCTGCAGGCAGCCGTGGATTATTATGAGTGAGTACTGCTGATGCAGTCACGTGGTCCGCCTAAGCCTCAGATCTGCTATACGTCCTTTCCAGCAAATTGTTGCAAAAATGTTATAGTATAGAACTGTTACTACTCTATAGTACTAGTAGTAATCCTCTCCCCTGGAAAGCTTTCATTTAAACTGCACACCAGTGCCACTTAGTGGCAGAAACAAGAAGTGTCGGTGGTTAGTCTTAGCTGTAGAGGTTCCAGGGTTCACTCCGTCCTTGACGCTGGGCAGAAACCCCCCCTGAATGGTTCAGTGAAGTGATCCATACATCACAACATTATGGTTGTGAGCTTATTTAAACATTTCTTTCTTATAAAAGTAATTGCTTTGTAAGTCAAATCAATAAAGTTTTTTCTCAAACTTATTTTTTTCACGTTTGTTATCGCCTAGGGAAAACCTATCACTGGTGACTGCTTTGGGTGACCGAGCGGCCCAAGGTCGTGCCTTCGGGAATCTTGGAAACACACATTACCTCCTTGGCAACTTCAGGGATGCGGTTATAGCTCATGAGCAGGTACCGTGCGAGGCTCCGGGCATTTTCTCCGTCAGCGTTTTTGAACAGTGATGAGATTATTCTTTACTTTTCCTTATAGCTATATCTAATAAAAATTTTCTGTTTCAGCGTCTCCTTATAGCAAAAGAATTTGGAGATAAAGCAGCTGAAAGAAGAGCGTATAGCAACCTTGGAAATGCATACATATTTCTTGGTGAATTTGAAACTGCCTCTGAATACTACAAGTTAGTCTGATATTTCTGTAGATAAATGTAAAATGAGCCGTAATGCAGCCCTATGAAATCAGGCTTTGGGTTTAAAACCTGCTCTAAGCTGCACACTAGCAGCAGAACATTGGACTTCTAAGCCTGGGTTTCCTCATCTGTAATGGAAAATATCAGTACTTTGTTCTAGTTAAAAAGCATTCGGGATTATTGTGAGGATTGAATGAAATAATATATCGAGCACTTACTTAGCATCGTGCTGGTAAACAGTGCTCAACAAATATTATGGTACCTAAGATTTAATAGCAGCAGTATAAATCCCTGTATATTTTTATTAGTTTTTATCTTTAAAACCGTTTTTAAATGAAATTCTTAACTTTTAAAGTTTTTATAAAACTGTTTAACATGTGATAGGTGTATATTTATATACTTATTTTCACCCAATATGGGTTTGCCAAGAGGCCACGAGAAAGCCTGGTAACGAGCACATGCCCTTGTTTCCACCAGTGATCACTGCTTTTTTTCCTCCACCATCGCACCCTCTCACTGAGTCTTCCTCCGACCTTCTCTGTCCATCTCTGATCCTCAGTGTAAGCAGAGGTCCCAGTCACTTACCTGAGCAGTTGGCAGTCCCAGCTTCCTCTGTGGCAGGTGTTTCTCATCTGTCAATAAATTTGGAACATAGATGATAGCAGAGCTTAGACTGCCTGGGGTCGCCTGGTCTGTGCTTCCTGGATTTTTTGGAGTTTTCCCTAATTAGTGGGGGATTCGAAGGCCTGCACTTTGGCTTTGGCAGACACCAGTTTGACTGACCCAAGGACACAGTGATTGATTTGGATTTATTGTTCTGTCATCTAAGAAAGGGTAAAATTGCTTTAGGTCCATCTGAAAAACTACAATGTCAGCCCACTCTACTTTAAACATCAATTAATGGTTAATATTTGTTGGTTGATTAGTTAGATATGAAGTAGCCTCCAAATAAAACATATCACTACATAAGGAGTATATATTTTGATTTTAAATATATGTTTCTTATGTTTTAAAGCTAAAGGTCATAGGAAAGTCTTAATAAATGATGTATTAAATACTGAAAAATTCTGTAATAAAGTGGATGTTTGACTTAAAGAAGTATGAGTCTAAAGTAATGAACCTTCCCCTCCCACCCAAATAGGCTGGAGCTCAGAGCTTTACAGGTATTTTCAACCATTATTTTTGGAACTCTCATTTTGGGGCCTAACAGTAAAACTATCTTAACATTATAGATCTGCATCCTTCAGGATAGAAAGCAGTAGTTTGGGAAGCCTCCTTTAGTAATTGAATTTGGTTCCAGAAGGACTTCTGATCGTTTACGAATTCACTGTATCCTCAAAGAATAGTGCTGTGCCAGGAAGGGTCATGCCCAGGATCTGAAGACAGTTGCAGAAGTCTTCCACAAGTGTTTGAGAGGACAGGCAACGTTAGAGTAAGTGTGTAGCCTCCCAAGGTGACGGCTTTGAAGATACCGTCATTAAATATATAATTTTAAGTTTGCGTAAGAAAAAACTATATTAGGTTATACTTACTCTTCATATAGTTATAAGTGACATGAAGTATTATCCTCTAGCAGAAATGATAAGAAAGAGCCTGAATGAATTATTGGATCCAAAAGTATCTATAGGTTTAAGCAGTGATGATAATAACAAAACAATGAACATTTATTAGCATCTACTGTAAGATGCTGTTCTTAGCACTTTATAGACACGAATTCATTTAATCCTCACAAAACCCTAGGAGGCATTTTCCCCATGTTACATACGAGGAAACCAGTGCATGGAGAGGTTGAGCCACGTACCCCAGCTGGTAATCAGCAACGCTGGGATTTGAACCCAGACAGTGTAGCTCTAGGATCCATGCTCTTAACTGCTGCACTAGCTTCTCAGTGACGATTCCATATGTACTAGGTAGAATTTGGTTAATATTTAAGTGTAGTATTTAATATTTTTCACGAATCATAAGAATTTTATCTAAGTGTTTTAAATTTTGACAAAATGTAAAAGCAACAGTATGACGGAAAAGAGGATATGTGAACAAAAGTCTAGGCTATTGCCACTACAACAGGGACAGTTTTTTAAATGTAAAAGTACTCTGTTGATATTTAGAAGCACTTATTCTCCCGTGTCACTACTCCTTTTCTCTGGAAGATTAATTGGACTCTCACATTTATTATACAAGTCTGGATTTGTTTTTTTGTTTCAAAGACATCTTTCCGTTTTGTCTAAAAGTAGAAGAGGTAATACGGGATTTAGCTTCCATAGGCTCTGTAACAGATTTACTTTCAAGGCAGGTGGAAAAGTGAGTTTTATTTTATGATTATAGCAAAAATAAAAAAGATACTTATGTAAGGATTTCTTCTTTTAGAAAGACGCTGCTGTTGGCTCGACAGCTTAAAGACAGAGCCGTAGAAGCACAGTCTTGTTATAGTCTTGGAAACACGTACACTTTGCTTCAGGACTATGAGAAGGCCATCGATTATCACCTGAAGCACTTAGCAATTGCCCAGGAGCTAAAGGATAGGTAAGTCACATACCTCGTTACTATGGTAATGGTGAATGAAATACAGATGCACTGTTCAAACCCTGGAGTGTTCCCTTTGTTTTTAAGTTTGTTCCCTTTGTTTTCTTTTTAATTCCTTTTTAAGGAATTTCCTCTATTTCGATAACATTGTCTGATATTCTTGTTTGAAGGACGAGCATGTGTTAGAGGAGTAGATGTTTCCGTGTAGCCTTGAACCGGGATCAGTAAATGGGTCACAAGCCCCACTGTCTACGAAGGTCGTCCTGACTAGCTCAGTGGTGGACTTAGAGAGGAGGCCGACATGAAGGCATGTGAGCTTTACCTCAGTATGAGAAAGAATTTCTCTGTACAGTTGTTCAAAATGAAGTATGCTGCCTCAAGAGGCAGTTCTCATCCCAGACACACACTGAATGATTGATTCCCTGGTAGGGGTGTCATCAGAAAAAATGGGGCAGTTGAACTTGAAGACTTATCTCTGAGATTTCATTATACACTGCATGTTTAAAAAAGATGTTTTAATACTCGACTTTGAGTTAATAAGTATTATCTGGGTAATCTTGTATGTCTCTAGTATTAGGAGAGAGCATATAAAGACAAAGCATTGTTTATACCTTTAATTTACTGGTAGATAGCGTTTATTCCACACACAGACCTTTCAGAAACTATAAGTTAGCTTTGAATTATTTTGTAGAATTGGTGAAGGAAGAGCATGTTGGAGCTTAGGAAATGCGTATACGGCTCTAGGAAATCACGATCAAGCGATGCATTTTGCTGAAAAGCACTTGGAAATTTCAAGAGAGGTATGAAATTAAATAATTGCTATCTGTGCTATATGATTGACAAACCAGCAGGAGGGAAAGTCCTATCACTTCTCTAGATTGCTTCTATAGTGACTGAGTAATGAATTTAGTTATGTGTTATTCTCTTAGCATCAGAACTGCAGAAAGCATTTGGAAATACAGATTAGAGGTACATTTACACTGGCCTTGATGTAGGAAGCGAGGAAGATAAGACTGGACATGGGAATGAAAGATCACTGAAATATGCCCCCACCATACCCCCATTTCTGTATGGAAAAGGAGCATGCTATAGAGGGAAAAGCATCAAAGACTGGTTCCTGTTACAGTTTTGCCACTTGCTGGCAATTTGAGCTGGGAAACCTTTTCTGAGCCTCATTTCTCTCATCTGTAAAGTGGATTAATATTGATCTTGCAAATCATTATAAGGATTAGAAATAATGTATGTAGAAGTGCCTACTATATTGTCTAGTGATGACTTAACAAATAAATGCTATTACACTGCAGTATGCAATATTATAGTATAGAAATAAAATATTCTAAGGATATTTTATTCATGTGATGCCAAGTTAATGTGTCAGAGAATAACTACATTATTATTTAATATGATCATAGAGATTAAGAACAATCTAATATTTTGAGAACTAATTACCCATCCTAGTGTCATATTTTAGAAACTTCTTTTTCTTTCTTTAAAAACACTATTAATGAAAAAACCATTTCATTCATATATCTAACTAGTTTAGGTCTCATAATTCTAACATAACTTTTTATTCTCTATTTTCTTCTAGTTTTAGATTCATAACATTTTCAACTAATTTTCATCATTCTTTAAGTTCTGCTCTAAACTACGAATGATTGTGATTGTAGGTTGGGGACAGAAGTGGCGAACTGACAGCACGACTGAATCTCTCGGATCTTCAGATGGTTCTTGGTCTGAGCTACAGCACAAATAATTCAGTAATGTCTGAAAATATTGAAATTGATAACAGTTTGCATGGTAAGTAATAGCTCTTCAAAACCCAACGTCTTCATCCTGAAGCTTTATATTAATTATCACATCTTTGCAATTTCCAGAGAGAACACATAATATAGGAGGTTCAACTCTTTTATCAACATAAGTTAAAAACTCCAAATTTGGTTCTTTAAAAAGACTAATCTACAACAAGATTATTCAAGAAAAAACGGGATATAATATAGATGCAGCAGAGATTAAAAAAAAAAGAGATTATCCTGAATAATTTTACGAAAAGATAGTTGAAAACTTAGGAGAAATGGACAATTTATAGAAAAATAACTTACCAAAACTGAATAAAAAAAAAAAAACCCAAAACAAAAATCTAATGTAGGTTTTGTTAACCAATGTCACCATAAAAAAAAAAAAATCTAATAGTAGAATGTAATTTGAATGGCATCCCTAATGTTTATAAACCATAAAGGTATCAGTAATTTAAAAACTTTCCACTAAGAAAATACGTGACCAAGATTTTTACAAGTGAGATCTGCCAAACATTCAAGAAAATTGATTTTGGCTTCCCACAAAATTTTGTAGATAACTGGAAAAGTCTTTCAGAAAACAGTATCGATTGATACCCCAACTAGGTAAATTATAGGCCAATCTTTACTCATGAGCATAGATGCAAAAATTCTAAACAAAATATTAGCAAACCAAATCCAGCAATGTATTGAAAATAAACAGGAATGTAAGTGGATTGAACATTTGGAAATCATTTAATGTAATTCACCAATAAATATAGAAAAGGAGAAAACAGTCCAACTATATCGTTAACTCTATTAAATGTAAATGTCCCATTTAAAGGACGGGGTATCAGATTAGAAAAAGAGTAAAGTCCAGCTAAATGCAAGAGGAATACCTACAATGTAAGGATATTGTAAGCCTGAAGGTAAATGGATAGAAAAAGTTATACTATGGGAAAAACAAAAGAAAGCTTGTATAGCTGTATTAGTATCAAATAAAATGTACCTTAGGGCAAAAAAATCTTGTTAGAAGTGAAGGTCACTTCACAAAGATGTTTTGTTTCATAATGGTTAACAATTCCCCAGGAATATCAAAGCCTTAACATTTGTATGGTCCTGATAATAAGCCTGATAACAAAGCTTTTGTGTACATAAAGCAAAACTGACCAAACTAAAAGAAATGGGAAAATCCAGAATCATAATGGGAAAGTTTAACACATTTCACTCTGTAATTGCTCAGATTAGAAAACTAAATACAAAGGATGTCAATTCTTCTCAAATTGATATAAATCAGTGCACTACTGAGCAATTCACTACAGTTCTTTTGTGGAACTTGATGAAGTCATTTTAATTCAATGTGTATATATATAGATTTATATATATATATATATATAAAGATTTGTAATCTCAATACATAAGAATGCCTGTGAGTTAAAAACAGGACAAATAACTAAAAACTGGGCAAAAGCAGTGAACAGAAGAAACACAAATAGCCCATAAATATATGAAGAGGTGTTTAATTTCATTTAATCAGGGAAAACCACAGTGAGGTAATATTGAAAGCCTATGGGGTGAGCAGAAATTAAAAGGTCTAATAATAACCAGTATTGAAACGATGTAGGTAATGAGAACTCTTATGCATTATTGATGGGAATAGAAATCGGTATATTCTAAAGAACCACCTGGCAACGTCCTGGCGATGTTGCCGATGTACCAGCCTTACGATCAGGCAGTTCCACATCTGTGTACACCCGCTCATGTCCACTGAGAGAATTCTGAGAATTTCTGTAATGCCTACAAAAAATTGGAAGCAACCTAAATATCTGTCACCAATAGAACAGATAAATAATTTCCTAATCCTAAAATGGCAATTAAAATTAAACTGCACGTATCAACTTGGATGAATCACAAACATAGGTTGCTCAAAGGAAGCAAGGTAGAGGATATATACGGAATGAGACCGTTTACATAATGTTATGTAATAAGTTTTATTGCTTAGAGATGTATACACATGTAATGAAAAATTATAGGAACAGGGACGGTATGGGGGGAATTACACAAGTAGGAGTCAATGTGTTGGTAATGGTTTATTTTTTAAGCTGAGTATTAGTTATGTATTCCTTATGCCTTTAAAAATATTGCTTGATCTTTAAAAGGCTGAGTGGGTATGAAAGTTCTTTATATTTAATAATTTTATTTAAAAAAATTTGAGGATCTTTCCAGACTGGCAGTAAATCTGTCATCCCATGAAATCTTAAAATGGAAACGGGTAACTAAAAAGTGTAACAAAGTAATGGGGATGTTATTTTGATTCTTATCTCAAAATTGAAGGCTTAAAGTCTTTCCCTTATGTTTTTACTTAAACCATTCTATGGTGTGTTTTTAAGAAGTTGGATAGTATAAAACTAATTATTATGAAGTGCCTTTTTCTACTTAAGGAATGTTAGTAACCAAAGTTAGTTTCCAATCAAAATTTAACTTGTTTACATAAGCATTTTGGAGGGGCTATCCATTCTGTTTTTATGTAATTGGTATGGAAAGTAATTTTTCTTAAAAGGATGTTTGTACATGTTTCTTTCTTCCATGTGAGTTCATGTAAAATTGAATAATGAATAACATAGTGATGCTGAATTTGTGATTTTAAGGGCTCCCTGGTTTATTTAAATTAATTTTTTTACAAAGGTGCACGCCCCAAGTTTGCACGCCGACACAGTATGGAAAACATGGAACTTATGAAGTTAACACCAGAAAAGGTTGGTAGTTTTTATGTTTTAAATTTCTTGAACTATTACAATGTTCAATAGAATTACAAAATGTTTTTATTGTAGTTTATTTTTCTTATTCATGGATTCCATATTTACAAGTTTGGCCAATCGCTAAAATTTATTTTTAACTTCCAAATATTCTTGTTCTTTTCCCCCCTGTGTAAGGTCTCCTATTTTGTTTTTTGTTTTTGTTTTTGTTTTTTTTTTTATTTGAGGTACAATCTACATACATCAGTTTCAGGTGTACAACATGATTTGGTGTTTGTGTAAATTGGGAAACAGTCACCACAATAGTCCAGTTAGCATCCATCACCACATTTTCAGAATTTTTTTACGAAGAGAACTGATTTCCACCCTTAGCAACTTTTAAATATGCAGTGTTATTAATAGTCACCATGCTGTACATGACATCTTCATAACTTGTTTTATAACTGGAAGTCTGTACCTTTTGACTCTTCACCCACTTCATCCCTCGCCTCACCCGCCTTTGGCAACTGCCAGTCTGTTCTCTGCATCATTGAGCTTGGTTTACTTTTGCTTTTTTGTTTTATTTTTATTTTTTTTCAAATTCTACATGTAAATGAGATCATATGGTATTTGTCTTTCTCTGAATTATTTCACTTAGCTGGTTTCACGTAAGGTCCATTCATGTTATCAAAAGGCAAGATTCATTCCTTTTTATGACTGAATAATATTTCATTATATATGTGTGTGTGTGACACAGGACGTGTTCTAAGAAACGTTAGGCAGTTTTGTCACTGTATGAACATCCTCAGGTGCACTAACACAGACCTGTTGGTACGGCCTACTGCATGCCCAGGCTGTACGGTGTAGCCTGTTGCTCTGAGGCTACGAGCCTGAATAACATGTTACTCTACAAAACAACACGAGATTAAATCAAGCGCAAGAGAAAATGACGTGCTCAAGGGATGTGGTAAACGTGAGATGTATGTGGCTGCTGTCGGTGTAACATACCATGTTTTTCAGCAAACTTTTTATTAAGTAGAAAGAGTACTCTCTAATGGTAAAAAGTGTAGTGTACTAAATCTATAAACCGGCAATAGTCATATGTTGTCATTACCAATATATACTGTAGGCAGTGGTGCTAGACTTCTATGACTAGCAGTGCAGTGACTTTGTTTACACCAGCATCACCACAGACACAAGTCATACACTGTGCTGTGTCACTAAGCTATAGGAATTTTTAAACTCCATTATAATCTTGTGGCACCGCCATCGTATATTGTCGTTGACCAAACATCATTCAGTGCATGACTGTATACCAGAATTTCTTTATCCATTCAGCCACCAACGGACACTTAGGTTGCTTCCATATCTTGGCTATCGTAAGTGATGCTGCAGTGAACCTAGGGGTACATATATCTTTGTGAGTTAGTGTTTTTTTCGTTTTTTTCAGATAAATACCCAGAAGTGAAAGTGCTAGGTTGTATGCAGTTCTATTTTGAATTTTTTTGAGGAATTTCTATACTGTTGCATAGTGGCTGCACCAATTTACGATCCCACCAGACGTGTACAAGGGTTTCCTTTCCTCCGCATCCTTGCTATCACTTGTTTAATTTTTTTTATGATAGCCATTCTGATAGATATGAATTGGTATCTCCTTTTGGTTTTTATTTAGTGTTAAGGTACCTATATGAGTTCCTCATAAATTTCGGATATTAACACATCGATGTGTCATTTGTGAATATCTTATTTTAGTAGTTTTTCATTGTGTTGATGGTCTCCTTTGCTGTGTAGAAACTTTTAAGTTTGATGTAGTTCTATTTGTTTATTTTGCTTTTATTGCCCTTGCCTGAGAAGACATTCCATAAAGATAATGCCCAGACTTATGTCACAGAGTTCACTGCCTATGTTTTCTCTTAGAAGTGTATGGTTTCAGGTCTTACATTTAAGTCTTTAATCCACTTTATTTTTGTATGTGATATAAGTCCATTTTTTTATATGTATCTGTCCAGTTTTTCCAGCACCACTTATTGAAGAAACTATCTTTACCCCCATTGTGTATGCTTCCCACCTCTGCTATAAATTGACAGTGAAAGTGAGGATTTATTTTGGGGCTCTCTGTTCCATTGATACATAAAATGTTTTTATGCCAGTATCATACTGTCTTGATTATTTGTAGCTTTGTGGTATAATTTGAAATCAGGGAGTGTAGTACCTCCTACTTTGCTCTTTCTCAAGGTTTGAAAATATCTTTTTCCTACTTTCACATTTGATGGTAATTTTGCTATGGAATTATTGGTTAGAAATAATTTCCTTCATAACTTGGAGGACGTTGATCCACTGTGTACTCTTCAGTGTTTTTGTTGAGATGTCCAAATAACTATATAGAGACATTAAAATCTTTTCACATTTCCACTTGGAATTTGGGAGTGGTTTTATGTTCTAACATCAAGGGCCATTTACTTTTGCTTAAATTAATAGATCCTGAAATCTACTCTAGCAAATAATTCACCCTTTATAACCTGTGTGAGAAAAAGAATTGAAATAAAAAATCATGTTCCGTTGTGTTTGCAGATAGCTGGTTTTGTTCACTTACTAGCTACTTGTCTTATTGAGATAATTAGCCTCAGGGCAGGAGTTATTCTAATTTGTGCCCCATGGGGGAATATTATGGGTTGATGGTAGAGGTTCTATAACTTCCAACTCCACACTTAAAATCTCTGCATTTGACTATATGCGGACCTATGAAAAATGTGCCTCATTAAATCATCAGTTACTACATAACATGGATTTTTTTAGCTATTTGCAAACACTTGAGATTGACTGTTAAAGCTGCAAATGTCACATAGGTAGTTACCATATGTACTCTACATTTATCCTTTGCACTCAATAAATATTATTTTGAGTCAATTATTTGAAGGTTGTTAAGCAAAACAGAAATTCATAGAACAAATTAATGGCTGCCAGATGGGAATGGGGCTGGGTGCTGAGAAATGAGAAGGAATTAAGAAGTTATTGGCAGTTACAAAAGAGTCACAGGGATATAAAGTACAGCATAGACACTATAGTCAGTGATGTAATAACTATGGTGCCAGGTGGGTACTCGACTTATTGAGGGATCACTTCATAAGTTATAAATTGTCTCATCGCTATGCTGTACACCTGAAACTAATATAATATTGTACATTTCAAATTTTTTAAAAATTAAAAGTGAATCTATTTTACGATTTAAAGTTAGTATTTTAAACCAGATCTAGACCTATTAAAATTGCTGATTGTTTTGCCTATTCAGAATCTATTGCTAATGAAAACAGTATAGTGCTACTGACAAAAAATTACTACTGCTTTGTTTTAGATGTTAAATTTTACTGTTAAAATTCTACATACATCTAAAATTTCCAGTTGTAAGATTTTTAAGTAACTCACATCTAGAATAAGTTTGGTTCCTTCTCTGATCAAATTTTATTTTTATGAAGTTTTGACAAACTTTGTTTCTTATTCTTAGGTTCTTAAAAGCCACTATTTTAATATTTTGATAATGAGAAATCCGTAGTATATATTTGGTACAAGCTGGTGAAAACAGTGAAATGTCCCCAGTACTGACTGAGCGAAGATGGCAGGTTGAATATACAAAACAAGAGAGTTTTGGTGTTTTTTCTTTGTGTTTATAATTTTGTAGGTACAGAACTGGAACAGTGAAATTCTTGCTAAACAAAAACCTCTTATTGCCAAACCTTCTGCAAAGCTACTCTTTGTCAACAGACTGAAGGGGAAGAAATACAAAACTAGCTCCTCCACTAAAGTTCTCCAAGATGCCAGCAATTCCATGGATCACCGGATTCCGAGTTCTCAGAGGGTAGGTTTGAAACGAGTTTTTGAGTACAGTAGTCCCTCCCCCCCATCCACAGTTTTGCTTACCAACATTTCAGTTACCTGTGGTCACCTGCAGTCCACAGATATTCAACGGAAAGTTCCAGGATAAACAGTGCGCGAGTTTTAAGTTGTGCACTGCTCTGAGTAGATGAAATCTTGCACAGCCGGGCCCTGGACCAGCCCTTTGTCAGCGCATCCGCGCTGTGGACGTGACCTGCCTGTCAGCCACTTGGCAGTCTTCTCAGTTATCAAGTCAGCTGTCAAGATACGACAGTGGCTGTGTTCAGATAACCCTTATTTCACTTAAAGATGGCCCCAAAGCCCAAGAGCAGTGATGCTAGCAATGCGGACCTGCCCGACTGTGTCACTATTATTTGCATAATTCAGTATCGGAAGCAGTTCCCTGAGTCTGAGGTCTATTTCTTCAGCCTTAGAAATACAAGTATTAAAAACTAAAATAACTAGAAATGCTTTTTGTTGGATTGAAATAACCTTTTATTCACCATGTTGTTATCTTGTATTTTTTTTACAAAGAAAAACGTCAATTTTTAATTTTCATCTTTACTAACGTCTACTTTACGTGTATCAAGATACTGTTCCACTGATGGTCTGAGGATGAAGTTGGAATACTTAGATTTTCTCTCACTATTTCAGAAAATCAGTGCAGATACTATTGGAGACGAAGGGTTTTTTGACCTCCTAAGCCGATTTCAGAGCAATCGGATGGATGATCAGCGGTGCTGCTTACAAGAACAGAGCAGTGGGACAGCTCCGGCCGCGGCTTCGTCCACTCCCCCGAGAGCGACGCTGAAGAGTGAGTTATGCTTCTCCCCCGTTCTCATAGTTCTCTGATCGCTGAGGTTTTTCTGAGAATGTAGTTCTCATCATAGGAGGTACAATAAATGAGCCTGAATCTAGGTATCTCAAATGCTGTCATCTGTACAGTTCAAAATAAGGTTCTGTTTCCGTTTCCCCAGGTTTATCTAATTCTTGTCCAGCGTACTTTCTCCTGACAGTATCATCCTTCCTAGTTTCTTTGGGGTTGGGGGAAAAAATCTAACTTTAGCAAATAAAAAATATCATATGCCTTATGTGCAAAATGCAAATGCTTCTTATCAGAATTAAAAAGCCAAGACAGACTGAAGAGGAACCTCCCTCTGGTGAAGGCTAAAGCTAAGGCCTGCCTCAGCCTCAGCCAAGTGTCAAATAGGTGACAAACTTTTTTGTTTACGCTACCAAAAGGCTTCCTCTCCATTAGGGCAGGACTTGCCAGCGGTACTTAACTCTGTTCAGTTAGCTAAATGGTTCCTCTCCAGGGTATAGAATAAAAACACTGTCTCATCCATACTGGTTTGAGACAAGAAAAACTACGTTCCCAAATCTAGCCCCGTATGTTGTAAAAGTATATTTTGGGTGGGCGTTAGATAAAGGGAGGTGTAGTCAACCTGAATGGCCACCAAGAGCAGCATCTGGAGCACTACGGGATCCCCTCTTCCCAGCAGTGACTGTTCAGTCCCGACACCCGCCCTGTCCCCCTGCTTTGGCTGTCACTGACAAAGCCGAAAGGATCTGTTACGTATAAAACATGCTTAAATATTTTTATAACGTGTGGATTTTCTTCCTGTTCACAGCACCATCTGTTTCCGTGGTGTCCCCCAACACGGACGAGTTTTTAGACCTCCTCGCCAGCTCACAGAGCCGCCGCTTAGATGACCAGAGGGCCAGTTTCAGTAATTTGCCAGGGCTTCGCCTGACGCAAAACACCAACCAGTCGGTCCTTGGCCGTCTGATGACTAATGACAGCAAAGAGCCCGACGAAGACTTCTTTGACATCCTTGTAAAATGTCAAGTATGTCTGCATATTTTTATCCTTTTGTATCTAGCTCAGATGCAGCTGAGAGCTTTGGTGGCATTATAATTCTGATTGGGGAGGCAATCTGTTATTCAGGGGCCCATCAGACGCCATAGATACTTGTGGTAGCTTCTTGTTTTGTATTCCTTTTGGCTGATGAGGTGAGATGTTGTTGGTTGAGAGAAGACTATAAAGGATACAGGACAAGACCTAGAAAGGAGCCATTCTTTCTGAATTTTAGGAGATAGCATCAGGAGAAACGTACATATTGAGATAGTTTTCATATTTTAGCTTTTAATTATTAACCAAAGTGGTTAAGGAATATCTCAAATTGATTGGGCAGGAACATGAGGCAACTAAAGAGCCATTTATTTCCTCTACCTGGCCCTAGTTCTGTTTTCTTATTCATAAAAACATGAGCTATGTACTACCTCATTCCTTCAACACCTCTTATATTCTGGAGGCTATTCCAGATACTGGAGATATACTTGCTTTTTAAAGAATCCTACTTTTTCGTGGGAGACAAGAAGTGTGTGTACGTATTACATGGTGGTTGGAAAAGTGTCTGTTTTAGACACAGCGGTTAGGGAAGACATTTCTGGATTGACATTTGAACAGAGACCTGAAAGAGATGACGCAGTCAGCCACGTGCCTATAAAGACAGCAAGTCTTCCAACGTTCAGTAGGTTCAAGGAATGGCAAGGCAAGGTGGCCAGCATGGAGTGAATAAAAGTAGGGGAGAGTGGTACGAGATGAGGAAGTAGTAATCAGGGCTTAGGTCGCTTAGGCCTGGAAGGGTTCTCGTGTTCCACATGTGATGGGAAGACAGTGGGGAGGGCTCTGCAAGATCATCCTGGCTATTTTTGAAAGATTACAATGGCAGAGGTATTTAGTAGGAAACTAACAATTCAGGCACAAGATGTTGGTGACTAGAGTGGTGGCGGCACTTTGAAGTTATGACCAGTGGGCAATACCTGTTAATAAACCGGATGCTGGGTATGAGGGAGAATCAAGGATGACTTCTTTGGCATTCAGTGAAGTGAAGACTAGAGGAGCAGAAAGAGTCCTGCTGTAGATGTGTGGATTTGGGACACCTAATTAGACATGCAGCGGAGATGCTGCGGCGGCCACTGGACCAAAAACCTGGAGCCCAAGCGAGAAGTAACCTTGGGGTCATCAGCACAGAGCTGGTACTAAATAAAGCTCTGGCCTTTGGAAATCTACCGCGATCGAGGGGATAAGTGTTTTAAAGCGTGTTCAGGTGTGTCAAACGCTGCTAAGAAGCCTAGTAAGATGATGGCTGAGCTACTACTTTTGGCAATATGGAGACTATGATTTTGAAAGATACTGTTTTAGTCATATGATAGGAACAAAGGATTGAATAGGTTGAGGAAAATGGGAATGTGGAAGGAGGAATAGTAAAATTTTCAAGGGGTTTTGCTCATAAAGGAATCATTAGCTGAACGGAGATGATAAAGCATATCTGCTGATGGAAATGATCAAGTAGAGAGGGGAACCTGTGATGTAGACGAATAACGGGGGTTATTGAAGAACGGGTCCTGAAGATGAGAAGGGAAGCAGAGTGATGGGTACAGAGCAAGTAGAAATTCTTTCTGATGTGTTTTATTTTCTCAGCAAACTAAGAAGTAGGGCCATAAACTGAGATTGGAGCATTGTAATTTTGAAAAGGAAGTGTAACATAATTGATTTTGCAAAACTTAAAGAGACAGGATTGCTGACCTATGCTGAAGACTCACTTGAAGTTCATAGTCACTGAAGACAGACCAGTCAGTACAACTGTGTATCTTTTTCCAGTCATAACCAGGTGCTTGAGCTAATCAAGGTTGGTACTTTGCCTGGAGAATAGGATGGAAGGGGAGAGACGCATATGCTAGGGAATGATTTTAGTAATGGACTTCGGAATCTAGGCTGCATCTAAGAAAGGTTTGAAAAGTGGCCATGAGCCCAGTGAATTCAAGAAATACTGAAGACATACCTGATGACAGATTAACATAAAGCAAAATATTGATGGGCAAAATGGGCATTTCTATAATAATGGAGACTTCAATATCCCTCCAGTAATGGGTAGGACAACCAGGAAGAAGAAATTGAGGCCTTAAATAACAGTATAAACCAACATATCTAATAGATATAATTAAACTCAACAATATATGTTTCTCATGTGCACATGGGACATTCTCCAGGATGTCATGTTAGGCCACAAATTAAGTCCTAACAGATTTTAGATACCATATAAACTATCTTCTCCACCCACAATGGAATGAAGTTAGAAGCTAGAAAATTCACAGAAATTAACCAGTGGGTCAAATAAGAAATCACAAAGGAAATTAGAAAATAACTAGAAAGTAATGAAAACACAATATTCTAAAACTTGTGGGAGACAGTGCTTGGGGAAATTTATAGCTGTAAATACTTACATTAAAAAGATCTCAAAACAACCTAACTATAACTTAAAGAGCTAGAAAAAGAAAATTACTGGAAGGAAGTAACAAATAAGAGCTAAATAGAGAAGAGAGAAAATAAACATAACCAAAAGGTAGTTCTTCAAAAAGAGCAACAAACATTTAGACTAAGAAAAATATAAGGGTTAAATTACTAAAATTAGAAATGTAAGTTAGGGGAAGACAGTACTCCTGAGTCTATAGAAATCAAAATTAGAGAATACTATGATTATACTATGATTATTCTATACTGCGTTGGATAACTTAGATGAAATAACCAGAAACACAAAACCAAGACTGGATTATAAAGAAATAGACCCATACATAATTTGTAAGCAGATTTTATCAGTAATTGAAAACCTTTTGACCAAAAAAAAAAAAAGTCCTAGATCTGTTGGCTTTACTGGTGAATCCTACCAAAGATTTAAAGAACACCAGTCCTTCTCAAACTCTTCCAAAAAATTGAAGGGGACATTTCCTATGACTTAGGAAGCCAATGTCGTGCCCTGATAACACTATAAGAAAACTACAGGCCAATACCCTTTTTGAATATAGATGCAGAAGTCATCAAATACTAGTAAACAGAATCCAGCAGCATATTAAAAGGATTACATACCATGACCAGGGATTTATTCCTGGAATGTAATACATTAATAGAATGAAAGAAAAAAAAAAAACAGTATCTTAATTGATGCATAAGAAGCATTTGAAAAAATTCAAAAAAATTATATAAGATTTACGAAATACTTGCAGTTATCATATTTTATGGTAAAAGACTGAAACAAGACAAGGATGTTCACTTTTGCCACTTCTATTCAACATAGTACTGGAAGTTCTACCCAAAGCAGTTAAGGAGAAAAAAAAGTATTCAAATTGGAAAGGAAGAAGTAAAATGATCTTTGTTTAGAGGTGACAGTATCTTATGTGTAGAAAAAACTAGATTTCACATGCACAAACTGTTAGAACTAAAACTCAGCGAAGTAACAGGATATAAAAATAAATATTCAAAAATCAATTGTTTCTATATATTAACAATGAATAGCTTGAAAAGGAAATTAGCAATTCCACTCGCAATAGCAACAAAAATAATAAAATACTTAGGAATTAACTGAGGAGGTAAAGACTTACACAATGTAAACTACAGAATATTTCTGAAAGAAATTAAGAACATAAAGAAATGGAAAGATGGTCACAATTGGAAGACTTAACATTGTTAAAAATGGTAATACGCAGAGTATAATCTACAGATTCAAAGCCATCCCTATCAAAACTGCAGTGACATTTTTTCACAGAAAGAAAAATCTATCCTAAAATTCATGTGGAATCTCAAGGGAACCCAAACAGGTAAAACAATCCTAAGCAAGAAAAACAAAGTTGGAAGACTCACACTTCCTGATTTGTACTGTAATGTACTATAAAGCTACAATAATCAAAACAATGCATACTGGCGTAATGACAGACATAGACCAGTGGAATAGAATAGAGAGCCCAGAAATGAGCCCTCACGGATATAGTATCGACAAGGCTGCTAAGACCATTCAATGGGGAAAGGAATCTTATCAACAAATGATGAAGAACTGGAGATCCACATGCAAAGGCTGGACTCCAACACCGTGTATATAAAAGTTAACGCAAAATGGATCAAGGACCAAAACATAAAGAGTTAAAAGCTTTAAAACTTTTACAAGAAAATGAATGGGGACAGCTTCATGACTTTGCATACGGCAGTGATTTCTTCATTATGACATTAAAGGCACAGGCAACAAAAAATTGAAAATGGACTTAACGAAAATTTAAAACTTCTGTACATCAAAGGACACTATCAACGAAAAGGCAACCCATAGAAAATATTTGCAAATAACATAACTGATAAAGGACTAATCCAGAATGAAGAGAACTCCAAAAACTCAACAAAAAAATCTGACTCAAAAATAAGCAAAGAAACCAAATAGACATTTCTCCAAAAATTTACAAATGGCCTAGGTAGACACAGGAAAAGATGCTTAACATCACCAGTTAGAGAAATGCAAATCAAAACCATAAGGAGATACCACCTGACAGCCATTAGGATGGCTGTTACAGAAACAATCACGTGTTGGCAAGGGTGACTGGGAGCCTTGTGCGCTACAGGTAGGAGTGTAAAATAGTGCGGCGGCTATGGCAGTATGGCAATTCCTCTGAAATTAAAAATAGAATTACCATGCCATCCAGCAATCCCACTTTAGGGTATATACCCCAAACAACTGAGAACCATGGACAGTGCAGTTTTCTGCAACCCCACGTTCACAGCATTATTCACGACACCAAAAGGTGACAGCAACCCGAGTGTCCACTGACAGGTGAATGGATAAACAATGCGGGATATGCATACAATGGAATATTTTTTAGCCTTAAAAACAAAGGAAGTTCTGACACTTGCTACAAGAGGGATGAACCTTGAAGACATGTTGAAAAATAAGCAGTCACACAAGGAAAAGTGCTATATGATTCAGAGAGACAGAAAGTAGATTGGAGGTTGCAGGGGCCGGAGGGATGGGAGAATGCATTACTGTTTAATAGATTTAGAGTTTTTGTTTCGCAAGATGAAAAGTGTTCTGGATATTAATTTGGTGGGGATGATGGCACGTGAATGTACTTAATGCCACTGAACTGTGTGCCTGAAAAGTGGTTAGACTGGTAAATTTTATGTTTATTCTGCCACAATGAAAGATTTATGGAGGAGTACTAGAGAGCATGATCTAGAAAAACAGGGAGGCAGTGGGCCTCATAGGAAGTTTGTTTTGGAAATAAGATGAGAATGACAGAGTCTGGCCGATGGATAAGGCAAAAGAAAAGAATGAAGACACCACCGCAGAGAGGGGGTCTGGGGACTGAGGTGCCCGAGTGCTGGGTGAACTGGAGGACAGTGACATTACCCAGACTTATGACAGGAATGAAGACGGGGTCAGCGCTGACCGGGAGGCCAGCGGGCAGCTGCGCGCTCTCAGGGCTGTGGGGCTAAATGGCAAGGCATGTCTGAGGGTTCAGTAAGTCGTATTCATTGATGCCTAATATGGCAAGATCGTCACCCTTCACTGTCATGCTTGGACACAGGTGACTTGCGTCATAACATCTGACCAAAGACATGAAGCTGTGGCTGTACTGCCCTACAGTATGTTAAGTTCCGATTATATAAGTCATTTTAAAGAAAAAATCTTACTAGCTTACAGGTCTAAAGCTTGAATTTCTGAGACGAGGCAAAAAAGTAATGTTTAAAGCTACATTTTCTCGTTGTGAATGACAGAGACAGCCTAACTTGGTGCTGTCCCTCCCTGCAGTATTTGTTTCAATCTCTCTCTCATAAATTTTTAGGGCTCCAGATTAGATGACCAGAGATGTGCTCCACCCCCCGCTGCCACAAGGGGACCGACGGTGCCTGATGAGGACTTCTTCAGCCTCATCCTACGGGCTCAGGCAAAAAGAATGGATGAACAGAGAGTTCTTTTACAGAGAGATCAAAACAGAGACACTGAATTTGGGCTAAAGGACTGTTTACAAAGTACTGCTTTGCTGGAATTTAAAAATTCAGGAAAAAAATAAGCAAACCACTAGTAGCTACTATGGATGTATTTTTTTTTAAGTGACTTTATTTCCTTTCAGAACTGCAAGGAAATTCAATCTATTTTTTTCCTTAAAAGGAGAAATTATAGCACTATAATACAGCGTAAGGTGTTTTTAGGACGATGTAAGTATATACCCTTTGATAACGGTGTAGCATTAACATCCCCTGGGACACTCACTCGTTGCGGGTGGAGGTGGCTTAGCAGGTGCTGCCTCAGCTTCTGTGATTTCTGCTTGGGACTGTGTTCTTTGGCAACTTGTTCGATTGCTTTACCTATGTTTGTGAAGTAGAAAGTTAAATGAATCCCAGATTACAATTTAATCCTCTTGCTAATTTTAAAAAAAATCTTGACAATGGCTCTTTTTATACTTAACCACTGAGGTAGTGAGAAACTGCTGTCTAGTAAAAATAATGTACCTGACCAACATGTAAAAAAAGTTTAGATTTTTTAAAAATCTACTTTCCTCTCTAAAGAAAGTCTATTTTCAATATATTTTTAGGCCAACACCATTGTAAAAAACTCAAGAAATAAACTTTTAGCATGTTTCAGACTTTGTTTAATTAAAAAGAAAATACGGTTCTGTGCCACTTAACGGTGGGGATAGGTTCTGAGAAACGCCTTGTCGTGACATGCGAACGTCGTGAAGTCCTTAAACCCAGGTGGTGCAGCCCGCGGCAGTGACTGACAGCACAGTAGGTCTGTTTCCACCAGCACCACCACAGACACATAAGCAGTTGTGCTGTGGTGGCTGAAAGGTCATCGTGTGGCGCACGACCACATGTACATCCACATATACGTGGTTGCAGAGTACTGCTATAAACCTTTTTAGTACCTGATATTTAAAAAAAAAAGTTATGTCAAGAACCTAGGCCACGAAAATAACAACAAATGAACTCCTGAAACTCAAGTATGAAAGATATAGGTTAGGGTCTCAGTTGTCCCTAAGCCTTGCCCTCCTCTTCCGAGAAACTGAAGGCTGTTTACAAGGACACGTAAAAGAACACGACATAACGTTTAGCAAAAGACGACAAGGACGGCCTGGAGCAGGGCCCGGACGCAGGCTGAGCACGTGCTGCGGACACCCACGCCAGGAGCCCGTCGGAACCCGTTCACCTCGGGCTGCTCCTGCCCACTCAGCTGGGGTGGGCTCTGGGAAGCTCGTTCTAAAAATCCTTCAGGTGACTTTGATCAGCAGTGAGAATCACTTCTCCACATGGCCAGTGTTTAAAAAAAATGAAGAAAGTTATATAATCTGGGATTACATTAAGGACTCAGGAAAAAATTATACTTAGTTCTAATAAGATCATACAGAAATCCTGTCACAAGTACTTAATACCTGGCTTATGTTTTATGTATTATAATTGGGATATAATGTTCTGGAGATAGCATCCTTCTAAAAGCTGCACATAAGTTTTGCTTTTTCTTATAAAAAATGAACAAAGAGAGCACATCAAGTACAATAATGCAAAAATAAGGGTTTATTTTGTATATACGGTAGTTCTCAGGCCCTGTAAACATTCAGTGTCACTCCATTTAAAAATTACTTTTAAAAGCTGTCTACCCCTTTCTGATTTTCCTAAAAACTTTTAACTATAACCCTTAATTTTAGTGATAAATGCTGGATATACAATAAACAAGGCCACCTCTTCTAGTTATCAACTGGCCTTGATACTCATGTTCCACTTGCGTGACTAAGGCGTCCCTGAATGGCTGTCATCACTCCATGCCAGCAGCAGGCTGCCTCGCTAGCTGTCAGAGCCGACTCCATCCCCAAATATCTATCTGTAATGACAGAATACAAAGGTGAAATTTTACTTAACTTTTATTTATTTATTTTTTTAAGATTTTTGGATTGATAAAAAGTCAGGAGTGCAAAAAGCATGAACTTCACTCTCAGGTACACCACCAGCTGAGGCACTCGGTGCCCTGCAGGGCCAGGTCGTAGCTCAGACACGCGCTGCCCTGGGAGCACAGTCACCTGTGTGAACGTGTCTTGCCCCCAGAGAGGACGACTTTAGATGCGTCAACATTCACAAATCTATTATTCGAATCTGCAGGCTTCCTTTCATTATTGGTTAATATATGCCCACTGCTATAAATTTTTATATAAAATTATTTTTGTATCTCTTGGGAAAAATTACCACTTCTCTGATGAAATACTAAAGATGTTTGTAATATTAAGCTAGAAAATATTAACATGTAAAATTAACTTGTTCCAGACATCTACACAATGCTTCTAGGAGCCAAAAAAAACATAGCAGAAAGCAAATGCTTTGAAAATACTTTTTTTTTTTCCTGATACCAATACCTGAATGAAAATTATCAGACTATTTCTAACTGGTATCATTCTTAGTAAGCAACTGAACATAACTTTTACTTTGAAAGTTAAAACAAAGGATACCTAAATGTATAAAATTAGCTTTTTAGGTAGATACCAGCAAAATTTGTGCTTTTTAAAAAAAGTTTAAAGAAGAATTTTAAAAATCGGAATTAAAAATGTTGATTGTATCACCCGTCTGTAGTTAAGAAAAACTGTTTTCCTTATGGCATTCTTCTCTCTGTATAGATCCCTAAAACTTAGAACTTCATATGGCCCAAACAATATGGTTTGCTATAATATAAATAAGATACTGTAATATATAACAGTCACAACTGCTGGGATTCTGAGTAGCCAGAAAATAGGTCTTAAAAAGCCCGTGTATTTCGTCTGGTGGGGAAAGAACAGCCATTCTCAAAGTCTATTCACTGTATAAAACTGACTTTAAAAGCTGTTATCTAAATTCCCCTGGTGATCAATCATCAGTTCCATCTTAGCTATAAAGGGTGGGTAAGGAAGCAGGCCCAGTAACGGCGGCAGGAACTGAGAGATGGAGGCAGGACAGGACACTACAAAGCCACCTTGCTGTGTGCGTGACGGCCGGCAGGGCTGCCTCCCGCTGTACTGAGGTGCTGAAGTACATACATAAACTTGACAACAGTGGGCTTTCCTTAAAAATAGTTCGTCAGCACCTACCACTTTTGGAATCCAATGTAGGACAAATTTTTCTATTAACTAAAGTGGGTATCAGAAGACTTGCACCAGGCAACACACACTTCAGTTAGCTGGTTCCTATAAATGCCTATTAATAAAACTTCTTCAATGTCCCCCATTCAAACTGGCCTCCTTAATTGTTCACAACTAGTGATGCTCGGCACATGTTCTATAGATCCTGTTCCAGAATTAACGCTTCACAACCTTCTGGGATGTATCTTAACATCAGAGAGAAGTTAAACAGATGAAAGAAATTAAATACATACATGAATTCTGATCAGTAAAAATACTGTTTAAGTTGGCACCTGTGTAGTACATCTCAGAATATTTGTAGTAAACAGTTGTGAAGAGACTACTTTACAAGATCCGAAGACGACCTCGGAGCTGCGGTCTCAGCCTCGTCCGCCTAGCTGCGTGGGCCGCTGTCCGGATCCCCGCCGCCTGCTCCAGCCACAGTGCCTGCGGGGCCGGCCGCGCTGCTGTCCTCTGCGCTGCCTTCGGCACTGGTCCTGGGCTGGGCCTTTGCTGCCGCAGGTGAACCTTCCACACTCCCTGACAGCTCCTGGCCAGAGACAGGCGTGGGAGGCTGGCCGCTTTTAGGACCGATTTCGGTTGGTGTGCTTTCTTCTGGGATTCCACCAATCTCTCTGGGCTTTGTATCCAAAATAGGTGACTTAGCCTATAAAGCAGAGTTACATTTTGTTTCAGTTGTTTAAGTAACATAATGTGATGGTTTAGTAATCAAGCACGTTTAACAAGTTTCTATGCAGATTTGTCTTAAACTCTGAATTCTTTCAAATCCTGATTCCAGTGCTAGACTGTAATTAGGTAAATGTTATGAAGCCCCAAGGAACTATATGTGAAGGAGTGGGACACATGGGACATGCCAGGTGGTTAAGTGACCACCTCAGAAAGGTTCAAGAGGACTGGTGGCCAGGACTGCTAACTCCTTGCCTGCTGAGAACAATTCATTCAACAAACAGGTACTGAGCATACACTAAGTGCTAGATGCTGGGGACGTAGCAGGAACAAAACCCTGGCCTCACTGGAACTGACAGGCTGGGGAGATACAGAGGCAACAAATCAACAACGTATCGTGCTGGAAGTGGGGGCGGTGGTGGGGTCAGACGGCTGTTGGAGTCAGGGTGGCCGGAACACTGTCTGCGAGTAAAAGCCTGAAGAAATGAGGTGAAGAAATGAACCCTGTGAACACGTGAGGGAACGGAATTCCAGACAGCGCAAGGCTCCCAGGTCCAGGACATGTCAGGAGGCCCCTGCGGCGGAAGTGGGGTGAGGGAGGATGGGGGGGAGGGGTCATTGTGATGACAGCGGGGGGCGTGGGCAGATGGAGGAAGCCCCAGGCCACCACAGCAACCCAGCTTTCCCTCCAAGTGGGATGGAAATCCTCCCTGGAGGATTCCCGAGACGAGTGGCAGGTAAACATTAATTATTAAAGCTGAAACGGACATCTAAGTTTTAGACGTGTGCAGAGATGCTTCTCCTTATGAGGAACTCCATGGACAGGGATTCCATAACCGCCTCGGTTCTACTGTGTTCGTAGCTATTTTTCAAATATTTACAATTGCAAATTAAACTGCAAATGATAATACAAATTCTTCTCTCAAACAGAAATGGAAATGTCCCTTTAAATGGCCAATAATGGTGGGAAAAGAGAACTCCCCATTCCGCAGGTCAGAAGTATGGTGTCAACCATGCTAAGTGAAATGAGAGAGACAGAAAATGTTGAACATCACATGTTATCACTTATATGTGGGATATAAACCTAAAAGCAACAAATGAACAAGACAGAGACTTAATGGACATGGACAACAGACTAGTGGTTACCAGAGGGTAAGCGAGGAGAGGGGAGACAGATGAAGTAGAAGGGGTCAAATATGTGGTGACAGAAAGAAATCTAACTATGGGAGGTGAACACAGTGTGAATATGTATATATGTCTTACTGTTAAAGTGTACAGATAAAACTTACTGATTTCATTAACCAATGTCACCATAAAAAATAAATTAATTAAAAAAATAATAAATTCCTGTGTCAAAAAAAGCATAGTGTCGCCAAGTAATATAAGGGTTTGGGAAGGCGAGGTTCCCGACCCCTCCCCAGGCCACTGTTCCAGCTCAACTTCGGGGCTCTCCCATGGGCTCCTGAGGGCTCCCGGCCTGCACTGTGCGGCCTTCTTTCCTTCTCTTCAACGGTAGAAATTTCAGTCATGCTCACTTGTTGGCTTCCTATGAACTGCATACGAAGTACCATCTGTGCTATCAAACTACTGTTAAAAGAGTATTTAGCATAAAAAATAAATCTCATTTCTTCTGAGGGGGCTGGACTAACTTCTGACCAGAAAGGGGAAGAGAGTGTGAATAATTACATCATTAGCGATATAATTAACAGTGAAGGGCAAAAGTTGGCGTACAAACACGTAGCCCAGAGCTCCACAGGAAGCAGAGGCCCAGCGGAGGACAAGGGGGGGACGGTTGCTGACTTACGCGGGGCGCCACCACGGGATGCTCTCGCGCCTCGGTGTCTGGTAAGTCGCACGCCCGAAGCACTTCTGGGCTCTTGGTGCCAGTCTGAAATCCCAAGTCAACATCTCTCTCTCTCAGAACATCTCTTCTACCCTCATACATTTTGTCATAAGGGCCTTGTTCAGTGGGGCCAATTCGCCCCCAATGATAAAACTCTGCATCACCTGCTCCACCATGGGGTCTATAATCAATTTCCTGTCGCCGATGTCTGCCACCTGGCTGGAGAGCCTGGGGCTGTTCTCTTTCAGGACCACCTAAAGGCCTCAGCATGTGAACTGATTTTCCAGCACCGTAGCAGAAGCTCTAGAAGGAAAAGAAATACATATTCCTGAGTACTTAATGTCTGAGTTACAATTAAATTGTGAGGTGCTTTTTATTCAGGGCACTAACAAAATTATGTAATTTAACTTGCGGCATTTAGAGACAAACATGACTGCACTGTTTTCTTGTCAGAGATCTCTTCTTGAATACAGGGCCAGCGCAGCCAATAAAACTTGAGAAATCACTCAACTGGACACACGCTGAACAATGGCAGTTAGGCTGAAGCCTACACATTTAAATTGGAAGGTACTAATTGTCTGATAATTGCTCATATGTTGTCTATACTTATACCCATCACGTAAGGTAAATACTGAAAACTGTTCTAAGCTGTAATCACCATGTAAACATTCTCCCGTAGGTTAATTTTTTTTTTTTTAACCAATACAAACCTGGCTTTAGCTACAGCTAAATTTCGACAGTCATTGACTCAGTCTGAAGGACTTCTCATAGTGTGCCCCACAGACCCCTAGCAAGAGCCCTGAGACTCTTGCGAGGGATGCATGAGGTCAAAACTTTTTGTAATACGCTGATGTTATTCTTTTTCACCCTCTCGTGAGTGTGCAGTAGAGTTTTCTGGGCCTAGAGTGACTTTCTCACTCTGATGGCACATGGGCTGTGTGCTTGTGTACACTAGAATTTCTTAATTGTCTCAGTTTAATTCCTAATGTGGCAAATATCAATAAATAAAACTCATAAACAGAGTGCTTTGTGGTTTTCAGTTCTAAGGAATGCAAAAGGGTCCTGAGAACAAAACTTTTAAAAATCACTGTACCATAATTACTATTTGAAGGCAGAAGCAGCAAAACGCCTTTGCTTAGGCAGCAGATGAAGCAACAAGATGGGTTTTTGCTTACAATTTCAGTTTCAGAGACTAAACTACTACTACACAACTAATGTCACCTAACAAAACATACCCCTAAACCACTGAGTCCTGTAAGCACAAGCCAAAAAAAGGAGAACAAAACAGAAACAATTTCAAAATAAATACAGCATAGCGAATTTTGTGTCCTTGGGGAGGAGGACAATCCTTTAACAATTTCCGTGGCACCTCCGAGTTCTTTATGATTTATTTGGGTAAGGGGTGAAACGAACAACAAAAAAAGCTCAAGAGGCCATGGATGAATGATAAGTAACACTCTTTCTTCATAAACGTCTGTCCTGGAGCTCCAGTCTGTCTGTCCGTACACTCGCCCCTTCCACACCCCTGACCCTTCCCTTCTCAGTGCGGCAAACACTCAGACTGAAATAAGAAGGCACCCTTTCTCCAAGAGGACAAACAACTGATTTCATGTGTGTTAATTCACCAAGCTTAAGGAACACATTTAAAAAGGTATCATTTGAAATCACCGCCATGACGTCTGTAATCAAAGTCAAGCACCACTTACGTGCAAGCACAAACGAAGCCGTATCACTTAAAATTCCCCTTTTCCTACCATTAAGCAGGACTTAACCCGATTATTAGGCTTTGTCAAAGCCTAACAACTTCAGCATCAGTTAACTGTCAACAACGCTCCGTACTAACCACGACGGCCAGTGCCATAACTATCAGCACTGGGATGTGAAGTAAAACCGGAATCTCCTTCATGAGCGCTCTAATGAATTCGCCAATCCCTTTACCGATGTGCTGCAATGGCTCGGAGACAAAGTTGGTGAATGTAACCGCCAGGGCCTAAAACAAAAGGTAAAAGCAACTTAATTTTTTTCCCCAAAGGATTCTGAGGCACACAGAACAAGCCAAAATTCACTGGGCATTGAAGCTGAAGTTATGTTATATAAATCAAAATGCTGTCATATGCTTTTAAAAATGTGAAGATCTCTGTGCAACAGTTTTTTTTTCTAGAACAAATATTAATGACTAAAAAATACTACCAATTTTTTTAATAAATAAAAGGAATTTTTGACTTATTTTGTGCAAGTACGTTTTATAAAATAATACATACCTTTGTTGGTGGGACCAACCAGATAGGGTTGACTAATAAGAGCTCATAGTATTTTTGGCATGGGTCATCTCTGAAGGTGCATGAACTTTTAAGCCATTCTATTTAGAGACAGAACACTGAGTCATTAAAAAAAAAAAAAGTTATATTTCATTCCCAAATAAGGCAATAAGGCAATATTTTAGTTTTACTACCGACACTACCACCAATTTAAAATTTTTTGAAATAGACTACCTATAATGCTGATTTAAAAATCTTTTATATGTCCAAAATGTTTATTTAAAAAACCCAAATTGTATAAATCTTATGCAGATAAAATACATTTTACAAAGATTTCTAAAAGGTAACTATTTAAAAGCTGTTCTTTACGCATATAAATGAATCCAAGTAAAACTGGGGAACTCTGAGTGAGACTGGTGAAAATTATACTGAAGTCGCTCTCCGGGCTGTGATATTAGTATGTTGTATTTGTGTAGCTGTGCAGGATGTTAGCACTGGGGGAACATGCGTAAAGGGTGTACGGGATCAGTATTATTTCTTAACTTGTGAATCTACCATAATCTCAATAAAATTTCAATTTAAAAAGACAGTTCTTATTTTATAAAATATTAGAACCTCAGTTCTCCCAATTTTTCTAAACCAGGCTTACATTAGGCACTAGCCTGAGCTAAAGGTGGCATTTAGTTGTCCCCTGAAGCCAGGAAGCAGGCTGGGTTGGTTAAGATCCCATAACTTCTTAACAAACATTAATTTTAGACACCTGGATTTGTAGAACCTGCTGAGATTCTATCCTGGATCAGTCATCATGGACTGGATTTATAAACTGCTTTGAACATTAAACATTCCCACTGCTAGATATATATAAGTACAGGCAGTCAACGTTAGTGAGAATGTTTATAAAATCTGTTAAAAAAAAAAAAAAAAGTAAAGTAATTTTCCCCTTAGTAAAAAAACAAGAGTATAGTAAAACTACAACATAAGATTTTATTAAATCAATACAAGGAGATTAAGTCTAAGATGGATACTAATTCATACATGCGTTGATTCACTTCTTCAATAAACTACTGCTGAGGACCTAGAATGTGCTAAACGCTGTGGTAGGAAGTAGATGAGCGAAGTGGCACAAGACCCTTCACAGGCTGATGGAGGCAGACAGACATCATCACAGGCAGCACAGACAGTCCCTATTCCTTCCCTGTGACCTTGCACGAACACAGAAGTCTCTAGTCTGAAACCTAAGACTCCTGCATGTTCTGCTGATAGCAAAGATTTCCATCACAGAAAGCCTCCGTGTGGCATTTTATCATTTCTTTTTAATTGTTTTCTCATTCTCAGACATTCTATTCAAAAGAAGGTGAAGCGAAACACCACCTTACCCCAGAGGCTTCCGGCCCAGTCCATCTTCTCAGCACACACATCGTTTAACGGCTCCATCTTGGCGACCTCGGCCTGATGCTTTGCGAACGCGAGCTGACCAACACCAAACGGAAACTGTGAACCACACTCGAAATATCTTCGTTCAAAGCGTGTCCTCACCAAGCACCAGACTGATTAAAATTTTTTAGTAGAAAAAGTAGCTCTTTCCAGCTCATGGCAAAGAAAGTCTTAATGCAGCAAATAAGCATAAAGAACTAAAACTGCCTTCTTTGTAAGTAATTATGAGGAAGAAAAACCTTTTCACTGAAAAGGTATTTTTTTAAAAAAAAATTAGTTCAAATATAGTTCATACCATGCCCCAAAATACAGCGATATATATCTGTTAAATGACTACTTCTCATTTTATGATAAAATGGTGTTTTGCTTTGGATGGTTTTCAGCACAAAAGGCCTACATAAAGGTAATTATTTCTTTTATAAATCAAAGGGGAAATCATTGAGATTACAGTATTCAAATAACCTTCCTTCCTTTAATCCATAAATAATTATTAGTTCTAGAAGCTATGAAACTTAGAGCAAAGGGTTAAAAAAAATCACAATGATTTGATCATGAATTCAGTGAAAATATCTGGCTACTTGACTCACCCTGCTAAAAAAATCGAACATTTTTCTTTGATGATATTGCTATTCTGACAGGAACAGTAGTGCTTTTTTAAAATTTCTATATACAGCATGATCCCAATTTTGAAAGAATTAAAATTTAGAAAAAGAATTGGAAAGAAATGCCTCAAAATACTGACAGGGAATATTGCTAAAATATCTCTAGGTGATAAAATTATAGATGATTTTTAAAATTAAAATTCCCTGTATCTATCTTTTCTACATTCTTTACCATGAACATACAACTTTTACATTCAGAAAATAACCTTAACTTTTGAAAACTAATATTTTGATACCATTTCTAGCAAAGAATAAAAGAACATATCCCAAATCAAATAAGAATTTTTAAATGTGTCTACCTAGCTCTATTCTGATTTAGCTGTCCAGATGCCACCTATCAAGAATTGAGTTGTGAAAATTAAAACTGAACTGTCTTCAAACTAGTCAAGGACCCAAAAAAGCCAGGTACAGCTGGGTAGTTGCCCGTTACCCCCTCCCCCATCTCCAATCACTGCCACTGATCTTCATCTGAGGCAAGGTTATATACTAGCACTAAATGGGTTATATTCTTCTTTTATTATGAAATAACATTTAAAATTTTGAAAACATCCCACTGACTTAATACCTTGTATAAGTATATCCAATTCCATCCCAAACTGAAGAGAAAACTGATGAATAAAACACGTCTCAGCTGGGTGTACCAACGAACATATGTCCACAGCTCGGTAGCTACTAAGACCACGATGCAGAGCAGACACAGAAGCACCTCCAAAGCAGAAAGAAGCAGAAAGCAGAGTCACTGCCAAGGCGTCATGCCCACCCAAAGTGATAACGATCAACAAAAACATAAGAACTGGCCTCAAATACACAAAATTATTTGTACCCTTTGCTGCAAGTCCATCACGGTATGAGTGACTTAGTACAGGTTCTTAATTATGGTGGAGCATTAAAAGTATTTTAAAAAGAAACCGTCTGCCTTATCCCAACTTACCATGAACACATTATAGGGGTCCACGCCAAAGTAATCTTCAAATCGCCACTTCCACGCTTCAAAATCATGAACTTTAAAATTAATTAAAATATCACTTAGTGCATCATCCAAGGCTCCTGGCTTCCAGTCTTCTCCACTGAGAAACTTCTGTATCTCTAACAAGGTTTGTCTTTTAAGGATAATCTCAGCATCGTAATGCATATCACCGCTGTTTTCATCAGGCTGAATTAAATTTGCCAAAAAATCAACAGAAAAGAGACTTTTATCATTATGTTACTCAGTGAAACATTTAAAGACAAAAGCCAATTTGGAACTAAATATATAATCTAGTTCACAATATTTCACACATACAAAATAACAATACCCACCTATGTGTCACAGGCCAACAGGAAAACCAATAATACATGTGAAAACATTTCAAAGATTCTAACACTCTAGGCAAGTAGGTGACATATATTTGACTAAAATACAGTAGATTCTTGCTATTTGCAGTAGTTATGTTCTATAAAGTCACCTCAAACACGAACCAGCAACCCCTGAACCATGGCTCCACAAGAAATACGAGGGTAGGTTCCTGAGAGCACATTCTCATCAGCCAGTCGATACGTAACCTTCTTCATGTGTTTCTGTTTAAAGACACCTTATTTACTATATACTGTTGGTTCATTAACACCGAACTCGCAGCCGATAGCATTGTAACCGAGGCCTATAGTGAGCTCACGGAACAGATACCTTCTCTGTAAGGCACATCGCAGCCTTCCTGCACTGAGGTACAGCAGCCAGTGTGCCACCTGCTGCGTGTAGTGAAATAACCACACACACTAAAAACGGCGTAAAAAGCGTAGCCCTATGTAGACCATGAAAAAGCACACGTTTACGGGGTGAGAGCCGACACCAGAAGGCGGAACGCAGCCTCGCTGGAGCCCAGCTGGGAACGGGCACATCAGGCCGCTCTGCGCACAGCTGAGTGACCGACCAGGACAGGCCCACGACGCTGAACTGGGGTTACGAATGAGGTTCAGTGAGCAGGCGAACCTGCAAACGTGGGATCCAAGATTATGAGGGTTGACTACGTATCTTTACCTTAAGATTAAGTTTATGATTTTCCATTCACTGACAGTTTACAGCGAGCCTAAAATTTACAGTGGTACAAGAAAAATAAAAGGAACCTCAAAAGGCAGTTAAATTTGAGTTTCATGAACATACATGGTATTTATAACCATCTTTAGTAGTGTGAGTTCAGGTTAGCAAAATCACCGTAAACATTTTACGTTCATTAATCAGTTAACATAAATAAGAGAAATTGTTTTTTCTTTTATAAGAGTAAATGCAGATATTTATATAAAAATATAAAATAAGAAAAACCAAAGTGTCATGCAAAATTATAAATCATCAGGAAAGAAAGTAGTCATTGATTAGGATTTTTTAAAATCCAGGAGCTATGTAAAGATCTCCCATCTTCATTTTAAGTATTTTCTGGCTGCCTGTTTCCTCATCTATAAAAACAGGCTTGTTCCACCGCACAGTTATCAGACTCGAACTACAGGGTGCACAGATGAGAACATCTGCTTTTTCACTTTCAAAGTAAGGTGAGATTATTAAATTATTCATCTAACATTCCTTTCCCTTGATGTTCTGACTGCCCAAAGTGAAAATAATGACTATAAAAAGTGGAATCTTAACATTAATTATGGATAATATGCACTCGATATGCAAGTCCTTAAAGCAGCACTTGCCACAGTAAACAGCTAAGAGAAAAAACTGCTTAAAACACATTTCTCTTTTCCTCAACATATAATGACCTTACATCACCCGAGGAAGAAAGTGTAGAAGTGGTAGAAAACAAGTAAGGGCCAGGACAGAATTCCCTTACCAAATCAGGAGTTTATTATGGTTCCGACTATTTAGTAAAGTTCAAGTAGCAAATTTAAACCCCCACTCAATTACGTAGTGCGGCATGCATGGAGCTGAGTACGTAAATCCCCACGATCTAGAAGAGGCGTGGTCTGCACTGCTCGCCTGCCTCCCACCAAACCAGTGGAAAGGGTGTTGCTAACTTTAATCCTGCATGAACAGATTTGGTAAAAGAACGAACCAGGTATTCTGTTAAAGCATGATGCTTTATCACTGCTTTATATAATTGAAATTAATAATGAAAATATCCCCTACACTGATTACTATCACACCACCAATACTCACAAGTCCAAGCTTTTTGGTTTCAATTAAAATCTTATTTAAGTATCTCCTAAAAACAGGATTGCTTTGACTTTCACAGTCTTTCATCTTTTTCTTTTCACACTCATCAATCTGTAATCACAAAAATAAAAACAACAGTTAGCATCAAGTTTAATGTAAGTGTCAAGTTTCTAACCTGTGGCCTCATCAAGATCAAGGTCATGAGCTGGTTATTTTTATCAAGTTTGCATTTTCATCAAGCTTGCATTTTTATCAAGTCTGCATTAAAATGTGGAGCTTGTCTGTCTGTGGGTTCTCTCTGCAGAGGGCAAGGAGGCAACAAATGAGTAACACCTGTCCTGCACTTAGTCCTGACTGGCAGATTTTCTACTCACTTTCATCAATTTTAAAGCTGAAGATCATGAAGCAAGGAGGCAGAGATGTGGATAAGCACAACATCTGGACCAATCTGTCTCTTCCTCATTCCAAAGTAACGAAAGAAAAGGAGCAAAGGGAGGGAGAAAAGGAAGAAGGATATATAAAGAGACAGAAAGAGACACAGAGACAGGATGAGGCCAAAATAAGAAGTGAAGCATAAAGCACTTCTTGCATGAGTGTATTACTCTGGGCCTTTTACGAACTTCTGTCAACAACTGATCATCCTCTCCTGTCCGGGTCACGTCCGGAAACCAAGAACTGTGGCTTCTCCAGAGCGTCCTCCAGATGGCAGCTCCTCAGCACACGACTCCTCAGCACAGGCTTCCTGTGAGCATGGCTCCATGAGCAAATGGTCACGTTGCCAGATGAGGGTACCGTGTCTCTTACAGACGTCAGAATTTGTGATAAGAAACTTTTTTTTTTCAATTGAATGTGGACCACGCGTTGAGTTGCGCTTGAAAATGGGCGTCAGATGATAAACAAGATAACCAGCACCGAACACAAACTCAGGACACCTGAGAGAAAAGTTGCATAGCAGTTCCCTTGCTTTCAGGCAAGGTTTACTAACCTTTAAAATGTTTTACATTTCTCTTTATGAGAAATAATGATTTAAAAAAAAAAAACAAGGACTCAAGATTCCATTTTACTAATCATGTTTTTACACTGTTTGAACGAAAGTCACAAACAATGGAATGAAAAATTTCTGTAAAAGGGCATTTCTGCATTTTTTTACTGTGCAGTCAAGCAAACTCACTACACCACAAAACCCCGTCAAATGGAAGCAAATTTCACCCATTTCGTTGCCAGCATTCAGGTGAGGCAACATCCACGCTCGGTAAGAACCACAAGCAGGCGCTCACAGATCTCCAAGGGAGACGGACTGGGCTCTCAGCCAACAAGCAAGCCCCGAAGCTGGAGAAGGCCCGCCTTCACTCTAGCTCCTCCCTACACTTGTGTCTCCTCCCTCGGCTGCACAGCTTGCCTTTTCTACCTTGGAGAAGTCTAATACTTTCCTCTTCTCAAACCCTTGTCACAGCCTCAGTCTGAAGCCTCAGCACTGCTGGACCTCCGCCCCCTCCAAACTGCCACCAGCTCAGCCAGCCTTCACAACCAACAGAGGCCGCTTCTCACGGCGTAAGCTGAAACCCCGGAATGATCTTGACGTTTTTCCTCATAAACTACTTCAGCCACATAAACAAAAAAATTGAATAAATGAAGCAATTACTACAAACTACTTTATAATAACCCCTTATATCTGTAGGAGTAACTCTTCCGCTTATAAACTGGTAATAGGCACACTTATTCACTTGCTACATTTGTCATGAGTCTCCTATGTCCCAACAGGTAATGGAAAATCAAGGAATCCTATCAATTGTCCCAAGAAATTTTCAGTCTGGTAAAGAAATAATTACAACATAGTGAGATAAACGTTATTACAGGAAAATAAAAGTACTATTTAAAAGAAAAACAAGACCAGAGTAACTAAAGAGAAACCAAGACTAGAGTAATTAAAAAAAAAAAGTTACTCCCGAGTAACATGCGTTTGCCCTGTGCGGGTCCACTTATACGCAGTATTTTTATACAGTATCGTAAATGTATTTTCTCTTCCTTATGATTTTCTTAATAATTTTCTTTTCTCTGGCTTACTTTACTGCAAGAATATAGTATATGATACATATAACATACAAAGTACGTGTTCATCAACTGCTTACATTATTGGCAAGGCTTTCACTCAACAGCAGGCTATTGGTTTGGGGGGAGTCAAAAGTTATATGTGAATTTTCAACTGCGAAGGAAGTTGGAACCTTTAACCCCCCCCAATGTTCAAGGGTCAACTGTATGTATAAATTGTACAGTACACAGAAACACAAATGCAGGAATACAGACAGCAATTTAATGTACTATAAATATAAAATTCATAAATGAAAGAAAGCTAACCTTATGAGTTAAAGAATCAAGTCTGCTGTAACACTCTGACAATTCATCAGCCGTTGGCAAGTCAGGACTGACCTCTTTTTTCTCTGAGATGCCATATTTCTCCTAAAGCAGAGAAAGGGTTTATTTAACAGTTGTAAAAATAATCTATGGTTAAGGAAGACTAAAATTTTGACTTCATTTTCTGACTTTGCTTGTTATATTCTTCAACTGTACTGAACCACCGTAAAATTAAAAAAATCTCAAATTTATATACTAGTTAAGAACTAAAATCAACTTAGTTTGCTGCTTGATGAGCTTTACATTCAAATTCAAAACAGAAAACCAGGTGAGGTTAAAATAAACTCAGACTAAGAGAGTCAGGAAAGATGTTCTGCATGATTGTTAATCGCAGATACATGACTCTCGTAGCTCTGTGTAAACATGAACAAAAGTAGACTATTTCCATCACAGAACTGACAAGGTCTTACACACAAACATGCAAATCTAATACCTGAGGTTTTCTCATTGTTCCTGAAGCCGCATCATAGTTCAGCATGTCTGTGGGGTCGATCCAGTCATCGTCGTAAGCATAACTGGTTATCAGCCACAGACATTCACAAAGGAGCAGAGAACACCGCATCCTGCATGAAGGCTAGAAACAATTTGTAATAGATATAATGAAATATAATTATTTTTAGAAAAAAATTGATTTGTAATAAAAACCATCTATTTTCTCCCAGTGCTAAGATAAGGCTTTCTTTTTGAATAACCAAAATAAAACTCAGTAAAAAGGTATTATGAATACATACACACACATATTCTCATTGAGACAAAACAAGGGATTTTCCATATGATTCGGCAATTCTATCCCTAGGTATGTACCCAGGAGAAATGAAAATATATGTCCACACAAAAACTTATACACAAATGTTTATAGCTGCATGATTCAAAATAACCACAAAGTAGAAACAACTCATATGTAAATGGATAAATAAAACGTGCCATATCCATATAATGGAATATTATTAGGCAATCAAAATAAATGAAGTACTGATACATGCTACAATATGGATGAAGCTGGAAAACATTATGCTCTGTGAAAGAAGTCAGTTTCCATGAACTGTATATTATGATTCCATTTATATGGCCAGAAAAGGCAAATCTATAGAGACAGAAAGTAAATTAGTAGGTGCTTAGGGGTGAAGTTACATTAAGGGACAGAAAGATAGTAGTTAAATGGTACAAGGTTTCTTTTTGAGGTTATGAAAAATGATCTAAAACTGATTGTGGTAATGGTTCTATATATCTGTGAATATACTAAAAACCAACCAATTTAAATGAGTGAATTGTATAGCATGTAAATTATTTCTCAGCAACACTTAAAAAAATCCACAGGTATTTTAACCAAATTGTCCCCCACCCGATTTAACAAATGGGAAAAACAAAGGTGCAAAATTAAGATTCAGACTTCCCATCGAGATGGTGGAGTAGGTGAACACTGTGCTTGCCTCTTCCCATGACCATATCACATCACAACTAAACTATACAACTATCACTGAGAACCACCTGAAGTCTAGCTGAACGGAAGTCCCACAACTAAGGACATAGAGAAGAAGCCACGTCAAGACTGGAAGGAGGGGTGAAGACATGGAACAGGCTGGTTCTACACCACAGCATGGTGATTACTAATTGGGAGCGATATCTCAGCTGTGGAGGTCCCCACTCAACCCGAGGACGGAGGAGTCCCATACCAGGCACCCCAGTCCAAAGTACCAGTGCCAGAAAGAGGAGTCCTTATAATGTCTGGCTGTGAAAATCAGTGGGGATTATGTCCGAGACAGAGCGCTGTTGGAGTCCCGGGCATCTCATGAGGGGTCCACACGTGGACTCACTCGCTCCCACCTCACTCTGAGCTCCAATGCAGGGACTTATGGGAGAAACTGAACTGACTTCCTTCAGGGTAGAGGCTGGAGAGGTAGAGGTCAGGGCAGCTCTCTCCAGGGACTGAAGCACTAACAGGCACCACTGCTCCTTTGTTGAGTCCTCCCCTCACCCAACCAGCAAACACAACAGGGCGCCAAATATGAACTCTCCATTACCTGGCTACCACTGATCCCCAGCCCTGGTAATTTCCTGAGACCCTGCCCAACTCATGCGTCCACCCGCACCACTTCCAGCAGCTTTTCCGCACAAGCTGCCTATGTTAGTTTGTGCTGTGGACTTTCCCAAAATCTCTCAAAGGTCCACAAACCCCAAACAAGCAGCAGCTGGCCTCGAAGTGCCCTGTACCTCTTGCTGAGCAGCCCCAGTGGCGGAAGGCCTCAGCTCACGTTCTGGTGCCCATCAAAGGCTACCAAGCCCAGCACTTGCAGCAAGATGCCACACTCCACAGCATAGCCTCTCCCAAGTGCATCCACGTCCAGTATAAGCGGCAACCAACCGCAGATCACTTTGTAGCTCCTTCTAGGTGGCCCTTAGGCAGGCACAAATGGTGGCTGACCTTGGCTTGCACCAGAGTCCCTCCCAAGAGCCTCCAGAACCAAAACACCAGTGGCCAACTTTAGACCACACCCAAACACCATCCAACAAGCTCTACAAATGACAAATCCAAAGGGCACACCTGGCTGGCACCAGAGCCCTGCTAAAGCAACTCTCACTCCATGGGGTCAGCCTCCACACAACGACTTGTCCACTGTGGTCATAGCCAGTCAACTTGAGGATCAAACCCACCCACAGACATGACAATAGCAATCCAGGCTCAACTACAATAGGGGGATCCACAGAACCCATGAGGGATGATCTATCCAATACACAGAAACAAACAATGGGGGGTCAGCCAACATAAGAAGACAAAGAAACATGTCCCAAATGAAAAACAAGTCAAAACTCCAGAAAAAAGAACTAAATAAAACGGAAACAGGCAATCTACCAGATACAGAGCTCAAAACACTGGTTATAAGGATGCTCAATGAATTTAGGGGAAGAGTAGATGAACTCAGTAAGAACTTCAATAAAGGGTTAGAAAACATAAAGAACCAGTCAGAAATGAGAATACACTAACTGAAATGAAGACTGTATCAGAAAGAATCAGCTGCAGATTAGATGAAGCAGAGGGTCAAACTGGCAACTTGGAAGACAAGGTAGCGGAAAACACCCAATCAGAACAGCAAAAAAAAAAAAAAAAAAAAAAAAAAAAAAAAAAAAAAAAAAAAAAAAAAAAAAAAAAAAAAAAAAAAAAAAAAAAAAAAGAACTTAAAAAATGAGCATGGTTTAGGGGACCTGTGTTCATCACCACTAAACCAGTGTTAGAAGAAATGCTAAAGGGATTTCTTCAAGTAGAAAATAAAAAATAAAAAATATGGGTAACAAAATACAGGAAAGGAAAAATTCTCACTGACAAACACTTCACAAAAGCAGTGGATCAGCCAACTACAAAGCTAATCCAAAGGTTAAAAGGCAAAAGTAGAAAGATCATGTGTAATTACAATAACTTAAAAGATGTACACAAAGGAAGTAAAAAACCATGAAAAAAACGTGGAGGGGGGGAATACAAATTGTAGTGACTTTAGAATGTGTTCACACTTAAGCCCCAATCAAAAATCAAGGTGGTCAAATGGATTTTAAAAACAAGACCCGTAAATGTTACTTTCAGAGTGAAAGACACACTCAGACTAAAGGTAAAGGGTAGAAAAAGATATTTAATGCAAAACAAAAACACAAAGCTGGGGCAGTAATACTTACATCAGACTAAACAGACTTTGAAACAAGAGGCAAAGAAGGGCATTTCATCATAAGGGGCTCAATCCAACAAGAGGCTTTAACTCTCACAAATGTCCACGCACCTAACATAGGAACACCTAAGCAAAGCAGGTATCAGTGAACATAAAGGGAGAAAGCGACAGTAACACAGTAATAGTGGGGACTGTAAGACCCCATGACATCTATGGACAGATCGTCCAGTCAGAAATTCAACAAGGAAACAGTGGCCTTAAATGACATATTAGACCAGATGGACTTAATTGATATTAGAACATTTCAACCAATACCAGCGAAATATACATTCTTTTCAAGAGCACATGGAATATTTTGCAGATAGACCACATGCCAGGCCACAAAAAAAATTTCAATATTTAAGAAGACTGAAATCATATCATCACCTTCTCTGACCACAGTAACATGAAACTAGAAATAAATTACAAGAACTGAACAATACAGAAACACGTGGAGGCTAAATAACATGCTGTTAAACAATGAATGAGTTAATAAAGAGATCAGGAAAGAAATCAAGACAAATAAAAATGAAAACACAACCACCCAAATCTATAGGACACGACCAAATCAGTTCTAACAGGGAAATTTACAGCAACACAGGCTTACCTAAACAAACAAAAAACTCATTAAGGGGCTGGCTCAGTAGTGTAGTGGTTGGCATGTCTGCTTTAGACACAGAAGGTCCTGGGTTCACGCCCCAGGTGGAGTCACGGACCATACCCTGGGTGCGCCAGGCCCCCACCCATCCCACCCCCCACCCCCCACCCCCCACCCCCCAGTGCATGCCGGGAGCGTGTGGGAGGAGATGCCCCGCCTTCAGAGATCCAGTTCTTAAGGGGAAACAGCAACGTCCATAGGTCAGGGGTGGAAGAATGGGGAGGGGATTAAAGAGTGGGGAAAAAACAACACCTCATTAACCTTATACCTAAAGGAACTAGAAAAGGAAGAACAAAGTCCAGAGTGGAAGAAAGGAATAAAGAGCAGAAATAAATGAAATGGAGTCGAAGCAAACAATAGAAAAGAGGAATGAAACCAAGAGCTAGTTCTTTGAAAACAACAGAAGTTGACAAATCTTAGCAGACTCATCAAAAGAGAGAGAGTACAAGACTGAATCAGCAAGACACAGAAAATCAGAAGAGACCAATAACTACTAATGAGAAAGAATCAGTAATCAAAAAACTCCCAGTACACAAAAAGTCCTGGACCAGATAGCTTCACAGGTGAATTTTACCAAACACTCAAAGAAGCATTAATAGCTACACTCCCCAAACTATTCCAAAAAACTGAAGAGAAGGGAAGATTCCCAAACTCATTTTACGAGGCCAGTAGCACCCTGATACCAGAATCAGACAAAGACACAAGAAATTTAGAGGCCAATATCCGTGAAGAACACAGACAAAAATTCTCAACTAAATGTTAGCAAACAGAATTCAGCAATACGTTAAAAGAACCATACAACACGGTCAAGGGAGATTTATTCTCAAAATTCAAGGTTAATTTAACATCTACAAATCAATATGATACACTACATAAAAACCATATTATCCTATCAATAGATGCAAAAAGAACATTTGACAAAATCCAGCATCTATTTATGCTAAAACACCAGCAAAGTGGGAACAGAAGGATAATATCTCGGGATACTAAAGGCCATTTATGACACTCACAGCTAACATCATATTCAACGATGAAAAGCTGAAATCTTTTTAAGATAAGGGACAAGACAAAGCTGTCCACTTTCACCACTTTCATTCAACATAGTACTGGATGTCCCAACCACAGCAATCATGAAATAAAAGGCATCCAAACTGGAAAGGAAGAAGTAAAATTGTCATTATTTGCATAAGACATGTACTATTATAAAGAGCCCTAACGAGTTCACCAGAAAACCATCAGAGATGATGAATTCAGTAATAGCAGGATACAAAATTAATATTCAGAAATGGGTTGCATCTGTATCAATAATGAAATCTTACTGGTTATGTCATAGAAATGAAGAGAGATTAAGAAAACAATCCCATTTGTAACTGCATCAAAAATAATTAAATACCTAGGAATAAATTTAACCAAAGAGATAAATGACCTGTACTCAGAAAACTATAAGACACTGAAGAAAGAAACTGAAAGATACACAAATAAATGAGAGGCTATACCATGCTCATGGATAGGAAGAATTAATGTTGTTAAAATGTCCATACTACCCAAAGCAATCTACAGATTCAATGCAATTCCTATCAATCAAAATACTAATGCCATTTTTCACAGAACTAGAACAAGTAATCCTAAAATTTATATAGAACCATACATAGACATATGAAAAGATGCTCCACATTATTAATCATCAAGTAAATGCGCATCATAATGAAACATCACCTCACACCTGTCAGAATGGTTATCATCAATAAGTCCACAAAACAAACAAGTGCTGGTGAGGATGTGGAGTAAAGGGAATCCTCATGCACTGCTGGTGGGACTGTAAACTGGTGAAGACACTATGGAAAACAGTATGGAGAGTCTTCAAAAAAATAAAAAACAGAACTACCTTAGGGCTCATTCATTCCACTTCTGGGTATTTAACTGAAGAAAACCAAAACACCAATTAGAAAAATCACATGCACCTGTATGTGCACTGAAGCATTATTTAGAATAGTCACGATATGGAAACAACCTAAGTGCCCACGACAGACAATTGGATAAAGATGTGGTACATATAATGGACTGTTATTCAGCCATAAAAAAAAAAAGGAAATTGAGCCATTTGTGAAAACGTGGATGGACCTAGAGAGTATTATGCTAAGTGAAATAAGTCAGACAGAGAAAGACAAATATCATGTGATTTCACTTACATATTGGATCTAAAAAAGAAAATAAAACAGAAACTCACAGATACAGAGAACAAACTGATGATTGTTAGATGGGAGTGGGGTTTGGGGAAATGAGCGGAAAAGGGAAGAGATTAAGAAGTACAAGTTTCCAGTCACAGGGATGTTAAGTACAGCATAAGGAGCATAGTCAATAATATTGTAATGACAATGTATGGTGTCAGATGGCTACTAGATTTATCAAGGTGATCACTTCAGAAGTTATAGAAATGTCTAATCACTACGTTGTACAACTGAAACTAATACTATCATATGCAAGTTAAAAAATTAAATTAAGATTCAAATGAGGTGATTAAACTCTCAAACAGGAGAAAATAACCTGCTTCCTCTAAGCCTTCGCATAACACTGTCAAATTGTTTCCATACTTAATATGCCCACTATTCAACAGTGATACAGTAGCCAGCAGCCCCAGGTGGCTATTTAAATTCAAATTAAGTGAAATAAAACATACTGTTCCTTATTTACACTAGCAGCTTTTCAACTGTTAGTGGCTACCGCATAAGACAGTGTAGATACTGAAGATTTCCATCGCCACAGCAAGTTCTGTTGGATAGCCTGTCTTATACCGACCACAGAAAAGGATCAGGTAAGGGAATTCCAAGACCAGAAGGCCCTGGGCCCTGCCCATAAGCAGCTTACAGTCTAGTTGTAAGGATAAAATTAATCCCTGGCTACATTAAACACCACTCCTCAGCACTCCCACTCTACTCCTCCAGCACAACAGTGAAAATAGCCACTTATCCGTCTGTCTCTTCCATTAGCACGGAGGCTCTTGAGCCTGACTGTGCATGAGAATCACCTGGGGGCCTCTAAACCTCCCAGCCTTGTGGCCACATCCCAGACCCATTACGTCAGAATCTTTATGGGTGGGACTCAGGCACCTGGATTTTTCAAGCTCCCCAGGTGGTTCCAACATGCAGCTACAGTAGCAAATTGCTGCCCGGGAACATGAACTTCTCCAGAAAAGTGACATCTTATTCAATCTGAATTCACTCTCCCTCTTGCCCCTGCCATGTGTCCAACCCAACACCTACCCAGAAAGACATTCAGTAAATGCTGGGTAAGCAAACGATCAACGCCATAGCAGGGATTCAAAGGGCTGGAGAGGGTCTAGGGACGAAGGCACAACTCATTGGGAGAAACTGGAAAGGTTTCGTGGAGGAAGGGGCATGGGAAATGGATTCTGAAGTATGGGTAAAATTCTAAGAATGCGAGATAAGGGAGACAGAGCAATGTGCATACTTCAGACACTAACTAGGGGGGTGGGCGGGTGGACGCAGAGATGGAGAGGTGGGCTGGGGTGACGCTGCCAACGTGAAAAGCTTATGACTAACTCCATCTGCTTTCATGTATGATGGCACCTAGTTTTGGGGAAGATGAAACCAGCATTGTGTACCGAATGCAGAAGAAACTTAAGTTTAGAGAGTCCAACAGGAAGCTGGAGCAGAAAAAGGATGTTGGCCTGAAAGAGTGGGGGCAATGAAAACAGAAACACATGTGACATGTTTTGAAGATTAATTCTACAGGCCTCAGCCACTGAGTGCACAGAGAAAGAGAACAACAGCAAACATGACTCCACGATTTCAAGGCCAACCAACAACAAAAATGGAGATATCATTAACTTCAAAAAAAAAATGCAGAATGAGAATATGGTTGTGGTTGTTTTTGTTTGTTTTTGTTTTGTTTTGTTTTTTGCGGTGGGGGGTGGGAGTTCAGCACTCATTTATTCAACATTTACGAAATACCTCCTAGGCTAGGCACTGCCTTAAGTGACAGGGATACCAGGAAACCAGACCAACCAGATATTCTAAAAACTAAGTAGGTAACAAAGGGAGTGTCTGAACTGAGCAGAGGCTCAGAGAAGATGACAGAATATGCAATCCCGGCTGCACGAAAAGCTTTTCGTAGGCAACAATGTTTTACACAACAGGAAGGGTGGAAAAAATCACCATTCTAAAGCACAAAGAAGAACAGCTGACAGAGTTCATGTTATGTGACAAGAGAATGGAGAAATAGTCCACTAGAGAGCATCACTGTGTGTGGGGAGGTTGGAAATTTTGGGGAAAACCAGCACTTGTGGGCATTATATTAAGGGAGATGACTCAAAAGCCTGTCAAATAGCTGAGTTTTGACTGTGACACTCCTCCCCACCACCAAAGTCATGCTACTGGCAACCACGTTATTTTCTCCAAAAATGATCAGGCAGGTGAAGAGCTATATCCCCGGCAAGGGGGCAGCAATGTGAAAATGATGGAAGAGTGGGTGAGGCAGATGAGTGGAATCAGCTGCAAATTCAGGCCCTCCTGCCATTTCCATGGTCATCGATTTAAGGCTGGAACTCCTTACGAAATTTTACAATTAATTGATTTCACATTTCTTCCAAATCTGCTGAGGACTTTGTTAAAAAAACAGGTTCTGATTAAGTCTGACGTGGGTCTGAGATCTAGTTTTCTAACAAGCTCCTACTGATGGCAGAGATGCTGGCCTACAGAACACTGCGCAGCAAAGTGTCAGGAAAAGCGACCATCCTGTGTTGGTTCACTTAGTGGTGGCACTTGTGATTCCACTTGTTAGTAATAGTCTCTCTGCCCATTATCATGTTTTTAAATCTGTATCAAGCTTTAACACTAAAAGTAATGCTAGAATATAGAACAGCTAGTATTTTATTAATCTGTGCCAAACACTGCCAGCTACTGAGTGGAAATCAGCACAAAGAAAAAGTATCTGATTTCAATGAATTTACACGTTTAATGAGAAAGACAAAGCTAACTTGAAGAGTCAAATTCTGTATTAACCTAGAAGTAGCGTGGGATAAAAATCAGGGGGTTGCAGTTTAGTTCTCGTGGGTGTGCTTAGTGTCACGGAGATGCATTTCTAACAAGCTCCCAGGTGCTGATGAGGATGAAGCGACTCTGGGGACCACACTTCCATCACCACTGCCACAGAGAAAACCTGAACCGCTTTTCACCACCCAAATAAGCATCTCTAATTTTTTACATTCAAATTAGATTTTGGAGCTTTTAAAAATGTACTACAACCAAATCCGAGCTCTTCTGCTAATGAATGGTATTTGTTCAAATGATGCTTAAAGTTTTCAGAGTTAACTGAAACCAACAAAATCCAACGTTTGTTCGGGTCCGCTTGCACTTGCTCCGCTGCTCTTCCCTAGGCCGCTCTTTGAACCGTGGAACGCAACAGCAACCTCCCAGCAACCAGAGATAAGGCTGCCCACTGGCCGGGGAGATAAGTGGGCAGGGCGCTCGCCCATCCGGATAAACGCAGCGATCCGAGGTGCCCCGCAGGCCCGGGAGAGCGCGGTCCCCGTCCCGGGGAGCACCCGCGGCCTCCCCACCGCCCGCTGGTCCCGCAGGGGCCCGACCCGCACCCCCGCACAGGCACACCGCACTCACGTCCGCAGCCGCCCGCCGGCTTCTCCAGGAGAGCAGCGCCTGCCCCGGGCCGCGGGAGAAGGCGGCCAGCCCAGCGCTCCGGCGGACTGCGGGCGCCCGGCGCGTCTGCTCCGACGTGCGCCGCCGCCGCTGTGCGTCGCGCCGGGGCGCGCAGCTGATTGGCCCGCCGAGGGGGCGGGGCCAGCCTCTCCCGGCTCGTTTTAGGCCGTGGGTTTTTTTAATTATTATTTTCATCAGAACTCTGCAAATGAAAACTTACACGGAAGGCAAGTGTGTTAAACAGATACGACGCATATTTTTTAGTCGATTTATTTTATAAGGTCGAATGTGTAACAGTTACAGCAAAACCCGGAAACCTATTTTGAGCATAGTTTTAAAGGGGGTATACTGAATGAAAATGATAGTGGGGAGGGATTGTTTTTTGTCTTAAACTGCTGGTCTTGCAATCTCAGGAAACTCCGAAGCGAAAATGATAAGTTCTACACACTAGAATGAAATGAGAGATGTACACGAGTTATTGGCAACACATTTTAAAAGTGACTTAAAATTTGGTAATAATTATGTGTGCGTGTTGCTTTTTAGTTTTTAAAAATTAAAATACACTGACATAAAATTTACCATCTTAACCATTTTTAAGAGTATAGGTCGGTTGCACAACATTCACATTGTTGTGCAACCATCACCACCATCCATCTTCATAATTCTTTTCACCCGCTAAAACTGAAACTGTATCTATTTAACAACTCATTTCCTCCCTCCTGGAGTCCCTGGCAAGATCCATGCCACTTTGTATCTCTATGAATTTGAAAACTCTAGGACCTTCATATAGGTGGAATCATAGAGCATTTGTCTTTTTGTGGCTTAGTTTACTTAGCATATCTTCAAGAATCTTCTGAGTTATGTGTCAAATTTTCTTCCTTTTTAAACGCTGGATAATATTCCATTGTATACCAAAGTTTATTCATTTATCCTTTGATGGACGCCTGGGTTGCCTGCATCTTTTAGCTATTTTAATGTTGCTATGAACATGAGTTTACCAACATCTCGCGACTCTGCTTCCATTTCTTTTTGGTATATACCAGAAATGGGATTACTGGATCATATGGTAGTTGTTTTTAATTTTTTGCTTAACCACTATACTGTTTTCCACAGTGGCTGCACCATTTTACATTCTCACATTCTAACAGCGCACAAGAGTTCCAGTTTCTCCACATCCTTGCCAACTTATTTTTTATTGTGGCCATCCCAATGGGTGTGAAATGGTATCTCAGTGTAGTTTTCATTTGCATGATTAGTGATGTTGAGCATCTTTTCATGTGCTTATTGGCCATTCATCTATCTTCTTTAGATGATAAAGTCCTCTGCCTATTTTTTAATCAGGTTTTTTTGGAAGGTATTGTTGAGTTGTAGTTTTTTTTATATTATGAGTATTAATCCTTTATTAGATATATGATTTGCAAATATTTAATACCATTTCATGGGTTGCCCTTTCAGTATGTGAAATTAAACATGAAGGTAAACTAAAGAGGAGACTGCAGCCTATTTTTAGTGAGCCCTCTGCATGCTTGAGGTAGAAACACTGTGTACCTACTGAATATCCACAAGTTAGATTTCATTTCTTTCTAACGCACTCAATTCAATATATTTATAGTCTGTTAGAATTTAAATATTTTGCCAGGCTTTTATTAATCAAATTTCACCACATATTCTTTACATATTGAATAAAAGAGATAGGAGGCACATAGAATTAGGCAGTTGCCAAGGGTTAAAAAGTAAGTAGAAGAACTTTAGAAAGAAACTTAAGAAATTGATTGCAGGGTTCATCCATGGGATCACACTACTTCCAAGTAAATCAGAAAAAAAAATAACACTCACAACTGAAAGCCACAGACAACAAGGAACAGAATCAGTTTTATGAGTCAAGAGGTCTTTATTGAAATAATAGCACAGTTACACTTCTAACACCCTTTCCACTTGTATACAACAGTTTAAAATTGCTTGCAACATACAGTGCACAGACAGTTCAATAATTAGAACCAACTCAACTGCAATTTGAAATAAATAAAATAGCCTATTTAATAATTTAAAGTAAAATTACTATACAATATGAAAATAAAGATACATAAATGTTAGTATCTACAATGCCTTAGAAATAAAATCATTATTTTGCATTACACAAAACAGTGCAAGAAAAAAATCCAAATAAGCTTTTGGAGTGCAAAGTTTAAATTTTCCATTTTTAAATTATCATGCAGACATAGCATTTCAAGCCATGCTATAGTCTATGGCAAAGTTTTCATTTTTTAGAGGAACAATGCTAGCCAGTAAATTTACTGTACCATCAAGTGTTGTATCACACAATGCTGCTGCTCTGCTTCTACAGTTCAGTTTAGAAGGGAGGTGTCTTGTTGCATTCAAAAAACTGAAATTAACAAGTTTCTGAAGCAAACACATTTACCTTTTAAGTCTGAAACAAAATAATGTGACAAAATAGTATATCCCTGGGTTTCAGGAAAAAAGGAAAGGTCTATACCACCACATAAGGAACTAAGAAGCAGTTTCCCTTCCATCTTTAAACACACCGTAATGATCCTTAGTGAAAATAACCATGTAACCTTTGGGAGACATAAAATTCTGACCTCTAGCTGACAAGTGATACAATATCATGGGATTGTGAGAAAAGCAAAAGTAATTTTTGAACACCTATGTTAAATCTGTGTAGAACTTGGTTGCATTACATGTAATAATATGCTTAAAGTATAGTTAAATTTCAATGTGTATATAAAACTGTTATTTAGGCAAAGACCAAGGAATGCATTTAATACTAAACCGTAAACACATCATCCACCGTGACTGGGAGTGCACAACGACGTAAGAGCTCTTCCGCAGACTTTGGCAACAAGACTCCACACGGCAGGTCACAGCAGCATGAACGCACACGGAAGACTGGAAGCACTGCAGGGCAGCGCCGCCCAACAGCTCCTACCAACGGGGGACACGGTAACAGGGGCCTCCTCGTGCTAAGCCACTTTCCTGGTCAGTCTATGTTCTTTCAAAGTTGAAATTTTCATAACTCAGTAGTCTTAAGCCTCCGTGCCTTCACTGCATAGATCGACACTGGGTGTACTCTATCCACTGTAAGTCCAGAGGGTTACAGTTCTGTCTGCCGAGGATGACAGGAAGGAGAGATCCTGGGTGTGCCACCTGCACTGAATCACTTTATCCTTGTGCTCCCCCACCACCATGATAGGAAGCTGTTTAGTGAGGTCTCCTAAATCAACAAAGAAGAGATTGATTTATAATACAAAATGAGTACAGGTGTAGATTTCACAGACTACCTATTACTTTAAAACATTACAGTATAAAAAAGCCTAAACCATATTAATACATTAACAAATTTAAACAGGGATAAATTACTGAATAGCTAATTACTTTAGTAGTTTTTGGTAACATACACAAAGTAACATTTGGCACAGCTGCCAGTCACTCCTTGAAATTCACTAAACTTGATTTCTCCTTGACTTTAGTGCCACTATACCTTAGCCTCCTTTGCTGGTTTCCCTTCTCTTCCTGACTTAAAGTTTGGTGAATCTCAGGAGTCAGCCTTGGGATTTCTTATTCCCTTTCTCCCTCACTTCCTAAGAAATTTCATCTAGTATCATGGTACCATGACTATTTAGGTATTACGGATTCACACACATTTCATCTCCAACCTCAACTTCTCACCTGAGCTCTAGACTAGTATCCGAATAGCTACTCAACTCCTCACTTGATTGCCTGTCAGTCATCTTAAATGTCACTTGTTTAAAACAGAGTCTTGCTTTCTTGCCTACACCTGTTCCTCCCCAACCTGTCTTCCTCATCTCAATTAATGGCACCATCCAGTTGCTCGTGCCCAAAACCTAGAAATCAGCATTGATTCCTTTCTTCCCCAAATTTAATACAAACAAATTAAAATATGTCCCCAATTCAGTCGCTTCTTACCACCTCCACATCCACCACGAGTCCAAGCCACCATCATTTCTCACCTGACTTCTGCAATAACCTCATTGATATTGATATTTATAATCCATTCTCCCTACAAAACTCAAAATTATATTTTATAAATGTAATTCAGATCATATTACTTCCTGTTTTAAATCTTCCAGGGGACTCCCATTATGTTTGTTTGTTTTTTTTAATGCCTATAAACCCTTACCTCTGATTTATTTCTCTTTCTCTCCCTTGGTTCCCTTGCCACACTGGCTTCTTGCAAGTTCATTTGCCATAAACATGCCAAAATCATTCCTGCCTCAGGACCCCTCTCCTAGGGTCCTAGCTTGGCTCATTCCTTCTCATCACTGAGGCCTACCCAATCCTCCCCTGGAGAGACCTACCCAATCCTCCCCATCCACCTCAGTGTCTCTCTCTTACTTTGCCAGTTTTTTAGTAGCACCTAAAATTACACTGTTTATTGATTTATTTTTTTATTGACCTCTAAAAGAGGAGCTCTATCAAAGAGGAAGTTGCCTGTCTATTCATCTATCTGTCTGTACACAATAACTATTTGCTTAATGAATGCTTAAAAATAAAGCTAGATACTGAAGACATAATTATACACCAAGTTTTTTAAAGTAGAACCAAGTGGGGGTACATAAAAGCATATTTTAACATCCATCATCATTGAACTCAAAATGATTCAGTGTCATAAATGTTGATTTTTAAAAATACTTTTAAAACTATTTAACAATAAAAATAAGACTACTCTACTTATTCACTATAATTCATCTCAATACAGTACCAAAAATTTTATCAGTAAATACTATAAAACTAAAATCTGAAAATGTCAATCTCACTAGATTAACAAAAAAGAAAGATGCCAAATAGAAAAGGAAAAAAAGGAAAGAAGTCACTCTCCATCACCTTGTAGGTCTGTCACCTTTATTTTCATGTCGTAGGATCCTGTTAACAAGTAGTGAGCTCCAGGAGAGAATCGAACAGAGCGAACGTCACTGGAATGAGGGTGATAACTCTGTACCATTCTTCCTCCTCTTATGTCATACAACATGCAGCTAGAATCTTCTTGTCCTGTGGCTAAGAGACGGCCGCTGGGATCTACAGCTACAGATGCCACTGCACTGCCTGTAACGCAGGAGGAATGGAAGTTTCAACGTAAAAAAAAAATAAATCTAGCTAAACTGCAACAGTTAATTATGTTCACTGAACCATACACTAAAAATCTGACGTAGCTTACCAATACTGCTCCATTATGGAAAAATCCAAATTAACCAATAAACATTCATGTCCTTTTTAGGGGCAAAGTATGAAGCAAGATTCTGTGAGAAATGAGAAAGTCCTTTTTTTTTTTGTCAGTTGGGAGAACCCCCAGGGACAACGTTGCTTATAGGGCAGCAGGTGAACCACTTTTCCTATTGCCGTGTTTTCACTGCTGGGTTCTGTCCAGAAATAGTCCCAGGCCCAGCTTAGTTCAGTTGGGAAAACAAGAAATTAAATAACAAAGTATGTACGAGGACACTGTGTAGAGAAGGTCTCTAAGCAACACATTAACTGCCAATGGAAACTAAACAGAAAATAGGCTCCAAGTCCATAGGCAGGAGCCCTAGCTCTGGATCATGCATCTGTTTTCAGTGGGGGCAGTAATGCCCCCGAAGGGGTGCAAAATGGTCCTCAAGGGATGAAAAAAAGCTCAACCATTATCAATAGTTTGTAGCTCAACCACACCCAACAAAATCATACTGCTTAATATTTAAATTCTCTTTTTAGGAAAAAATTTAATTTTGCTTTTCCCCTTAGCAGAGGCAACATGGAAATAAGGTTGAAAAACACTGCTCTAGACCAAAGTGGCCTGGGAGGACTTCATGGAAAAAAAGGACACAAGTTAGATCTTGAAGAACAGTGAACAGAAAGAAAAGAGTGTGTGTGGGTGTTTATATGTATTACACACATGTAATTTAAAAAAATCTTCGCTTGAAATTTTGATAGAGAAAAGAAGAGGGATATATGATTAGGAAGAATTACATGAGAAAACGTTTACAGGGAAAGTATAAAACTGTTCTAAGGACAGGTAGCTTAGTTTGCATGAAGTTACTTGGTTTAACGGGTTAACATAAAAGGCACAAAAGGCACGTTAGGACCAGATTGACTCGGTCCTAACCCCAAACTGCAGAGCTTGAACTTGTTCCTGAGCACAGTGAAACATAACTGCAGGTTTCTAAGGAAGAGAATTACGCAATCCAGGCAGTACTTTGGGAAGAGGAACCTGTGTGAAAATGTGTATCAAAGTAAAGTGGACACTAGAAGACGGGGGCCACTGGAAGATAAGACAATAATAGAGTAACAAGAAAATAAGGGCCAGAACGAGGACAGATAGACAGATTTCAGAAAAAAACATAATCAACAGTCTTGTCAACTAACAGCCTGGATGGAGCCAAAAATAAAGGAGTGAAAAATGGGTCCCAGATTTCAAATATAGTTGCATGGGGAAATAGGAGAACCATTATCAAAAAACAGAGAAAATAAAGAAAAAGATCTGATTTGCAGAAGAAATATGATGAGTTTAGTTTTACACATGCTAAGTTTATGGTGCAAACAGAAATCCGGGTTCATTTATTCAACAAAGTTATTAGATCACCACTCCCTCTGGCCAGGGACTATAACGATGAGAAGGACCTAACCATGAGAAGACAAGTGGAAGAACATTTCAGGCCAAGGAAATGGCATGTGCATTCACTGCATGTAGGAGGAGTTTGGCACATTCCAGGACTTAAAGAAGCAAGTGATCTGAGACGAGACTAGAAGGGTACACAGTGCCAGGTTAAGCAGAGTCTCACAGGCCATGGTGAAGAGTCTGCACCTTCACCTAAGAGCAAGGTGAAGTCACTGAAGTGTAGTAAGTGAGGTGTAAGGTGCTCTGGCTGCTGTGAGGACCACAGATTGCAGGCGGCAAAAAGTGGAAGTGAAGAGTAGAGGGAAGAAGCTCTTGTAGTGGTTGAGAGATGGTGATTTATCTGACGGTGGTGGCAATAAAAATGAGAAGCAGCAGGTGGGTTTAGGATAAATTTTAGCAGCTAAAACAATAGAATTTGCTTTTAGATTGAATTCTGGAGGAAAGGAGACATGTGGGCAAGATAGGGGGCGGTCCAGAGAGACTCCAGAGTTTTGGGCATGAACAATGGGTGAGTGGGATCCCTTAGGTGAGGAGGTCTGGGGCAGTTACGTTTGAGGAAAGAGGTCATGATTCAATACTTTCATTTACAACATGTAAAGTTTGAGAGATTCTGTGGAATATCCAAAAGGAGAGGCTAAGTAGGTCGGTTAAAAATATGAGCCTGGCATGCATTAGATGTTTGGGCTAGAGATGAAAACTTAAGGCCTGTCAGCATGAGTTATACTTAAAGCCAGAGGAATAGATGTACTCATCTAGAGAAAGAAAGAAGACAAGTCCTGAGCCCTAGGGAATGCCAACATTTAGAGGCCAAGCAAAGGAGGAAAAGCCAGCAAAGCAATAGTTATCCAGAAAGGTAAAAGGAAGAGAGAATGCCCAAAAGAAAAGAGGAAGAGGTCACCTTTTGCACGCCACTGAGAGCTGAAGTCAAATGAGGATTTTAAAATGACATGGAGCTGATTGGTGATTTTGAAAAGGCAGCTCTACCAGAGTGGTTGTGGCAGGAAAGGCTGGAATGGGCTGAAGACTGAGGGTGAGGAAATGGGAAAGTGTACGTAGGCAAGACTTTTGAGACATCTGGGTATGAAAGGGAGCAAAAAATTAGGATCAGAGGTGGGACGGGGATAAGGAGGTCAGCAGAGGAACTTTGGGGGCATTGCCAATTCTATAAAATCTTTATATCTATATGGTAGACAAGTACAGAAGGAGACATTAATGTTGCGAGAGAGAGATGACCAAAAAATTCAATTATCTGAAAGGAGAGAAAAGGGGATGAAAATAATTTAAACAATTAGGGGACAATTTAAAGATAAATGAAAGATAAACAAACAAAACAACAACAACAAAAATTTAATTAACACCAAGGTCTGAATTCTAAAATAACCCTCCTATCAGAATAATTAGGACATGAGATCAAGCTCCCTGGGCCTCAGTTTCATAAGCTGAACATTATCTTTACAAATAAAGTAATAGATAAAGCATTTTGGAAGAACTTAAAGTACTTTGTAAAATACCTAGTATTTATTTTGCTACTGTCTCTGTTATTTTTTAACATATATATTTCAGGAGAGAGAAAGTAGGTGTGTGCAATTTATAAAGCTCCTTTCACATAAAAGTTCATTTAAATTCCAGGAAAACCTACCAGTTCCATGGAATGTTGTGCCAACAACACGAACACAGCTGGGTACTCGAAGATCCCAGAATCTAACAGTCTTATCTTGGGAACCAGATGCAATCATCCAGCCACTCCAGGTATAAAGTGCTAAAATGTGTCCTATTAAAGACCAGATACTCAGTTATTGCTGTGAAACAGTACTTTCTAAAACATATTCAAGGCTAAGTACTCCTTATTATTGGGCATGTGATATTCTGGTTAATCAAATATGTGGTAGAGATTTTTCACATACATACATAGCTGATTTAGTATTTTAAGACTTCATATTAGTACTTAAAAGGAATTTTCATTTCAAATTATGGCAAATTTTCCACAGAGAAGCAAAGGACTGCAGGGTTAGTTCACCACTTTTGGAAGAAACAGGCCTGGGGTCATATCTCCATTTTGCCACGTTTAGCCATAAGATATTAGGCAAATCTTTTTGCCTTTTCAAGTTTCACTTTTTTCAAGTATTAGATGGAGAGAGAAAATTTTCTGCCTCATAAGGTTGCTATGAGGATTAAATTAAGGAATTATATGAACTAGTAAAGGATTTAACACACCAGGAAATGTTAGCTATCATTACTGTATTGTCATCTAAAGATCACAATTTAAATTTCTAAAAGAAAAATTTCCTGTCTGGAAGAAATCTGTTTTGATGAAATATACCCCATTAATGAATGCATAGGTGGGGGTGGGGGTGGGGAGTGCAGGTTGAACCAAAAAAAAGGTAGCATCTGAGACTGGTAGCACGTACCGGTATGCCCACTCAGCGCATGAAGGCCCTGTCCCCTCTGACAGTCAGTTGTATAAATGTTACAGTCCCCTGCTCCAGCACTTATCAAAATGGCTCCACCACTTTCCGGGCCTTCCATAAATGCCAAGTCTCTAATCGTCCCATCGTGCATGCTAAATTCCAGATCCGGTCCTGAAACAGCATAAGAATTGAAACAAAAAGATGCTGCTCGACTTCCTGTGACAATGTGAGACTGCTCAACTGCCTCAGAACTGACCAAGAATGATGGTAAGGTGGTATGGCTTATATTTTCATTTAGGGATGATACTATAATCAATTCGCTTTACTGAGCAAAGAACATCAAGGATTCAAAATACTGATTCAGTTATCATCATCTGTGAAACAGAGCTAAATGCAGAATTTACCTTCTTGTCTTTTATCCCAAAGAAAATGAAAAAAAGAAGACAGATACTCTCTAGAAAATATACATTAATAAAATTCTGGTAGTTATTTAAAAGTTATTTTTCTGTTAACAGTAAGTTTCTAAGGGTTAGACACAACCTGGCCATCTATAAGAACTTACTAAAAAAGAATAATGCCTCATGAATGCAACTAAGCAATTAGAATGTAAAAAAAAAAAATTTAAGATTCTATTCTTAGATTTTACTAAAAATAGTATAGACATATATCAGAAATATGACACAGGGAAAGATAAAAATACATCGGAGAGCTACTGCGTACGTCTTGGGCCCTACCTGTTGCATTACAAGTCTCTGCATTGAAGGGCAGCACTTTGACATATTTGTCATTTGATCCTGTTGCTAGTAACTGTCCACAAGGACTCCAGGCCACACAGTAAATGGATCCTTTATGGTGTTTATTCCTTTTGAAACGTACCACTGGCTGCTTAGGGATGTCCTGTGCACTAAAAAGAAAAATTACAGAGAGATATTACAATTTTTGTTTGCTAAAAGTTATGAATATGAAGTTCTCTATTATGGTTGTTCTTGAGGGGAGGGAGCAAGAAGAGCAGACAACGTGTTAAGAACAATTTTCAACATCTTAGAAGAAATCAATGTAAAGCATATTTAAAATCAAAAGTAAAACCATAAACCATTATTATACAAGTTATATTCTCTTTTTCAGACCACACAGGAAACAAGATTTTTTTTAAAAGTCTCCATTTTGCGTGTTTTTCATAGATTTTAACTCAAGAAATGCAAATGGATTTTAAAAAGAGTTAAGAATTCTTCCAAACTCAAAAAGTTCAATAAACATTTGTTAAACATATAATACAAGCAATTGCCCAGGGCTGAAGGAAGGCAAGGGAAGGATAAAAAAATAAAGGAGGCAAAAGCTCTGTCTAGAGTTTAAAATCTGGCAGGGGTAGTTGTTGTCATGACAACCTACTTACAGTAAGGTATAATGATAATGTCACGCCTATGTAAAAAAAATGTACATGTTTTTGGAGAGTCATCCTAATGGGTAAAATGACATATCTAGGATTTACCTTAAAATATTTTAGGAACAAACAATAGTTTGAAGCAAATATGACAAAGTGACAACTATTCCATTTCAGTGTACTAGTCTCTACTATTGTGTAAGAAGGCAGGCTGATAAATCTCCAATGCCTAGCAGGTGCTTAAAACTGATATAGAAAACAGATCAGATCAAAAGATCCTTTTCAACTGTATATCAAATTCACCGCCAGGGGCTACTAATTCTTTCTTAAAATGGATTTCCCTCCATCCATTTTGCTCCATCTCCACTGCCATTACACTAGCCATCAATAACAACGGCCTCCTACCTTTCTCCTAGTGTCCACTCTTACTGCCACATGACCCACAGCCAGAGTGATCATCACAAAAAGTAGATCACAACAATACTGCTCTGCTCAAAACTTTCAGCGGTTTCCCACTGCACCCAGGATAAAATCCCACTGGCTACAAAACTCTGCATAATTTAGTTCATGTCTATCTCTGCAGCCTCATCACACTCCAATTCATAATACTCCAGCCAATCTGAATTTATTTTGGTTCTCAAAAAAGCTCAACTCCTTCTCACTTCATGTTCCCTCTACTTTACTATCTTCTCCTTTCTCTTCACCTGTCCAGGTTCTACTTATCCTCAGATCTCAACTTTAATACCTCATCCTCAGAGGCCCTTCTCTAACTCCCCAATCCTCTCGACTCCCCGTTTTACTCTTACAGCACCTTCTACTTTTCCTTCATAACATCTAACATAATGTATAATTGTAGTTGTGTGTTTATCTGCCTAAAAGTCATCTTCCCAACTAAACCAGAAGTCTCATAAAGTCAATGAACATGTTCATTTAAGCACAACTGTGCCCAAACCCTGGAATAATACCTAGCACATAGGAGCTCAAAATTTGTTAAATAAATTTATTTTCATAAAAATCCATTTCTTTGCAAAGAGTAGATGAAACATCTGTGCCAGTATGAGAAATATAAAGAGGAGAAACAGTTAACTTCAGGTCAGGGGAACCTTAACTCTTGCTATTTTCCACTCCCTGATTTGGAATTCTCCTTCTTCTCTCACATATTGCTACTTAACATAATGAGCATCAATAAATTATATTACTTTCATCTAACACGAGCCCTATTCCTTTGCCTAACATTTAAACATTACTTCAGTCCAAAAGTCTAAATTTCTGCTTTCAGATACAGAGATATGCAAAAAACGCAAATAAACAAATAATCTCACCCCTCTGTTCTTCAAACTAGGATTATAATAAAAAAGACTAAAAAAAAAAAAGATTTAAGAATTGTAAAAATTTCCAAAACATATGTAACATATATTGCTTTTTATATTTAATTTTTAAAGGCTTATAACTTGTTTTTTACTTAGGTGTTTTTGTCTACTGATATGAAAACTATTCCATTTGTGGAATTTATTTCTCTATTAACAAAATGTATCAAATATAGCTCATGACCTTTATTATACTCATTTATTTTGATAGTAAAGTCTTAAATAGACAAAAAGAGTACCTAATCAAAGAAAAGAGTTTAGACTCAGTTTTCTGTGAGGTTATATAACTATTTACTTTCTTAGAAACTTTAAAGGTCATATGCCCATTTTTAGTGACATATACCTTTAAAGACATATGCCATATTTTCAAAACCGATAATCTGTTAAAACAAGAAAGTAAAATCATAGTTAAGTGGACCAAATGAAAATAGAATGTTTATAGGTCAAAATGGTCAAATATCAGCAATTCCATGTAGTTCAACCTAATAGTTCTTTGAAGCTATTATTATTATAATAATCTTTTTATTTTCTCTAAGTTTATAACTAGCAATACTTTATCTTATGTAATTTAATTGGAACATAAAAATCTTTTAAGATAAAAAAAATACAAAAACCAGAGAAATAAGGAAAACTAGAGTTAATGAACAATGGCCTAATCATTATACAATTCTTATATATAGTTCCTAAGCATGAAAATAAAAATTAAAAAGCTTAATAAAAGGAAAGGAAATAAAAATTAAATGCTACTAAATGGCATTTCTGAAAAAGAAACCAACATAGCTAAATTAAAAACTAAAGCAAGAACGACAGTACAAACCATCTATCCTCACCTTGGATCGATCACTTCTGGATAGGCACACACTCTCAGTGTTTTTGAATTCGAACCAACAGCATATAAACCACCACCTGGATGAAAAGCCACTGCTCTAACAGCCTGTGTGTCTTCTAGGGTATTAATACAAACAAACTGCTTTTTTGATTTGTCATCCTACGGAAAGAACAAGCATGAAAGTCATCCTATGAAAAATGATTCAAGAATTCATCTTTATCTCACTTTAAATTCACGTGAACTGGATTGTTCACTTTATCACTTTATGTTCATTACCTACAATCATATATTATTTTCAATAGCAAACCCAAATTTTTCCATTTTTTGCTCTCATTGATAAACTAAACTCCAACAGGTTATAGAAATTCAAGTTTTCTTCACTTACTATAACAAAATATAAAAATATGCATTCCTATTCTCTTATAACTATCAAGAAAAAAATAAAAGAGCCCACATACATAATTCTTACAAAAACAGCATAACATCATTTGTGTTTCTATAAGTAGAAAGTATAAAGGACTATTCTGTAATACGCTTAGGGTGGAAAAAAGTTTGACATTATCTCCAGCAATTAATATTTCAAACTGAAATTGTAAAATATTCTTTTAAACTGTAAAAATGATTTTAATCAGAACATTTAATTTGAGCCTCGTTTTTATTTTAAACTGTCAACCTGTCTGCCTACAGCCCTCTTCTGAGGAAGGTAAGTAGTTCTGTATAAAAGCTTTGATGACTCCTGCCACTGGTGTCATTTGAAGCCCCACTGCTACCCTGACCAGGAATGACAGGCCCTGGAGATAGGACCTCCAGACTGGGTGTGGTCAACAGACCCAACCTAATCTGGTCCTTGAAAAGTATGAATGCCAAGTACATAACAAAGGTAAACCACTTCAGCTCTGGTTGTATCCCGGGAGCTCGTGGTGACTAACTATATCAATTAAGAGATTATGTCTCTTCCTACCCTCAACTTTTATGTATTCATGCAACACATCCTTATGGGGGAGTAGGGGAATCAACCTGATATGTCACATTATGTGTGTCATGTAATTGAATAAATTCTTATTTTATATGAATTTATTTGACCAGAAATGCTAGATTTTTTAATAATCCACATACAAGAAATATGACCATTTGCCAAATGAATAGCATGGGTAGATAAGAGAAAACGGCAGGGTAAAGATTACTTGATCAAATGGCCTAGAGCACATTAATAATAATTATTAAGGGTTGCTTTATAGCAAAAGTGGCAGAACCACAAATAAACTATTGCTCTTCTCCAATGAGTGTAAATTTTTTTAAATTTGTTGTCATTTAAAAAATAAAGTTTACATAAAAGTCTATAGTTCTAGCTTCTCTTGGAGATCAAAAGAACTGGAAACACTAGGCGAGCATATTTGTGCAAGAGGCAAATATTCCTTTGTGCTTATCATAAAAATCATCAACTTTATTCATTTATGTTAGCTGGCTGACCCCATAGGCATCTGAAATAATGACTTTGTATATGTGGTTAAAATATGACTAGAGAAAATAAGAGTGAAGCTGTATACCAGTTAGGGAAGGTATCTGGCTCCAAAGCAGAAAACAGGTACACTGATGAGAAGCCCAAAGGAGATACCAATAACGACTGAACGAGTAAATCACAGGGTTCAGAGAGTAGTGCACAGCCCCGACTCATGGACCAAGATCACTACTGGGCCATTAATATTCTCTCCGATGTGTTTTCTGAGGCACCCTCTTCACTTAGCCCAGTGAAAGCTCAACTACCTTGAGATAAATACCAGCATTAACAATAATGACCATTTTCAAAAATGGTCCTTTCTCTGAACTGAGAATTCCTTAGCAAACTTTGCAAATATATATAAAAACACTGAAATTTCCTTCTCCCAAAGTATTACCTCTTCCCCTCTTGATCTTGACAGATTCCCTGTAGAATCTCCAAAAGATGGCTTAATGACCAAATGTTCTGATGAGCTGTGTGAATAGAAATTCAAATAAAGTTTATTCTGAATATCAAAACAAAAATGAATTTATCCTTTCAATCTCAATCAATTTCTGTCTCTGTCTCTCTCTGGTAAATAACCCTTATCATTTCCAGTCGAAGTTATTCTCTGGAGCCATTAATTAAGAGGCTCTGGATTCAGTGACACCAGCATGGTTGTAAGGAAGGAGTGAGAAGCCATTCTGGAAAGGAGATTAAGTCAAAGTCCACAAATTTTATAGTGCAATCTCAAGTATCTTTCCCCTGCTTAGTTCCAGAATCCTGGCTGCTATTCCAAGCAGGAACTTGGATTGCTCTTTAGGAAAAATATTTGACCCAAGAGAAGACTAGCAGAAACTGACAGTTGAAAGTCCCACCATAAAACAATGTTTCCACTTAATCACTTCTTTGTGAGTCATCATGCAGACAGATCCATCCATGTAGGTAAACCCTCCTTCCAGTCAGCATTTTTTAATGCCTCACTCTTTACAAATAGTAAAGGATTTCTACATACTTGAAGAAAGCCTTCCAGATAAAACCCAGAGACTAAAACAAACAAAAAAGAAATTATAAGGAGAGGCAATTCAGGAAAACAAATGCTACAATGATATGAGGAAATAATCCAGAAAATAAGAAAAAGATCTATAAAAATATTTTAAGAAAAATTAGAGTATAAGACCTTAGAAATAAAAATATGGTAGCAGAAAAAAATTAATAAATAGAAAATGGAGGTGAGGAAATGGCTCTAATATTTTTTCAATTTCCCAGAACTTAAGTTTCTAGCTTAAAAGGACCCACAAAGTGAAGGAAAATAGACCCAGTCTGATATGTATCTTGAAGTTTTGGAACATCAGGGAAATTAAGTCCTAAAAAATTCCAGAGTGGAAAATCAGCAGGCCTCATACAAAGGATCATGTTAAAACAGCATCAGACTTCTTATCGAGAACAATGAAACATGTGGCAATGCCCCTGAGACTCTGAGGAATGATTTCCATCCTAGAATCCTATATTCAGCTATAGTAACAAAGCATATGTGAAAATTTAGACATGCAAAGTGTCAGAACCTTCAGCTCTGAAGTATTGCTTTTCAGAAAACTATATGAGATCCTGAAAACAGGGGATCCAACAGAGGGAAGAGGCAAAGGAAATTCCGAGGACCATACTGAAGTCCCGGGACTCTCTAGGCCAGAATAAAATGGCCTAGACGCAATAAATACAAAGGGAGGCAGAAGTGATATTGGAGGGATGTCTCCAGAAGGGAAAAAAGTAAAAAAGATAAAGTACTTGATATTTTTTACTGTAATAAGAGTTTTATAATTTTACAGTTCTGTCAAAGCATCTGCATATGGTGATGACAGGTACTAAGAAAACTAAGCATGCATGTATCACATGCACACCAGAAGTGAGACAATTATTGTCCCCGTGACAAACAAAGTTGCATGAAAAAGACATGTAATCAGTTGTAAATAACACTACACGGCCACAGAAATGTTAACACTGAATACTGATTTAAACAAAAACTGATATATATTAGAAAGAAGGAGTAGACAAAGTGAATGTGTTGTGAGTGAGGAATAATGATAGCTAAGTCTAATTGGCAGGGAATCAATGAACAAAAATAGTAATAGAAGCATGTTATTCAGAAATGCGGAGATATACAGGAAAAAAAAAACAGCTAATTGGGTTCAAAATGACAGCCTACAGGAAGTAGAAATCATGAAAAAGATGGGATTCTGTTTTATATTAAGCCTTGAAATTCTGTTTGTGTTTTTTAGTCCATGTGTATTACTTTGATAAAAATAAAAATTAAAGCTTAAAATTTGAGTTCTCCTTTTGGAAATACACAAAACAAGTGTTAAAGGGACTATAATAAAGAAGCAAATATTAGATAAACTTGTGCTCTCAAGTATAAAACTAAAGATTCTGATACTAAATTTACAAGGCTGAGTCCTATATGCATTCAAATGCCAATGGCAAGTTACGCATTTTCAAATGAACCTCTTTCAAAGGTGTTTAAAGAGTAGATGAAGAAAATGCTCGACTATTCCCACTGCATAAATTAACACTTGTTTACTAATCATAGCAAGTTAAAAAAAAAATTCCCTGACTAATAAATATGCAAGAAGGGTTCAATTGCTATAACTGCCAGCACTGCCAAGACTGCCTTGCTGCAATCATTTTACCATGTTAAAGCATCTTGTGCCCTGGAAGTCTGTGAATTAAAAGATTATGTGTTGAAAGGTACCAATGGCAAAAAAAAAGAAAATCAGGGAGAAGATAAAGGCTAAAACGATATGACCTCTGAGTAAGATGGCTTATAAAAAACCAAATTGTCTTGGTGGTGGTAAGAAAGCAAAAAGAAGGACAGAGGAATAAAGACTATTAGGAGACTTAAAAGTCAGTAAAAGAGAACAGAGATAAATGAAGGCATATTAGGAAAAAATTTGGTAGGTAATAGCTCCAAAAACTATTTATAAGTCTCTAAAGAGAAGTTTGAATTTCAGTATTTCTATTCATTAGTAAGAAGTTAAAATTTCCAGGTTTTACAAAGTAAAGCACTTACTTTTGGTTTCCACAAGAAGGTGATTCCTCAAGGAAAGGTATGTGATTTGTTGTTGATCCAGGATTACGAGGCGTGCTTGTGTGAATATTTGAAGCATCATGTGTTAATCTCTGACTAGAGTCTTGGGGTGGTGTAGTAAAGCTAATTACAGAAGAATTATTAGATCCATCGCCTTTGCTCCCATTACATTGCTGGTTGAGCACTGATACATCATTACCAAGGCTATCCATTCCAATATTTAATTCACCAAGCTTTTGAATGGACCTGTAAAACAATGTAATCATATTAAAATGAAAAGTAATCACATTCCTAACATATAGAAGACTAAAAGTTTGAAAAGGCAAATACATGCATATGTAATATATAATCACTGGCCAATTTAGTACTAAAAAATTATCATCTTCAGCTTAAGGCATAACCAAGATACTGAAAGAAGATCCACGTTTTTCTACAGTATACCACTGTAAAGAAAACAGGCATAATGGGTATCATTACTATTAAACACCTATTACCATAAAAACATTTTTAAAGTCTGCTACTTCTCTGGTATAACTTTAATTTTCAATTTAAAACTTAATAAAAAGAACAAAAACAAAATTTCCCCAAAATCAATAAAAATATCACAAAATGTCTCACCAACACAACAAATCATTTTCATTTGATCTGTTTTGTAATATCACGTTAACAAGAAAATAAATGACTAGAGCAAGCCTAGGACAAAGTCAAGTGGCATCCCTATTATTCATACATTCATTCATTCATTCATTTGTTCATTCTCAGACTCTGATCCAGAGTCTGAGATAAAACGGGAATAAAACACGTTAGCCTCAGGGCCTTTCCCTCACCACAAGTTTCTACATTAGGGCAGCCTGACTCTTTATGCTGTATTCATAGCTCCAAAAAGAAGCTGTCAGGCTTTTTGAGATTTAGACCCAGAACTGGCCCAGCATCACTCTCTCTATCCTAGATTCAAAATGAGATAGACTACACAAGGGGTATGATTACAAAGAGGTATAGTAGCTCATTGTATTTTCTAACATTATTTTGAGTGGGTGTGCATTTAAAGCTTTAAGATTTTAAAAGAGCAGCTGAATAGTATTAAAGGAATTGGCAACCATTACTAAATATTTATAGGTTAAACAATTTAAATAAACAGCATTTCCAAAATATTGTTCTATGAAACAATAATCCTCCGAAATGCTCCCCATAAAAAAAAAGTCTCAGATTAAATAAATGTGGTAAATGCTAAGCATAAGGAGTCTAAAATGCTAACATATCATTTTGACTCTCTAAAGTGGTAAGGGTGGTGGAAAGTAGGTATGCCTATAATAAGTGCCAAATCAATGGTGCCAGTTATTAGTATTAGAAACAAAATAGAAACAAAATATTAAGAGGTATAAAGTGTTAATAAAAATCCTATTATGTTTTAGTTATTTTTTTTCCATTAAGATCTATTACATAACATAATTCTTATTTCTCTTCCTCTTTCTATGCCTCCTGGAAGGAAGAAACAAAAATTAAATCTGGAAGCTAAGCTCTGCTACTAGAATGATTTGGAAGAATAAAACATTAAGGGGAAAAAGCACCTTTTAATTTATAGATTCTGTCTCTATTCAATTTGTCCTTGGTATTATTCAGGTACTCTAAAGTCCCTGCACAGATATATAAACCTAAGGGCCTAGAAAAAAATTTAATAAAAGTATTACATTAAAGGTTAAAAAATTGAATAGATTAGAAAAAGTTAAGAGAACAACAGAGAATTTATGTAAAATTAATTTACAAAAGCTTAGGATAAACAGTCATTCATACTTACAACAGGCCTGGTTATCCTATGAATTTTTATAACATAACTTAAACGTCATTTTAAATTCTAATCTTTAAAAAAGTTGAGAATAGTTGTTAACAATAAATATGCTCTAAACTAAATCTAAATTACAGTAAATAATTTTAATTCTACTAATAATTCTCTTTAAAGGAAGGATAAACCATCTTGAATAGTTGAACGTTTTTTCTGAGGAGTCCATGCCTACCACTTCTGGGATCATAGAACTTTGCCACTTCATCTTCTGACTTAATGCTGGATATCTGCTTTCATTGAAAAATAAAATGCTCAAGAAGTCAAACTGTAACCATGACTTTTATGGATATGAAGAAGACATCCAAGAACCAGAAGTGACAATTCATCAAATTAGGATAATTCTGATAAGCCACTGACTTAATCAGAGGTGATAAGAAAACCATCTTCAAATTGAATGTTCAGAGGCCTACTTAGACTCTTTAGATTACCATTATAAATATTCCTTGTGTGAAGGTTTGCAGACAGGATAAATTTCAGGATCACTGACCTGCACAAGCCCCAGAGTGACAAGCAGATTACTTCCAGTATTACTGAACCAAGTAAACTTTATGACAGTCACCACTGCATTGCCTAATCAAAATTATGATGATAGCCAACAATTATGGCATAATTCCTACATGCCAGGAATTATTTTAAGTGATTTTATATGTATTAACTTATTTAATTTCCAACTCCCCTTGCTCATTTAAATAGATACTTTTATTTACTAATTTCAAAAACATGTATATGTATGTAGGTGTGTATGTATTTATAGGTATGTAGGTATTTATATATATAAATATATACTTTCTATAATTAAAAACAATATAAATTCATGCTGTGTTGGCAGAGATTATGTAATCATCATTTTAATTCACTGAATTCAAAAGAATCTGAAAGTATAAGCACTCAAAATAACAATAAAAATAACAGGTAACACTTCATATAGTGCCAGGTACTGTTCTAAGCACTTTACTCATTTAATCTTCGTGGCAACCCTGTGAAGAAGATGAGAAAACAAGCGAAAAGAAGCTACGTAACTTCCCATAGGTCCTCCGCCACCCTGGGACAGAGCTGGACCCTGGCAGTCTGCTTCCAGCCTGCGCACTGAACCCCCACTGCTCTGCTCTTGTTGCTTAGGTGTGAAAGGACATGAAAGGGAAGGACAAAACTAGAAGAGCCCTTTGAATACCAGTGACTGGAAGATACTATGTAACTCCATGTTACTTGAAACACTTGAAAAGCCTTAAAATTTCAGACTATACATGGAAAGTAGCAGTTATTACATGCTTCTAATAGCTTTTAAGTAATTCCTTATGTTTAAAAAAGTGACTAAAAGACCAACCTATTAAGGAATTGCTCAGTAAGGTTCTGCTGCTGTTCAGGACCATCCTCCTGATTCACGCCTCCTTCAAGCAGCATCTGCTGGTATATCTGTCGTTGTTGCTCCTTCTGTTCTAAATGCTGTTGATAACGTAATCTTTGCCTATAATATTCTTGAAATTGTTCTGTTGAATCTCGAAGCTTAAAAAGATTTTAAAAAATGAATTTGAGCATACTGTGACTGAATTATGTCTCAACTCAACATTACTTCTATAAACACTGAATATACAAATAGCTATGTTTAACAATTAGAAAATACTTAATATTGAAAAACAGCATAGTATCTATGAGTCTTAAATAGTCAAGTAGATCAGTTAATTTGTTTCAATTTGCAAGAAGAGACTAATCAAATGAATGGTCATCCTAGATCCCTGACTAACCCAAAATAAAAATACAGATTATGTGGTCACAAGGGAAACATGGTTAAAGAATGTGAATGAGGATAAAGACGAATACAAATCCATAGTACTTGAAAAAAAAATTACTGAGGGACTGCATTAATATTTAATAAACACAATATTACCTTATCCAACACACTTAATAGGTTTCTCTAGAGAAACTTATAAAATTTTCCTCAAAAACAATACCTTAATTCAGAACTCAAAAGGCCTTTTTCCAAAAAGTGGAAGAAGCAGTATCAACCTTCCTACTTCATCCTTCTAAAACAATAGCTAACTAAAGAGAAAACAATGTCCCTTTTCCAGGAAATAGTAACAGTCCTCCTCTATTTCATAACTAACAGTAATAACTCTGAGACAAAATTATGTCCTTTTAAAAAATAATTTTATTGTCATAAAGTAAATGTAAAATTTGTCATTTTAACCATTTCTAAGTATACAATTCAGTGGCATTAATTATATTCACAATGTTGTACAACCATCATCTCCATCTATTTACAAAAATTTTCATCACTCCAAACAGAAATTCTGTAACCATTAAGCAATAGCTCCCAATTTCCCCCTCCCCCAAGCCTGTGGTAATCTCCATTCTACTTTCTGTCTCTATGAATTTGCCTATTCTAGATACTTCATATAAGTGGAATCATACACTACTTGTCCTTTTGTATCTGGCTTATTTCATTTAGCATGATGTTTTCAAGGTTCATCCATGTTGTAGCAAATGTCAGAACTTTACTCTTTTTATGGCTGAATAACATGCTATTGTATGGATATGCCACTTCTGTTTATCCATTAATCTGTGGATGGACAAAGGTTATTTCTACCTTTTGGCTACTATAAATAATACTGCTATGAACACAGATATACAGATATCCCTTGAATCCTTGTTTTCAATGCTTTTGGGTATACATATACCTAGAGGTGGAATTACTGAGTTATATGGTAATTCTTTGCTTAGCTTTTTGAGGTACCACCAAATCACAGTGACTGCACCATTTTACATTCCAATGTTTGAAAGTTCATATTGCTCTACGTTCTCACGAACACTTGTTATTTTCCACTGCTTTGATTTTAGCCATCCTAGTGGTTTGGAACTTATATTTCAAAGCGGTTGTGATTTGCATTTCCCTAATGACTACTGATGTTCTGCATCTGTTCATGTTATTATTGGTCATTCAGAAATGTCTATTGAAGTCCTTTTTTAAAAAAATTGAATTGTTTGTATTTTTGTTGTTGGGTTGTAGTACAGGCATACCTTGGAGATATCACAGGTTTGGTTCCAAACCATTGTTATAAAGCAACTATTTCAATAAAGTGAGTTAATATGAAATTTTGTTTTCCTAGTGCATGTTTACACTATAATGTAGTCTATTAAATGTGCAATAGCATTATGTCTAAAAAAATGTACATACCTTAATAAAAAAAATACTTTATTACTAAAAAATGTTAACCATCATTTGAGCATTCAGCAAATTGTAATCTGCTTGGCACCAGTGCAGACTTGCTTGATGCAGAGTCGCCACAAACCTTCAATTTATAAAATCGCAGTATCTGTTAAGCACAATGAAGTGAAGTGCAATAAAACAAGGTATGCCCGTAGTTCTTTAAATAGTCTAGAGATATTAAACTCTTACCAGATATATATGATTTGCAAATATTTTTCCCATGCCAGGGCTGTCTTTTCACTTCTTTGATAATGCCTTTTGGTGCACAGAAATTTTAAATTTTGGTGAAATCCAAGTTACCAATTTTTATGTCTATTGCTCATGCTTTTGGTATCATATCTAAGAACACATTACAAAATCCAAGTTTATAAAGATTTATGTTTATATTTTCTTCTAAGTGTTTTATACTTTTTGGAAGATTTTGAGATGGATTAGTGGTAACCCTTCCTTAAACGTTTGGTAGAATTCGCCAGCAAAGCCATCTCATCCTAGACTTTGCTTTTTGATTACTGATTCAATCTCTACTTGTTATAGGTACATTGAGATTTTCTACTTCTTCTTGAATCAGTTTAGGTAATTTGTGTGTTTCTAGAAATTTGTCCAATTCTTCTAGGTTATCTAATTTTTTGGCTTAGAAACTGGTCACAATATTCTCTTATAAATACTTTTTAATATTAAATGTTGATAGTAATGTCCTGGTTTCATTTCTGATTTTAGTTATTTGTGTATTTTTTCTTTTTTTCTTTGTTAATCTAACTAAGGGCTCATCAATTTTGTTGATCTTTTTAAAGAATCAATTCTTGTTTTATTGACTCTATTACTTTCCTATTCTGTACTTTGTCTCCTTTATAATCTTTATTACTTCCTTTTTTCCTTCTACTAGATTTGGATTTAGTTTGCTTTTCTTTTATAGTTCCTAAAAGCATAAGGTTAGGTTACTGATTTGAAATCTTCCTTTTTAATGTAGGAATTTATAGCTATAAATGTCCCCCTGAGCAGTGCTTTTGCTGCATCCTGTAAGTTTGGAATGTTGTATGTTTTGATATGTTCTTTCCATTTCCATTAGCTTCTAAGGATTTTCTAATTTCCCTTGTGATTTCTTCTTTGGCCTATTGGTTGTTTAAAACTATGTTATATAATTTCCATAAATTTGTGAATTTTCCATTTTCTATCTGTTATTAATTTTTAGTTTCATTCCATTGTGGTCAGAAGAGATACCTTACATGATTTCAATCTTTTAAAATTTATTGCGATTTGTTCTGTGTTCTGATATGTGGTCTATCCTGAAGAATGTTGCATGCACACTTGAGAAGAATATGTATTGTGTTATTATTGGAGTGTTTTATAGATGCCTGTTAGGTCTAGTTGTTTTACAGTGTTGTTCAAGTCCCCTACATCCTTACTGATCCTTTGTTCAGATGTCCTATATGAAAGTGGGGTATTGAAGTCTTCAACTATTACTGCGTAACTATTTCTCCCTTCAACTCTGTCAATGTTTACTTCATATATTGTGGGGTTCTGTTGTCTGGTACAAATGCATATTTGTCACATTTATTATTTATTATTACATAGTTAATAGTAATTTTTCTAGTTCATTCTTAACATTTAGTTGATAAAAAAATTATTCAACTTATCAAAACTACCTATTACTCACCCTTTCTAAGTGGCATATAAAGGAGATACAATTTGCACCTTAAATTATGCCTGACTTTTTCCTTTCCAAATACCATGGAAAAATAAACTGGAATGCAAAAAACTTAAATAAACATATTCTATATTAAAATTGTCAATTCCTTGTTCATTAAATCTAATTAGTAAAATAAAAAGCATATAACTTAAAAATGCAAGTTATCCATGTTTAATGTGTTTAATTACTCAAATACCAAAATACAGAAGATTAATGTCAATTGTGGTATTTTAGATTGTTAGTAAATTCATCTGTTAAAATAGTCCAAAATACACAATGACAACTAAAAGTACTATATTCTTAAGGAGAGAAGAGGAAATGGGGTAATTAATAAGAAAATCTGGATAGTCTCTCTACTACTTCCAAGTATCAGAAAATTCTTTTAAAATTCTATCTAATTACAGCCATGCCACCTTGAATGTGCACAATCTTGTCTGATCTCAAAAGCTAAACAGGGTCAGGCCTGATTAGTACTTGGATGGGAGATCATCTAGGAATACCAGGTGCTGTAGGTGTTTTAAAAAATAAAAATAAAATAAAATTCTATCTAAGCAAATATCATTACTTCTCACAAACAGTATAACTCTAAAGATACAGTGTGTAGTAAATAATACCTCATTTTTTTCTTGCTTAGCTGGTCCTGGATTCTGTGCTCCATTTGCAGGCTCTTTTTCTGAAACTGAACTCTGGCCCAGGATTTCACTGTTGATAGGCCGCTGTCCCTCAACAGGTGTATCACTTCTCCCAGAAATGTGCAAAAAAAAAAAGGAAAAAAAAAGAAAAAGAAAAGGGGGGGATGGTGAAGGAAAATATAGTTTAGAGAAGTTTTAATTTTAAACAATTAACATTTAGCCTATGTGTTCATCAAATGCACAAAAATAGTTTTATTTTCCTTTCCTCTTTTAAGTATAATACATAAAGGATTTTCTTTAAAAAGGATGTGCTTATAGTGGATGAGCACTGGATTATTAAGCAAGGAGGGTAGGGGCTCTCATCAAAAATAAGATGTATAGCCCTAGGGAAATCACTTACATTCTCTGTGGCTCAACTTCACCTATAAATTAAATAAAAGGTTGGATGACCTAGTGTCTAAATTCCCTTTATGAACTTTTAATATATGATACTGTTATCCAAACATTATTTTTTTCTTAATATGTTTCAACAAAATTTTAAGAATTGTTGGTATTTTATTAAAAGGTTTTCTTTAGTTTATTTGCATTTAACATAAAAGCTAAGCATACATTTTTTCCCAATATTTTTAACGTATGCTAATTAGTAAGCTGGACATCTCAGGTTGCTCCTAACATTTTTCTAAAACACTAGCAGTTTCTACTTTTCATCCAAAGATGAGGAATACCACAGACATTTACACAGATTACCTATTGGTACAAGGCACCACGGGAACAAATACAAAAGTAAAATGATCTTTGCCTTCAAGGAATTTGATTATGAGTGGCCTCATAATGGCCTCTCTGTGCAGAATTATGTAAGACATATCAAAACATAGCTTTATAGTCCAGGGAAACAGAGATAGCTAGTCATCTTCACAAAGGCACCATTAGTTAGGAGCCTAGTATTCATAAATAACTAAACACACACACACACACACACACACACACACACACACACACACACACACACACACACACACCCAGAAGAGGAAGGAGAAAGACCTTGAGAAGAGTTTTCAGCTATCAGGATGTGGTAGTTAATGACCATAAGAAGCCCTCTTTAATGTCCATAAAGTAGAATTTGTAAGAGTTACTAACTGTATAGAGAGAGAATAAAACGACCTTCATAAAGTAACATTTGATTAAATTTTGAACTTTATACAGCACTTCCACATGCATTTTCATTTAACCTGTGGAATAGATTATAACTCTCATCTCACAGGTGAGGAAACAGATTCGAAAGACAAGTGATTTCCTAAAATTGCATAGCTAGTAAACAGAGCTAGGACTTGAATCCAGGTCTTTAGACTCCAAATCCAATGCCGGCCTATGCCTGAGAATACTTTGTTATTTGGGGGGCCTATTAATCTTGAGATCATTACACTGAATAGACAAAGCTTACATATTTCAACTGATTTCTCTTTTTGTTTTGAGGTTTTTTCCTTCTTGAGTGAAAAGATATCCTTTAAAATGCCACACTCTCTCTTATAAACCTTTCTTTCGTGTTTTATTCTCTTGTTCACCATAGTAACTCCATCACTGTATCCTGGGGATGCAGCATGAAGCCGGCACATAGGAGACACTCAAATATTTAAAAAAGCATCAATTTCAAACATGTATGACCAAAAGGAGTCCCTTCATGTGGCATCTTGAACATAATTGATGTAACAGAAGACCTCAATATTTTAAAAATTATACTTAAAATATATTTTAAAACAAGGCATACTTTTTCTGAAGTAAAATTTTCTACTTTATCTATAGCACAGTGCCTCTCCCATAGCATGTAATAAGCAGCCCTTTTGACACATTGTCCTTACCAAGTGTATGAATTCTGAGGGGAGAAATTGATATTTATTAAGTATTAATCACATGCTTGTCACACTGCTAGGAGCTTTATCTCACTTTGTAAGTCAATGCTCTATTTTATAGAGGAGGTCGCTGAGACTCAGAGAGATTAAGTAACTGTCCCAAGGTTACACAGCTAGTAAATGATAAAGCTATTGTTTGAACTCAAGTCTGAGTCCAAAGACCATGCTCTAGTCATTACTCCACAGTGCTTTGCCTCATAAGTCTTCCAATTTCAGAGGCATAATAGATGTTTTCTGGGTTATTGCCATTGCTCAGCTGGTAACACATGTGTTACTTTACATCACATTTTACCTCTCTTATTCTATAATTATCTAATAACTTATACTCCTCCACTACTTTCCATCTTTATCCAGTCATTCCTGAATTTCTACTTTTTTTGACATAAGTAACAGCACATATAGAATCAGGTTTGGCTAGATTTTATCTGCCTTTTTTTCTTTACAAAGACAATCCCACTGGTGCACAAATCCAAACGTGCTGTCTATTAGACTGACCAAGAAGCTCCTGTCACCTTATGTACTCAGAAGAACATCAGTAGTTCCCCCATAATTGAAGCCCAGCATCCCACACAATGAAAATTTTCTCCAAAGAAATTGTAAAGTCCAAGAAAAGTTTAAGATAGTCTCCACCAATGCTGAAGACTCTCTATTTCTTTGAGATTTAGATAATAAGTTGTCCCTATATTTCATCCGTTTTCATCATTAGATATCATCTTTATCTTTCAAATATGAAATATAAATAGTAAGATGCCTTAATATGTCACCAGAGGCTTATACAGATAAAAATGATAAACCCCAGATAAAATACAAAAAAGTAACTATTTGAAAGCACTGAAGAATAGCTAGCACAACTAGAGGGAAGTCAATCCTTGGAAAAAGGGAACTTTAGCGGGTGATGTTCAGGGTATAAGGCCTTCCAGCTGAGTGCACTCCCCAGTCCACATAGTGTGAGCTACTTCAGTAGAAAGCTGCAAATTTTTTTAGCAGCTTGAGAAATCAGCAAAAGCTGGGTACTGCTGGAGCATCTGCACAGCAGGGGTGAGGGTAGGGAATCTGAAAAGGAGGAAGCCTTAATGAGAAATACAGCAAATCTCTGCCCAAATCCTTGACTATCCCTGAAACTGCTAAAACTAATGATAAAAAAATCTTGTGATTGCCCAAAGCGAGGGTTGGGGTGGGGGAGGGGGAAGGTTGGGTGAAATTAGTGAGAGGGGTTCAAACCTTTGGTTACAAAATAAATTAGTCACTTACCTTATCCTAGAAGCCTCCCCTCTGTTTAAGAAACTTTAAGGACAGTATCACAAACCCAACTCCTCTACAGTCTCACAGCGACTTAAAGGAAATGCTTCTGTATATATTTATACTGTATTTTTTGTGCCTAAAGCTTTCCTCTTGCTTTAATTAAAAACAGAAATGGTGAGTCCAGTGCTCCTTTTTCGATAAAGAATGCCTCCAACTATCCTATGTGAATAGGAAGATGTTTAGTTTTTGTGTTCTTTCAATAAATTTATTGCAGTCAACATTAATACTTCAAAGTATCGACTCAGAGTATATGAAAACAGCAGTATGTTCCAGGGGTTTCCTGCAAAAGCAAGGCAGGAAGTGTCCGAACTCCTGAAATACAGAACTGCTAATCAGGAAATTATTATTTCATATCAGGTTCAAAATAAAAACTAAATGGTGGCTTTAACACTTATTTCCTTCATGTATATAAGGAATTACTAAAATATATAAATAGAAATAATCAGAGATTTTTATATACATGGGAATTTTTATATATACAAATTTTTATGTTCAGTACAGTATTATTTACAGAAGAAAAAAGTATAAACTATCTGCTGTTCTACAATAAAGAATTACATAAAAACAGCGCAGCTATATAATAGAATATACCTATAATATTAATCACTTATCTCAAAAAAATGTTTAAGACTATGGAAAAATATTCATAATCTATCAAGTGAAAAAAGCAAATTATATGAAAATATATATGGTTCATTCTCAATTTAAAAAATTCTATTCATAGAAAAAAGACCAGTCACCAAATGTGAAATTTTGTGGCATTTTAATTCTCATATTAAACTCTTCTGTATTTCCCAAAATTTCAATGCACACATATTGCCTTTAAACTAGCAAAAGAATGCAGGATATAATAGTAAAGATTCTCCCTCAAAATTTTAATTATCGAACTTTAAAAAACCCTTTGTAAAGTTTTAAGGAATAACTTTCAATTAAAGGGATTTGAATATTAAGAAAACACACACATACACAAAATTAGATTATCTCACACTTGTGGAGAGTTCCTCATTTTTTTTTTTTTTTTTTTTTTGTGAGCATATACCTACCGTTCAGGAGATTCTTCATAAATACTGTGACATTCTGTATTTTCAAGCATGAGACTTCTACTGAGGTTTTGTACCCCTGGATAATGAAAGTTAGCAAAGGAGTGTGACATTGGAGAAGTTTTGTTCCCAAGGTCTGAGATTCTCTTATCATGACTGGTTAGTCCACAGGTGAGGCCATCTAAAGCAGGATTCAGAGAGCGGGTCATATAGGCATCAGCTGATTGAGGCCTCCTCATCGGAGATGATGGATAGGGAGAAAGTTTGCTGATGAGGGGAGTCAAAAGATCAGCGTATGCAGCTTTTGTGGGTTTCAGAAGTTTGTCAACATGAATATTAAGCATTTTCTGTTCAAAAGCACAAGAGAAGACAGAAGATGGGAGATTCTGAAGCCATGACAATAAACTCAGATCCAAGTCATCACAACCATTACCACATAAGAGGTCGATGCCAAGAAGTACTTCACTCTCTGTAATTTCTTCTCCAGTTGCTTTACTTTGACAGAATTCTACACAGCATTCATAAAGGAGACCCTTCATTACAAGCTGAAATAAACGATTGTTACTTGCTTTAAAACCAGCTTCACTTAGTTTCCTATCAGCAGGGATGAATTCTGCAACCATGACACAAGCCTCTTCAAAACAGTGAACTCGTGCAGTGCTGGGATTCCAGTCCTTAAATTCAGCATGATTGGTCAGACGAGGCAAAGTCAAAAGCAAACAGAGCTTGCTATAATCATCTTTAGAAGGACAGTACTCTTCTAGGGCATGTAAACATTGCACAGCTTCTTGCATGGTAAATTCCAGCTGTAAGAAAAACAGAAGTGGTCACCATAGAGATACTATGAGGTATGAAAACAATGTTTCATTCAAATACAAAGATGCTTGACAAATTTTCATAAACTATTCAATTGCAAAAGGATAAACTCTATAGTGTCATAGGCTACCCATATAATTTGTAGGATATTTAACAACCTTCAAGTCAGAAACAAAAATGTTTTTCACTACTAAAATAAAAAGATTAGATAATTTTGTTAATTAGCACATTAAACTTTACTTATAAAAACAGTGCTCTAATTCAGGCTTAAGACTATCATTTTTCAAATGTATAATATTTTAAGGGTAAGAATAACAGAGTTTTCTAGGAAAAAACTGAAGCATACCAATATTCAATTATTCATATAGCTTGCTATCACTCCAGCTTACCCAAAAAGCAAAAGCCATTCACAAATCTACGATAGGAAAATTGTGTAGAGAAAGAAAGCAAATCAAGGAACATTTCATGCTGGCTTCAACAGCACATATACTATAGAAAAGGAACATCCAGTTTGTTGACTACAAACACAGTGTGGAGATAGAACAAAAGGAAGCTTAGCTGAGAGAAAAATTATACTAATTTGTAGTGAATATTATGTTAGAATCATAAGCTTTTAATGATGTAAGGAACCTTAAAGCTTAAATAGTCCAGTTTCTATATCTTACAAATGGGAAAATTTAGGATACAAATTTAACTAAAGTATTTAGTTGGTTAGTGACAAAGACAGAATTAGGTCTTTTGAGTCAACATTCTAGTGTTCTTTCCACTTTTAAGCATCATTATCTAGCAAACATTTCTCTATTATGTATGAAAGTATTTTGGTTTACTTCAATAAACACTTACTGGCACTTACTTTGCTTTTAGATATAACAGTAACAATAACAATACTAAAACTTTAAAAGTTAACTCTCAAATCAAAAAGAATTTAATATCATCAAGTTCAAATTGTCATAAAGACAAACATTTTATCAAAAAACCACCTCTGGATCAAAGGAAATACTGAAAAGACTGAAAAGACAAAGGAGGTAAACATAATCCACTTTGGGGATAAGAAAAGAAGCAATGATGTAGAGTCAAGTCAAACATCTATTGCCATCTAAATCACCTTAAACACAAGGGGAGCACAAACTCCCCAACCAGCCAGTCATTCATTCATCATCACTGTCTAAATCATGGAACAAATTTAGACTCAGAACAGACTGAAAGCACTACTGCAAAAGAGCAAATCTTGCCCTATCCTGGCTCATAAAAACTTCCAAAACTCATGATACCAATCTGTTGTAGTGAATAAAATACTTAGGACTGAAACAAGACTATGGCGCAAACCTTCAGGAATAAAAACCTTACATGCTGGGGCTCATCTTCTGCTGACATTGCATTGTTAACGCATAAAGCTTCTAAAAACTTCTGCTTCAGGATAATATAGCGAAACCTGTGAAAGATAAAATACGAAACACTGAAATGATTAAAAAGTTGAATTATAGCAATGTCAAAAACTGGAAATAAAACTCAAGTTCTTGAAACAAAACAGACCAAGTGTGTCTTAAATAATTATTTCTTTTATAAAGACTTAAAAATTAATTTTCCAATACCTCATAATCATATGTACTTATTAGTTTACTCATAGTACCATTGCTTTCATAAAATTCTTAAAATATTTTATGAAGCTTATCACGTTTAAGCCATAATTAAAATAATTTCAGTGGCAAGTAATCTCAACTTAATACTCCAAGGAAGGATTTCTATTTCCAATATTAATTCTAAACAAAAATCAAGTTTTTATGGAAGATGCCAAATGTCACCTAATAGGAAATCAAAATTCTTTATATTCAAAATGTCACTTTCCCAAAATATAATTGTTTTCTTTCAAACATAAGAAAGATCTAATAAAAATAGGGCTGAAAAGATAAGGAGAAATGAACAACACCTCTAAAAAGTCATAGAATAACTACAACCCAATAAACTTAATAAAAAAATAAATAAAATAAAAATAAAAAATTATGAAACAAAAACAACAACAATTTTAACAGGGATTTTGCCAGGAGGAAAAGGGAGAGCAAAGAGTCTACTTGACTTGTCTAAGAATCAAAAAATGCTGGATGCCTTCAACACTTTAAAGTATTTCTAATAACTGAAAGAAAATAATAATGAACCTTAAGTCATTCTTTCGACTATTGCTGTAGTAGCAAATATGTGTCCAATAAAACAAAACTCCTGCCTTCAAAAAGTGGGTTACCTAATAAATTGTATGAAACATGTAAAGAGCTCAGCAAGGTCTCAAAGTTGTGTAAAACCAATACTACCAAAAGGGGTGGGAAGTAAAAGGAAAGTCTTATAAGAAATGACTCTTGGAAGATGATCAGGAATGTAGGAAATGGTAAAACAAATAGCATTCTAATAAAGAATGTACAAAAGCAAGCAGGTATGAAAAGCATGGTATGAACTGAGAATCAAAAACAATATGAGGTTCCAGTCTGTTAATGGAGTCACCTGTATCAAGCTAACCTTTCTGCAGATAAAAATGATAAACCCCAGATAAAATACAAAAAATAACTATTTGAAAGCACTGAAGCACAACAAATAGCTGGCACAACTAGAGGGAAGTCAATCCTTGGAAAAAGGGAACTTTAAAGGGTGATGTTCAAGGGTATAAGGCCTTCCAGCTGAGGGCACTCCCCAGTCCACATAGTGTGAGCTACTTCAGTAGAAAGCTGCAGTTTTAACAGCTTGAGAAGTCAGTAAAAACTGGGTACTGCCAGAGCATTTGCATAGCAGGGGTGAGGGTAGGGAATCTGAAAAGGAGGAAGCCTTAATGAGAAATACAGCAAAACTGACTATATAATCTCTGCCTAAATCCTTGGCTGTCTCTAAAACTGCTAAAAATGATAAAGAAAAAATCTTGTGATTGCCAAAGGCGAGGGTTGGGTGAAATTAGTGAAAAGGATTCAAACTTTCAGGATAAAATAAATAAGTCATGGGAATGTAATGTATAACATGGTGACTATAGTTAATACTGCACTGCATATTTGAAAATTGCTAAAACAGCAGATCTTTAAAGTCCTCATCATGAGAAAAAAAAATTTGTAAATATTTTGTGGATGGATGCTAACTAGACTTATTATGGTGATCATTTTGCAATATATACAAATATCAAATTAATATGTGGTACACCTGACACTAATACAATATGTCAATTATACCTCAATTTAAAAAAAAAAATCCTAAAGGCAGAAAAACAAAAAAGAAACATTGCACATAAGAGAATAAGGATACAAATACAGCTATCTGTTTGTTATAAATAATGGAGGCTAGGGGGCAATGGAATGACATCTTTAAAATCTTCATATTATTGTGAAGAAACAACTGCTTCAGATATGGTTTGTGACTTTTTCGATATAGACACTGTTGATTAAGTAGGTTAGTATATCAGATTTTCGACTAACTGAAATAAATTCAACTTGTCTTCTGGAAGTGTTCCAAATCAATAGGATTGAATGTACTATTTACTGGTAAAATTAATGGTCTTGTTCTTAAATTTCTGTCTATTGTTTTGTTTTGCTAAGCTTCCACCAATGATAAGACATTTAAAACTTTGATGAAAACTCACCTTTTTTTGTCAAATTTTTCCATACATTCTAGAGGCTGAATGAACTGAAGAACTTCATCCCATTGACCATCAAGAATTAGCTGCCTATAAAAAGAAAAACCCATGTATGTTATTAAATTTGGGTTACACTAATTAAAAGTGGAATAGATGACAACATAGCATTAAAGCTTCAGTCTGAAGTCAGTAATGAGATTAACATTTACTTGGTTCCTCAACTACTATAATAAAATAACTTTCATAATTCATTTGTAACAGCATATGCTAGATGAGAAGAATTTGTGAATCTACAACCACTCTTCATTCTAATATTTATGTGTTTTTTTTCACTTATATAAAAAACAACGAACAAAAGTCTAAAAATTCCTTTATTTCTCTATTCATCTTACAGGGTTAAAGTTATTGTGTTATTTAGCAGCTACTGTGTGGGTATGTTCCAGTCTCACTAAATCAGTGATTCTCAACTGGGGGCAGTTTGGCAATGTCTGGAGACATTTTTGACTGTCCCAATAGGGAGCTACTGGCATCTACTGGGTATAATTCAAGGATGCTGCTAAACATTCCGCTATGCACAGGACAGGGCCCTGAACCCAGCACACTCACAACCATGAATTATCTGGCTGTGGTAGAGAAATCCTTCTCTAAATTGTATATTCTACATCTTTGAGGCATTTGATACTAAAATTTACACTGAGATTGACAACAGGAAGGAACAAAATCAGGTTTCATCCTACTGTAGTGGTCTCTGGGAACTTCTAAAAGTTACAAGGTGTTCTTATTGCTGCCTTTCTTTTATAACATCAATTTCTCTACATTGAGATTTTTAGAATAAAATTTTAAAAGAGAGGAATAGACAAGAGGATCTACATAGGATTGCCAACTTTTGATTCTATAAAGAAGGACTATTAATAAAAAGCAATCACAATATACATCATAATCATTTTATAAAAGGACATTTTAATACTTAAAAAGGTAGGAAGGATGATTTCAAAGGCCAGGGTAAAAAGTTGGGTTTTCATGTCCAATTCAAGTTAGAATATAATTAGCTTTCCATTTTGGTAAACATGCTAATTCCCTTTTGCTCTGCAACTCCACCTCTAAGAATCTTGTTCTAAAGAAATAATCCAAGATACAGAAAAAGTTATCTATACAGAAGATGTTCAGTTGAGCTCATTCAAGAAAAACTGAAAACAATTTAATTGTCTTAAAATAGAAGAACTGTTAGGAATTTAAGAAAATTGAACATTTTTAAAGTATAAATTTGTAACATGCATAGAATTCTTATGATGTTAAAGGACTTCTGATGTTAATGGATAAAGCAGGATACTAAATTATAAATGTAACAGAACTGCTTTTTAAATATGCACAGAAAATTATCAGTAGTGTTCTAGGTAGTGGGGTGATTTTTCTTTTTTTCTATAGTTAATGTTTATATAATGAGAATCTTTTATTTCTGCGGCCCCCAAAAATGGCATTTTAGAATATTTTATCTTTATAGAACCTCTTTCTTAATCAAATATTTTTTATAACGATGCCACAATTACAATGTAGTTGTAACACTGTTTTTTTAATGGACCTCTAGATCTTACTACTGAGAACATTCTACAGAAAACACTATTTTGTAAGTGTTCCATTATAGAGACAAACATTTTTAAAAGTTATACTTATACAGCCTTGTACTGTACATTAACTTATTAATACTTAATGCTACTTGAAAGGAGCTCAAACAAACCTCACAGTACTAATGAAATCATACCTCAGGAAAAGCATATCATCTGAAAACAGGCCATTTATGACTCCACTTTCCTTCTCAAGAGCCAACATACTAATGTGAAGCTTCTTTGAATTCAAGAAGTCTAAAATTAGTTTAATGATTTCGACCTCTTTTACATTCACTGTTTCTTCAGCCGTCATGTTGATAGCCTAAATATTAAAAATAATAAAACAAAAATTAGTCCCACTGTTTTACTTCTGAGTGTTATTAACTGCATGGAATCTACACATAGCAGGTTTCTTGGAAATATTTAGTATAGGTATTTCAAAATGTAATGAATTAAATACTTATGAAAATCAAATTAAAAAAACAAGTCATTTGTTAAGGTGTGATAAAGATGTAGCTAAGATTTTTTGAAGTCCTTATCTTTAAGAGATACACATTGGAATAATTACAGATAAAATAATATATAATATTATTGGAATAATTACAGATAAAATAATATATAATTACAGATAAAATAATATAATCTGTGATTTACTCCAAAATAATATAAGAAGAAAAGTGGGAAGAGATAAAGATGAAATGATAATCTTGACTATTGAAGCAGCATAATGGTAAATGGTGGTTCATTATATTTGCTATGCTCTATATGTCTGGGTTCTCTTAAAATTCATATGTTGAAATCCTAAACCCTAAAATGGTGGTTCTAGGAATTGGAGTCTATGAGAGGTGATTAGTTCATGAGGACAGGGCTCTCATGATTGAGATTAGTGCCCTTATAAAAGAGATCCCAGAAAGCTAGCTTGTCTTGTGAAGATACAAAGAAAAGTCAGCTGTCAGCAACAGAAGAGGGCCCTCACAAGCTGACCGTGCTAGCACCATGATCTTAGACTTCCAGCCTCCAAAACTGTAAGCAATAAATTTCTGGTATTATAAGCCACTAGTCTACAGTATTCAGTCCAAATGGACTAAGACAATATTATTCTGCCTGTTCTAATACGTCTAAAATTTTCCATAATAAAAACGCTTTAGAAAGCCACCAACCATGTTTAGCCATGTCATAAACACCTTGCCTAATACATTCATTCCATAAGCATTTACTGCCTTTTCTCTGTAATAGGCATTGTCCTATACTAAGGAGTCACTGGCCCTGTCCATAAAAAACTAATAGTCTAGCTGCAACATGGAAATGTTACACCATGTACTTTGGAACCGAACAAAACAAGGCTGGTTAAAATGTACAACTTTAAGTCACATTGGTAAGTATCAAAGTAAACATCAAAGATATTTCAACTCTCTAAAATCCCTTCTAATTCTTAACTGTAAACCTGTAGTTATACAACTGAGCATATTGCTTATGAATTCATAAAGATTTAGAACTAGGAGGAATTCTGAAGATCATTAGGTCAACAGTCTCATTTTACAGATGAGGCCAAACAAGTTAACTGGCCTCAGTTATTTTCCCATGTTAAGGCTCAGAGCAACATGAAAGACTGCCATGCGAAGGGGACTAGCTGCAGAGAAACATCTGATGAAACAGACTGCAAGCGTATCTTTCTCACAGGGCCAGCTAACTTTAACCAGGATCACAGAAACAAACACACATGAGTATGCACACCGGTTAATTTTTTCAATTTGTTCACTATTGTGTCCATTTAGTTCTTCATGATGAGAAATACAAATATCTAGCAGACTAGAACGCTCACATCAGATGAGCATTATTTTCTCTCTTAGAGAAAGTGGTAGGGTTAACAAGGGACAGCGCCTAGGAAGGTACTTATGTGACCCAAATATTTAATGATATCAGACTAAGCTAATTAGACTAAGCTAATCTTACACATCCATCTCCACAATGAAGACACGCCTGCCTCAGGAAACAGACAAACTGAAAATCCCAACAGGCCAGCTGCCCAGTTCCTCATGCTCTGGGTTTCCTTGCACTATCTCCTGATCTTACCACCCTCCCATTCATAGACATTGTCCAAAAGAAGATACAGTAAAATTAATGATATTTCCACTCATTAAATTCTAATCACATTTCAGAACTGTCTCTCTGGATTACTTCTAGAGCACAATAATTAGTGATTTTAGCATTCCCCAAATATTCAGATAATTCTTACTAGCAAAAAAATGGCTTTTACTAATTAAATTCTCAGAAAAATATTGTATTCCTCACTTAATCTCTAAGTTCTTAGAAGACACTTCATTTATATCACTATGTACCAACCATACAACTTGCAGAATTGAGACTACAATTTTCTGACGTTGTTCAATATACCCAGTGCTATGAAACATTTCATAGGCTTCGTATATTTAACATTCAATCTACATATAAAGTTACTCTGGAGTGTCTATGAATCTATAGCAATAGTCCCATTTTAAACCATAACTACAAGTTTAATGCTGCCTTCATTTCTGGTCAATAAAGCCTAAAAGAAGACATACATTCTTATGACTACATATTTTACATTGACTTTACATTTAAATTTTAAACAGATACAGAAAATGTATCCTAGTTAACCTACAATTGGTCAGGGTTTTGTTAAAATTAATTTTAAAAAGATAAATTTTAATTCTATACTATGAAACTCCCAGTAGAAATATATGGTATTTTAATCATCCAACCCAGAATTTTAATTCTTATAAGCTTCATATTGCTGTATATGATATAAAACTTACACATATGCTTATGGGGCTATATCTCAGAATTTTTCTCTTCTAACCACCCTGTGAAACATTTTTTGAGGCTCCAAAATTCTAGCTATATAATTTAGAAATTAGATACACCATATACAGCAGTAGTCCCATTACCCGTGGAGTATGTGTTCCAAGAGGACCCCTAGGGGATGCCTGACATCTTGCATAGAGCTCCGTACCCTATTTATACTAGGTTTTTTCCTACACATACATATTCTTTCACGTAAAGGAAGCACTTAATGGCTTTTCTTCAGGATATCCGAATTTCCAGCATCACCACTCTTGTGCTCTGAGGTCATTATGAAGTAAAACAAGGGTTACCTGAACAGAAGCACTGCCATAACAGGACAGTTGATCTGATAACTGAGACAGCTACTAAGTGACTAACAGGCAGGTAGCACATACAGCATGGATAGGATGGAAAAGGATGTCCAGGCAGGATGCAGAGGGGCTGTGCAAGATTTTATCACACTACTTAGAATAGCGCACGATGTAACTCGATCTGTTTCTAGAATTTCCACTTAATAGTTTCAGACTGTGGTTGACTGTGGGTAACTGAAACCACAGAAAGCAAAACCACAGATAAGAGGACTACTGTACATATTTTTAAAGATAACATTTAATTCATAAACATTGTTTAATCTCCTTAAATTATTATTCACTGCGAAACTAGAATTTTTCTTTATACAGAGAAGGAGATGTCAATAATAAATGCTTCTTCAGGGAGGCTATAAATCAGTAAGAGTTGACTATTTTAGGAACAACTAAACTTATCTTTTAAAATGAGATGTATAGTACAAAATGTCCCTTAGCTGAATTAACTTAACATGTAAAAATCAATGAATGTTTTAAAAAGTACAGAGTAGATAATTTTTTTTCTAACTGTTCTAAAAGCCATTCAAAAGAATAGAACTCTGGCCCTTCAAACTTACTAGTATTTAGCCAAAATCAGCTCTGACAGCATCTTAGGTGAAAAAACAATTACCACACTGAATTTATGTAGGGCTGGAAAAAAGATTGTATTCCACTGAAAATAGAAAACAAAATGAAAAAACATCAGAATGTTTCAGTATTTCCATATTACGTGACAGATACATCTGTAAAAATAAAAATCACAAAAACATCTTAATAATTTCCTTTAATAAATTTTTACTATATTCAATATCTGGACTAGGTAAGATATGGAAACACGAGTTTTCTTTAATAATATGTACATCTGAAAACCAACTGGAATGTGGTTAGTGTTTTAGTACTCAGACAACAATTACTATCCACAGAGATAAATTTCAGGTGGAGTCTCTTTGTGGACTTGTACTGATGACTATCTTAGTGGAACGAGATGAGAAGAATGTATTAAGGGGCATGAAATAAAATTTTTATAAATCTAAGATTAAAGGTAAAATATTAATGATAAGAAAAAAGAAAGAATGGCAATAGAAGAAATATATTGACTTCTATGTATATTTCCATATATAGATATGGAAAATGTTTCGTGAAAAAAAAAATCAGTGCTTCTAACAAATATAAATAGCTATGATTAAAATGTTCCTTTGCAATGAGGTTACTTATTTATAACAGACTAGGAAGGAAGAAAAATGCACAAGACTAAGAATGACTCAAAGTATAAGGTTAAGGGAATTGGGGTACAGTCATTATAAATTTTATAGCCAAGAAAAAAGTGCTTAAGAAAGGCTCCATTAATTCCCAACTTCGACCCACACAATAAAACCATGCTTTTAATCTTCCAAGATTATAGAGAGCTTAATGCTAAACTACAGTGTTTTACAATTCTAGTTTACAGGAAAAAATGCAGATTAAGTAAATGAAGTACTGTGAAGCTAATGAAACTATCAAACAACATTGGACTACTGTACATTTTCCTTTAAAAAAAAAGAGGGGAGGGAGGTAGATGGGGGAAGAAAAAAATTAAAAATAATAATAAAAAAGAAAAAGAAATTTGCTAGCTATTCTTAATAAAATTGCATTCTAAAAATTTATGTTGTTCCTAGGTCATTTAATTGCAAATGTCTGGTCCTTCAGGAATTACAAATGTGATGCTGGAAGTCACTTAATCTGTATGGGCCTCAATTTTTTTCACACATAAAATAAGAGGGTTAGTTTGGGGTAATTTCTATGATTTCTCTTCAAATTTTATAATTTGGTTTTAACGCAGATTTCAATAACATGAAATATATTCTGGGGGCTGGGGAATATCAAGTCTGGGGTAATCAGAATTCTCTAATATATGAGGTCAGTTTGATGAGAGGAAAAAAAATAGATTTATTTTTGATCATTAAAGGAAGCAAAAGAAAAGCCCTTCTAATTGCAAAGCTCTGTCATGTCTGCTAATCAGCTAACGTTTAAAACCTGGATGCAGCATCCATGTGTCCCTGCTTCTGCTGACAGCTGTTCACTATTCATCAATTATTTTAATTTACCTTCTGGAGCTGTGAATGATCTGGGGCCTAAAGAACAAATTAGTTTTTTTAAAGCAGGTGCAGCTTTATATAGCTATAAAAAGAAAAAAATCAATTAACATAAACTATATGTTGTGTATATGCATAAAATATTACTAAAAAAGACACAAGAAATTGATAAAAATGGTTGTCTCCAAGAAGAAAAAGTAGATAATTAAAGAATAGGAATGGGAAGACTTTTCACTATATACCCTTTGTACTTTACCATGTATAAATATTACCTATTCAAAATTTTTTAAATTATAAAATGTAAGTAATAAATTTCCAATTGCAGGTAACTTAAATGAATTAGTAATATAATGAATATAATGTATTTATTATATATAACAAATCAATAATATTTCAGAGTGATTTGTATTTTTTCATAACCCAAGAACTCTTCCTTAGATCCAATTCAAATATTATGTCAATCTTTATGAGATAAAGTATTTGTGTTGTTTCCATATTCAAACACACAAATATTTTTAAACATATTTAAGTACTTAAATACTAAAAATTGATAAAATAAGCAAAAACTATTTTGACTCAGACTGTGTAATTAACTCACATAACCCAGAAAATGTAAAGAAAAAAACGGTCAAATTTGGCACTAAAAATGTAAAATGTAAAACTACCATTTAGCACAAGCTGCCATAAACAAAGTTAAAAGACAGGGACAAACTAAGACTAAATGCAACACACATAAACAGTTATCATCTGGAACATATAAATAGCATACTCCCCTAAAAATCTAGTTGAACAATGAGAGCAAAGAATACAGATAATTTATACAAATAATCGATAAATTTATGAAAAGATGTTTAACCTCATTAGTGACATAAGATACCACTTATGGCCTACCAGTTATACAAAGATTAAAAAGACCTGAAAATATCTAGTGTTGGCAAGAATGTAGGTAAATGCTTCTTCATGCATTGCCTTAAGAATATAAATTGGTAGACATTTTGAGAGACTCTGACAGTATGAAATTTTTATCTATGAAAATTTTAAATGTCTATACTCTTTGACTCATCAATTCCAATTCCACTTCTAGGAACCTATCCTGCAAAAATACTTGCAAATATACACAAAGATATATATACAAAGATGTTCCTTGAAGATCTGCTTGTAATAAGGAAAAACTAGAAATAAACTGAGTTCCCGCAGACAGCAGAATTGTTAAATTATGGTAAATTCATACTCCAAAATACAAATGCAGTGATGTACATCTACACACCCTAATAATAGAAAGGCACATCACAGAACAATATAGTTATCAATAAATATTTGCTGAACAGACAAATATACATAGGCTCATTTATTTTTTGAAAAAAGGGAGGGCATAATACCTATCTGCCTAAATAACAAAGGTCTGCAGCGATACCTAACAAACCATTCAGAGTGGTTACCTCTAACCTCTAAAAGTATGGGACTGGTGAGAAGGCAGGAAACTAGGAAGGGAAAGGGGCTGAAGGGAGACTTCCACTCCTTACCATTTGTATTATCTGAATGATTCACAACCAATATATATTTATGCATTACTTGTATGTTTATACACACATTTCTTATACGAATAAAATTTTTAACTGTAAAGAGAAAAATACTATGAAAACGAAAACAATTGTAGGATCAGATAGCAAAGGTTTTCTTCTATATCAAGGTACCAACCAGAGTAGTCTCCCAAAGATAGGATTAACTGCTATGTTTACAATGCAAAAGCTACTGGGCACTATTCTAGGATCTTTACTTAAATTGTTTAATTGATCCTTATTACAATCCTATGAGATAGGCAATTTCATCCGATTTTACAGATGAAGACACTCAGCTTTGTAAGGTTAAGAAATTAGCCCAGCATTTATATCAAGGCTAAACATATCTCACTAGAAACTGAATATTTCTTTCAGAAGTGTGTCAGGACATCATAAGTCCTGGTATCATCTATGTCATCGCCAACCAGAAAATCTTTAAAAAATACCATAGGGAACCTATTTAACAGGGTAGCAAAACAAAGAGCAAAGAGGCAAATATATATACATTTTTTTAGATTAAATTTTAGATCAATTTTTCATTAATACCTTAAACATCTGATCAAGTAGAACTCATCAACTCTTCATTAGTTCCTGAAACATCTGCCTTATCTTGGTAGCCAGACAAGAAACTGTCTCCTCCTATCAGACCTCTGCCATGTTTCCCAATTCATCTTAAGCTTTGCAACAATGAATATTAGAATTTCTGATTGTGAAAGAGACACAGAAATAAGGAGACAAAAAGGACAGGCCGAGAGAGAGAGAGAGAGAGAGAGAGAGAGAGAGAGACAGAGAGAGAAAGAGAGAGAGAGAGAGAGAGAGAGAGAGAGAAAAGAAGAAGAAGAAGAAGGAGGAGGAGGAGGAGGAGGAATGGAGGGAGGGAAGAAAGGAAGGAAATACAGTAGCTGAAGATTATAACACAGGCCAAAAATGAAACCATAAGTCTGCCAGATTCTAAAGCTTTCTACTACACCACATTGAATCCAAGAAAGGAAAGGGCAAAGATACCTTACAAAAACAAGAGAAAACATAAAATGGTTCATGAGACACCTAATATGCCAAAATGAAAAGGCTTCATAGTACTGAAATCATTTAAAATTATTCTAGCAGAGATCCCTAGTTCTATGATCTTTTACATTATTTTTCTATTAAACAATGTTAATAAAGTAGGTAAATAATCTAGAAATCTAAACTACTAACAATTTAACCAGACTTTTAAACATGTACTTTTAGCTAGAGAAACAAACAGTATATTGCTCAACTGCATAAGAAACTAAAAGAGAATTCAAGATTACTTTTTATTTTAAAATCTCTCCAGATCTAATAAAATATACTTCCTAACCCTTACTTAATAAATCCTACTCGATTTTTAAATTGTTATCTAAATGAACATCATCACCAAAACATAAAAAATAGTGTAGAAACTGGTGGGAGGGAAGGCAACCCCCCAAAAAAGAGAAGAAAAATTTAGATGTAAGAAATCTAGAGTTAACTTTCAAGTTTAAAATGAACTTCAGTTTTTAAAGTATCTGTGAAAAACCACACTAAATATGGGAAAATCTAGACGAATCTAGATAAACATTGTGTTGCTACTACTAAATGCTTTACTACTAAACATAATTCAGTTTTTAGAGCTCAACTAAAAGCAAAATCAGGGTGTTAAGGCATAAGAATTTTAACCCTAAAAACAAAATGTGTACAAAAGTTTATTTTATTCTTAAATAATACATTTTGCTCATTTGCTTCAAGCACGTTTAAGACCTCTCAGACCTCTGCCATGTTTCAGACTTCAGAATGAACACTTGTGAGTCAGAAAGCTCACAAATTGTGTCACAGATCTTAAGAGAAATCTGATGGGCAAGTATGAACAGATCAAAGTAAGTCCATTCTTTAAAACAATTCAAAATGTGAATCCTACTTACCAGTGAGTAACAATGCCACCACTTAATTATACAATTATTATCAGCTATTAGGTGGAGCTAAGGACTCAAGGTCTCCTGACTCTGAGCCAAAAGCTTTCAGTACTAATCATGCAAAGAATTAAAGAAGTTTTAAACAGTTTATTCCTTAAATCGTCAGAGCAGCTTGTGAAAATTCAAACATTTAAGCAGAATTTCAATCTATAAACATGTAAATAAGACATGTAAAAGTTTTGAATCTTAATATATGTAATAAAAATCAAATTGAAATTCTAATCACTAATTAATGCTATGTCAACTAATTAATGCTATATTAACTAAGATCAAAGTAAAATATACAAATTCATATATTATTCCTTTCTTATGTTTGTTTTTACCTTATTTGTGGGGGAAAAAAAGATGCTTTATCCAAGAACACAGTTTCACCTTTTGTTATGTGATGAGACCTCAGCTATAATTTTCTGTCACACGTAAAGCCAAGGTTCCAAAAGCATTTTTTGTAAAACAGAGTAAAATTGTCCTTCATGTTCTTTTTTCATTCACACTTTTTTGTTTTCAAAGAGAAAAGCAGAATTTAAGGTATTTGTGTATGCTTCAAAAACTGAACTACTTAAAAAATGGATTTTTTTGTCAGTAAATCAACATTCAAAACATATAAGGAAATGTACTGAACCAAGTCACAAAAACTTGAAAATGTACTGAAAACACCAAAATTATACAAGAATTAACTACTGAAATAAGTACCATAGTGTGTATACTATATAATTATCTATTAAAGTTTTCCATTCTTAACTTTTTGATTTTCTTAGGATTTATATATTGATCACAGAACTGAGCTGCAAGATTCCTTAAATCCACTCCTATTTAATACAGAATATCCAAATACTTATCTCTGACAGATGGTCTGCCAATCACTACATAAATGCCTCCAATGAAGATACCCCCAAAAAATATCTGTGAAAGGCAGTCTTTAAGATGGTCATCCATAAGCTTACTAGAGTTTACATCCTTTTACAGTTCCTGGCCTTTAAGTGTGGGCTGGACTTAGCGACTCACTTCTATCTAAGTACAGCAGAAATGCTGCGATGTCACTTGCAAGATTTAGAGAGACTGATGTATCCATTTTGAGTGCAGGCATGTGCCCTCTCAGACTGCTCACCCTCCAGGAAGTCCACTGCCATGTCACGAGAAAACCTCATGGAAAGATCCAAGTGACAAAACTAAGGGATGCCTCCAGCTAACAACCAATGAAGAATGGAAGCCCTCAGTCTAACAAGGAACAGAGGCCCACATCACTGAGACTAGAAGGAGATCATCCCTCTGATCAAGTCTCCAGATGAGACCACAACCCCTGGGGCAGTGTGACTGCCACCCTGAGTGACCTTAAATCAGAGGCATCCAGCTGGGGTGTGCCCAGATTAGAAACAGTGAGATTTGTTGTTTTTACCCACAAATTTGGGGGCTAATTTCTTACACAGCAACAGACAATACAAAATATCAATTTTCTCACAAGTATAAAAAGGTTTTTTCCTAATATTAAATTGAAATTTACTTTCTTGTGACTTTCATCTAGTTATGTCTTCAGAGTCAGCATAATACAATCTGTCATGTTAAAAACTTTCACATATTTGAATCTGACAATAGTCATGTCTATTCATCACAGAGCTTTCAGATTTCCTACCATTCTAGTCATTCTCTTCTTAACATTTGTTAAACTGCCCCTTAAAACATCCCAAATTGAACTTAAAACACCATATGTAGTCTGGTCAGCAACTGTGTAACACTTCCAATGCTAGGGACACTTTGAATGAACACATCTAAAATATGAAGAGTATCGTAAAAGAACTACAAAATAAAATGCCATGGAAGTTCAGAGGAGTAATGCGGTTTCCTGCTAAGAATGGGTTTGAAGGGCTGTTAATATCCTAAAACGGAGAAGTGGGAAGGGAAAAGGCACTAATATTTATTGTGCATCTTCTATTTCAGGCCCTGTGCTAAACAATCCATACCTTATCTGTGTAATTCTTACAACTCTATAATTTCATTTTACAGATGATTACACTAATGCTCAGAGATGTCAGGTACTTGTCTAAGGGCACACAGCAAAAAAAAACCTGCAGAAGCAAGAATGAGATGACAGGGTCTATCTTACTAAAATCCTGTAACCTTGTCACTATAACATTCTTACATTTGGTATAAAAACAAGAGGGGATAATTAGGATTCAAGTAATCCTAAGACTAATGTCAAAGTTTTAGAAATATGGAATTCAACTTATTTCTTGTGCTATGTAGTGATTTACCATTCACTAAGTCTAAGGCAATGCTTCTTAAACTTTCCTCCAAAAGGGCAGAAGAAACTGAACACATCCCCATGGAGCCCTTAAGCATGAAATGTCTTTGAAGTCTTTGAATTTTACCTTAGAAATTAGTGTGAATATTACATTGTCCATGTTATTTTTGTTTTAATCTAAAAACAGTATTTTTTTAATGTAAGTCTTCAAGTGAAATTGATAGCATCTCCATAAGTGTGTGCCATGTAATGTGACCATAGATTTATCCCTTGGAACATAGCAACTTACTCTAATAGCCCAAATACTCCTACTTGAAAAGCATAGGTCAAAGAGGACAAAGTAAGCTATTTCTTTATAATTCAAGGATCAATGATCAACAGTGAGGATTATTTAATACCAAACGAAACTCAAGTAAGAGTTACTAGCTATAGCCTTATTTTCTAAATATGAGAACATCCTACTGAAAGCAAGATAGCAGCCTTGACCCACATATAGTGAGGAAACACCCTTTTCTCCATGTCACCACAGTAATAAAAAACGTCTGCCAAGGAGTAAAGATGTACATTAATAGTTCCCATGAGCCTTTAAGGCCATTGTAAAAAATAAGGTCCTGGACCTAAAAATGCTAAATAAGTAGTTCATGCAGAAAATGTTAATTATCCTTGCCAATGCTCTATTAAAAGGTAATCAATAGATGACTTAAATTTTCCTTCCAGAGTGATTTCAAATACATTATTTTGTTCAACTTTAGAGCCTATTCCCAGACTAAAACAATAGCAGGTATTATCTACAGACCTAGAAATCAGAGTCAATAGTGGGGTAAGTAACTCTTCCAAGATTATAATCAGTAGCAAAGGGAAACTTAAATCCAGGCAATGACTTCCAGCTTACTCACCTACTAAGGAAAACTGCATCTTTTCACACTTATATTTTGAAGACAAACTGGATTTCATAAACAGAGGAAGATGCTGAATACAATTATGTAACTAGAAACACAAGACAGTACCCCTATTCTCTTATGGTATATCCCTATTACTGGCTTTTAAAGAGGAGGGCAGGAGGGAAAAGAATTAGGAAGTCCGAGGGTTAAAATCTCTTCACACACACACAAAAATCACATATCTAGTACACCTGAAATTAATATAATACTGTACATCAAAGTGTAACTGAAAAAAATTTTAAGTAAATATAACGACATCTAAACTCGTTTCTTTTTTTAAACCTAACAATATACTGTTACGGTTTAATTGCTTATCTTTTCCTTCACTGTATAATAATTTTTCTTCCCTGTGTGGAAGCAGTCTACCCCCAAAACCTAAGGTAAAATTGTTCATTACATCTTCCTCTTAAATAAGACTTCGAGAATATGTCACATAAAAGAAAAAGGGCTCTTAGGCGTTTCTCTTTTCCTGTAAGATATCAAAGCAACACATGCCAACACTAGAGACAAAAAATTTCGACTTGGACATACTGTGAAAAACGATTTCTTCCATACCAAAAACCTCCATGTTAATTTCTGTGCCATTAACTTCTGGAAGTATTCTATGAAGTGTACAACAAAGGATGAGAAATAAGAGGATCACAACCTATGAATCTGGGTGGAACAAAGACTTCTCCTTTCATTATGCAGAAAAAACCAAGTTGCCAAAAACGCGCCGCTCACATACCATGCGTGGTTAGTGACTGCAAGTCTGGGTATAGAAAAGGAAAAATCAGATGCTGGTCAAACGCCGCCGCTGCCTACCCCTGCCCCTGCCCATTTTGCCCACGGCCTGGCCCCAGAGCTACAGCCCCAATCTCTTTTACCCCAATATAGGAAACTGGCTTACACCTAGGAGCTCTATAACCTCCCGCGTCTCCAGTGCGGACGCCCCGCTGCGAGGCGCAACCTCCTTCCCAATCCAGTCGCCGCCCTTCTTCCGGACCCCAACCCAGACCCCCAAAGCCTGCTCCCAATGACCACAGACATAAGAAAGGCCAAACCCGGCCCCGCGGGGCTGCCCCTCGCTGCCGCTAGCTCGCGGCCTCGCAGCTCCCTCCCCTCCTCCCGATCAAGGCGTGCCCACTCCTCGCACAGGCTCCGCGGAGCAGCGAGGAATAATCAGCGTCGTCTGACTCCCTCCCGCCTCCCGGCAGCAGCGAGATGGGCACAACCCCCGCGGCCGCTTACTGCCCAGAGGCGAGCAGGGCCAGGTCGCGGGGCGTCGCTCTGACCCTAGAGCCCGTCGGGCAGTGAGGGGAAGGTGTGGTCCAGGGGCGGCGGCCTCACATAGGGCCCGGCCGTGGGGGCCTCACTCCTGACCCGGGTCCCACACAAGCCTACCCAAGACCGTTCTCCCGGACCGCGAGCGCCGCCGTCGGGGTCGCCTGGGTCGGAGCCGCACCTGGTAGTGACAGGTGGCGATGGGTGACCATGGCAACGTGAGGTGTGCGGTGCGGTCCGCCTCCGCCTCCCGGAGGCACTCACCTGAGGGCAAGCCAGGAGAAGCGGCGGAGAGAAAGCGGCAGGGAGGCCGGGGCCAGGGCTCCGAAGCGGCCGGCTCCGGGCGGGGCGGGAGCGTGAGGGCGGCGGTCTGGGCTGGGCGTCGGTCCCCCCGCGCGTCAGTCCATCAGCCCGTCAGTCAGTCCTTCCTCCCGCCTGCCCCTCCCAGGTCGGCGGCCGCTCAGCCTAGCCTCTTGCAGACTGCGGTTGTCAAGCGGAGCCCGAGCGAGCTCCAGCCCTGAGCCCAGCCAATCGCCGCGCTGCTCCGAGGCGCCTCAGGACCCCGCCGCGGGGCGGCCACGCCGGTGCCTGCGCGGAAAGGAAAGTCGGCTGGGCGGACCCAAGGCCGCCAAGGTGAGAACCCGCCTGAACGGACCGGCTCCGGATCCGGGCTCCAAGGACCAGCTGGACCCAGACAAAGAGCCGGCGCAGCGATTGCGTGAGACCTGTAGCCAGACACAGACCCTTTGCCCGCTGCTTCCCGAAATAGCACGAAGCGGGAGTTGTCGCCTCGCAATCTACAGTCCTCTGCGCATTAGAATGGACTCTTAATACTCCTCCCCTATAATTTATTAATAAAGGCTAACAAAATAAATCTTGCCTCCGCCTCCTCTCCTCGCTTTTCCAAGCAAGCCCCATTTCCTTCTTCAAAGCTCCAGCGGCTTATTTGCTCCCTTCTTGATATTTTGTGATGCTGATCTAGCTGAAGCATTTGTCAGTTACTTAATATTTAACGTGTTCAGTTTACTAACCCTTTTGTATGTAAGCTCCTTGGCAGCAAAACTTCACTATTTCCCACTCCTTCGGTGCACTTTGAGGACATCCATTAACCAGGCCACCCGTCTCTGGAAGATCATCACCAAACCAGAAGCTAAGAATGCAGGAGTGGTATTCTCAAGAAAGAACTTTTTACTATAAGAACTCAGGGTTTTTTTTTCTTCTTCTTCTTCTTCAGAACACTCTGAGTATTGCCTAGTTGTGTTTCTGTTTGCAAACATTAAGACTCCTGAATAAGTTTTTATCATTTATTTCTAGCCAAAGCCTCCTGATTTCATTTACCCTTGGTGTATAAGCAGTTTACCAAATATATATGATGCTCAACTGGGCTGAATTAAAAGCATTCAAGGGGTAACCACGTAGAAATAAGGAAAAATACAGTGAACCTCATCCTCACAAAGGTTAAAAGCCAACAGTGAACTGGGCCTTTCAAGTTGGGGAAACACAAAGAGACTGATAAGAATAAAAATCAAAAACGTTTTTTAGGACAGAAGAATTTGATCCAATTCAATATGAAAGAAAAGATAGCTTGAGGAAAAGGTTTTAAGAAAAATATTTACAAATTCAAAGAAAATTTGAACAGAAAAGCTGAACTGCAAAACTTCAACTGCCTAGTCCTGGAAGAAAAGTCTTCATTAAGAATGCTCTCACTAATAACTGACAGACGAATAAGCATACACAACTTAATATTACCCCAGGTCTTGATGTTAAAAAATTTTTTTGAAAAAAAAAATGTGAAAGAGTAGGCAGATACAATCTAACCTAGAAATAGTTTTCAATTATTTTACCAGTAAAATTCACCTGAAAATCCGCTTCTCAATCATGACTCTCAAACAACAGCAGTTCCAAGAACCAGAACCATTCACATATTTAAAATATTCAACTGGTCACTAATTAAGGATAATCTGACAAACATCTAACCATCAATTAGGGGCAAAGTGTTATAAAAAATAAAAGAACCTGACTTCTGGTACTACACATTGGTTTTGGCATTCATTAATAACAAAATGAAGGGTTTGCCTATGTTCTTCTTGAGGCTTCATAATCTCCCTTAAGATGCCAGTTAATTATTCTAATTTAGCGATTAAGAGAAATAACCCACCCAAAGTCATACAACTGATACGTAGCAGAACCAAAATTCTAACCATTCTGGCTCTCAAAACCTCTTCTCACTCCACTGTGTAAACAATTGGAAATTTTAGCTTGAAGAAAATGGATTTTATTCTGACAAGGTAGAGAGAATGAAAGGTCTTATTCATGTTTATATTCTCTATATTCTATGGCAGTGTCATTTGCATCTCAATTTTCAATAGTCATCACATTGTTAGAAGCAAATACATAACTATTATATTTCCAGAAAAGGACGCAAGTAGGAAGAGAACCAGGCACCGAAATACAAAACATCTGGTACATCTTATCACTTGTACACTGACAAATGCATTGATTGTGTATTTGCTTCCTAATGTAACATCAAGTTTTACTCTACAACCTTAATAGCTGTTAGCCTGACGTATCACCTTTCCTTCTGTACTCAGTCACACTGGTTAAGATTAGATCTTCTTGTCTTTCACTCTAGTTGCGGCAAAGCAGTGAATTGTTCCAAAAGGACAAGGCTTTCTTAGATGAAGGACTGTCCTTAGATCCAGAGGTACTGCCTCAATCATTCACCAAATATTTATTGAGTGTCTACTGTGGATCTGGAACTAGGTTAAACACCATTTGAAAATGCAGGTTCTAACTTGACAGATGACTCACAGTGCATTTCGACATAAATGCCTACAGGATAAGGTGGACCCCTTTTAACATGATTCTCAAATCTCACTTCTAAAAGAGGAAATAGAAGTTTTTGGTTTTCCCCAAATAGTAGAAAGGAATGTGAGTATACCTAAATTAGGAAATCTTGCCTTAAGCTGTTCAGGGGAAGTTCACTGGGAATAAGTAAACTTATTTTAAAAGCTCCACTCTCATTACATTAGAACATACACTCACAAGTACACACCCCGAAGAGCTGTTTGTTTCAGAGCCAGCAGTACTTTTCCTTCAAACAGGTTCAAGGGTTATGTAGGTAGAATACCAGTTGTACCACCTCCTATTTAGACCCTAAAAAAATCTTAAATTATATGTGGACAGGTAAACCTAGTAAAGAAAAACACCTTTTTGTTTCAACATGAAAGAGTTGTGCTTTTATTTATATTAAGTAAATATTTGGAAGTTATAGTAAAACAAAAATAAACTTTAAAATATTTTGTTTTGGAAAAATATATTTATCCCATTTTAATTTAGTCATTGAAATACTTCAAAACTTACCCCCAAAGGGAAAACTTATGTTAGGAAATATTAATAATACATAAAGCACATTAACCATCATCATTTTGGATGGGCGTTTTAGGATAAGATTAGTAAGTTTCTAGTAATAAGCTTGAGACCATTTAGTAAGAACTTGCTATAAAGATGAAAGAAAACCATAGACATTCACCAGAACGAGTTTAGCTAGGTGTCCTTATTATAAGTTCATATGCCACAAAAAAAACCTTATAAAAATGTTACTTCAGAAAAATAAAACATAGTATTAGCATTTCTTTTAGAGTTAGGTAACTAAGTAGGCTCTTTCCTAATAAATTTTCAGGAAATTGGCCATGCAAAAGCAAATGACAAGATGATTTACATTTTAGCAACTGCTCTTCCTAACCTAAAAGGATATACACCCAAGGATTTCAAGGCAGTTTAGGAGGCTTTCAGTGTCAGTATAATAAAGTGAGCATGTACATGGGTCTCAGTATGACATATATGAATTAGGATTTTATGCAAAAGTTCTAACTGAAACACTTATCAATCGGTAATATATAAGAAATCTGCTCCTACAACTTTAGAATTTCATTTATCCAGACACCTTATAGCAAAATGCTGCCTCTTCCATGCCTCAAATACAATAGGTGCTTAATACTTATCTGATATATCAAAATGTTTTCCTTACAATGGAATATTAACTCAGCCATAAGAAGAGATGAAATACGGCCATTTGCAACAACATGGATGGACCTCAAAGTTAATTATGCTAAGCAAAATAACATAGACAGAAAAAGTTGAAAATCACATGGTATCACTTATATGTGGGATATAAACCTAAAAGCAACAAAGAAGCAGGACAAATAAAGACTCACGGACATGAACTACAGACTAGTGATTAACAGAGGGTAGGGAGTGGGGGGAGGGGGAAGGTAGATGGGGTAAAGGGGTTAAATATGTGGTGACAGAAAGAAATCTAACTATGGGAGGTAAACACACAGTGTAAAAATATATATGGCTTACTGTTAAAGTGTACAGATAAAACTTACTGGATTTCGTTACCAATGTCATCATAAAAAATAAATTTAAAAAAAATATGTTTTCCTGGATTCCATTCCATAACAGTCTGACTAGCTCATGTAGTCACTTACCAGTACCCAGAAAAGCAGCAGCCTTCAACTATGCACTTTAAAGCCTTGCTCACAGGTCGTTCATCCTTCAGTCTCTACTTGTGGTAGGAAGGAAAGCATAGGGGCCCTAAGATAATTGGGCCTGGAGAATTGGGAATGTTCTGCGATGCAGGAAGAGTTCTTACAATGTTCTTGATAATCAGGCACAATGCTCGGTGTTGTCAGCTCTTTAGGAGCAGCTCTGAAGCTTTCTTGAAGAACTTGGAAGTAAAATCATCTTCTTTGAATTATCTCTCAGATCAATATTTAAATAAATTAGAAGAGAAATATGCAAAGTCACTTTTAAAGCCCACAAACAGACCATGCTGGAGTGCTTATTAGCAGAAGTAAAAACTCATGTCAAGTTTCCAGTCTCAGCAACAAGGCAATCTTGAAGGTAGCTCTCGAGGTAACACAACCCCCATGCATCGCTTCAGTCCCTGGGAGCCGTTTTTCCTGTCTCTGTATTAATTTTAACCTCGTCTTACCCAATGCTCTAAGGCAATGAATTCATCTAACTCCCCTCATTCCAATTCACCCTCATAATTATATTTCAATTTCCTATATGCGTCTGCCTAAAGAAGGGAAGAATTTGCCAGCCACACAGATGCAAGTTTTACATCTGTGAACTGGCATCCATTCTCAAACACTGGTTTTATGAGCTTGGTTTCTGTGATCCACCCCAGAGATGAATGTGCTCTCCATTCGCTGATGAAATCATTTCTGAGCCTGCAATACTGTGAATCAAACTCTGGACTATAGTACATTCTTCCAAGTAACACAGCCTCTGGAGGCCTCTGGGGAAGTGGCCAAACAACTCTCCAGACAACACCTCTCCCCACTGATGAGAGGCCAACTGAACTATTTTCTCCATTTTAAAATTTTGGTATTTAGAGTTAATATTACAGTTTTATTTAAGAGAACCAGTTTAAATACAGTAAAACCAGCAATTAAGTGAAACATATATTGGATACTCTGCTTAAGCATGTAACAGACATGCTAGCTAAAAAAACATAAAAGGTATGATTTATTTTAGAGAGCTCCACTTAAAACAAAGTAGGGGAAGGAAGCCATTAAAGACTTTTTAAAATTTAGAAGTGCCAACCAAATGTGACGGGTGCCACCTTGCTCAGATCCTCCAGCAAACGAACTGTTCTAGGAAGAGTAACAGTCCCCCGCAAAGATGTCCATGTCCTAATCCCCAGAACCTGTGACTATACTACCTTACATGGTAAAAGAGACTTTGCTAGTATGATTAAGGGCCTTGAAATGGAGAGATGAGCCTGGGTTACCCAGGTGGGTCCATTATAATCACACAGGTCCTTAAAAGCAGAGAACCTTTCCCAGCTGAGGTCAGAGAGATGCAACATGGCTAGCTCTGAAGATGGAAGGGGACCTTAAGCCAAGGAGAGCAGCCTCCAGAAGTTTGAAAAGGCAAGTAAACAGATTCCCTCCTAGAAAATCCAGAAAGAAAGAGTAGCCCTGTCGATACCTTGATTTTTAGCTCAGTGAGGCCCATTTCAAACCTCTGACCTAGAGAACCAGTAAGACAATGATTTTGTGTTGTTCTAAGTCACTAAATTAGCAGTAACTTGTTACAGCAGCAATAGAAAACTAATACACAAACTCAAAAAGATACTTTGAGATGAATCAGATTTAAACAGGGATTGGCTATTAGATGAAATATTAAGGAATTAGTGTTAATTTTTAAGCTATAGTATTATAGGGGCTACCTTTTTTAACTTCACCTGTCAGATACATACTGAAGTATTTATAGGTTAAATGATATATCTGGGATTTCCTTTAAAATAACACTGCTCCTCCCTGCTAAAATGTAGAATAGGTAAGACATTAAATTAGCAAAATGCTGGTTAATTGAAACTGGGGGCTCATGATACTATTCTATTATTGTGTATACTTGGGATTTTCCATAGTAAGTTTTTTTTTTTTTTTTTTTAAAAAGTGAGTCTACCACAATGCTACCCTGAATAAGCCCGATCCCGTCTGATCTCGGAAGCTAAGCAGGGTCAGGCCTGGTTAGTACTTGGATGGGAGACCACCTAGGAAGAACAGGTGCACTAGGAGTTAAAAAAATTAAAAAATAAGAGATTGTAAGCTGACAAGGTTCTTGCAATCTGTGAGGTCAACCAAGGGTTGCCTCGCCTAAAAAAAAAAAAAAAAAAGTAAATTAACTTAGAAGAGAGCACTTGAACACTATAGATCAGCACATTCCAGAAGAATTTCGTGATAGCAGCTCTCGATATTGGAAGAGAGACATGCTGCCTTAGAACTGTTTATAAGTAAGCTCATGACTCAAGTCAGTGCACATCTGTTATTTCTGTCCGCCCAGCCTCATTTCCTTTCCTAATAACGGTACTAGCTCCCACCCCCACTCCAAGCCCTTCTTCATCACAAAGGTAGGGTCTGAGATCCAGGCTATGGTCCAAGTTCTTCCTGGACTCAGTAATTGGTCCGCGAATGACCAGAGACAGCACAGTCATAATCCTTGCTTGGAATTCTCTGAATCAGGAAGTGAAGTAGCTCCCACGATTAGGAGTTATATGGATGGAACCCTAGAACTACTGGCCATCATATTCCCGTGATACACTGAGCTTCCTGAAAGAGTAAAACCAAAATTAGGATAAAGGTCGGCAGTCTTGATTCTGTGGTCAACTCCAGCTCTTCCTTCCCTTGTTTCAGTTAGACAAGCAATAAATTCCTTTTCTGTTTATGCTATTTTTAAGTTCTATCACTTGCATCCTAAAAGGCTAATTAATGTGAAGTCCCCAAAAAACTTCTTACATGGCCAGGGTCATCACCAAAATAGTAAGACTAATAGCACTGCTACAGACTAAATCTTGTTCCCCTAAAATTCATATTTTGAGGTCCTAACCCCTCACCTGACTATACTGGAGACAGGGCCTGTAAAGATGTGATTAAAGTTAAATGAGATCATAAGGATGGACCCCAGTGCAACAGAAATGCTTCCCTTTTAAGAAGAGAAAGAGACCACAAAGCTCTCCCAGCCTTGTGAGGACACAGGGAGAAGGCAGTTGTCTGCAATCCAGGAAGAGTCCTCACCAGAACCTGGCCATGCTGGCACCATGATCCTGGACTTCCAGCCTCCAGAACTATGAGAATATAAATATGTTGTTGAAGCCGTCCAGCCTACAATATTTTGTTATGGCAGCCCAAGCAGATTAACATGTGCACTCAGTATAACATTCCTACTACCAGTTACTACCAGTTCCTTCTTCAGAAGTAAACCCTGATTAGCAAAAATAGTGATATATTAATCTTTTATTATTCCACTCCTATTCTTGATTTCAGTTTAGACTGGTTTGACTTTTCAGGTGGTTTTTACTTAAAAAAAAAAATAACAAAAGGATTAGCCCAGATATCTTGAATTTCACTATCAATTCAAGGGCATTATGATATATAAAAGTTCTTAGATTAAGCAGCTTGAATTATATTACCAATAACAGAGAAAAAATACAATAAATCAAAGTGGAAAAAAAGGAAAAATCATAGTCAAATTCAAGTATAAATCTTTAATTTTTCATACTTTATTTCTTATATCAATAGGTTAAGAAAGTAAAATCTTCCTAAGTACTGATTTATAGTTAATGTTGGAGGTGACAGACAAGACATTTAGCTTCACAAAGAGTAATATTCAATGATCCCTTTAAATTCAGTTTTAATCCTTATTTTAAACTAAGTGCAATAATTTAATACCATAAGCTAAATACACACAAAACCTGTATATCCTGAACTACAAAACTGATTTCCACAGTCACACATGGTTTTAGGCAAGTACACATTTCCATAAAGAACAAGTACTAACAAATATGTCAATAAAACACTGCCCTAAATGCTTATCCTGCCATTAGCTTTTTAAGTAATACCATTCCTGCTACTATAAGTATTTATTTTTACAAGCTGTAATCTGACCTGGGGAAATGAGTTCTCTTAAAACTTGACAAACAGTATATTTTAAACCCAAAAGGTTTTAAATTAAAGCCTTCCTTCCCACACACAAGCGTTCACATGAAATTTTTAGTTTCTCCCTTGCCAAAATCATTCTTTATCTAAAGAAAAGAATGTTAAAACAAATTACCTTAACACAGATAAACACTCCTACAAGACTGTATTTTCTTATATCTTCTCCTTAAAAGAAACACAAACCAGTTTACTATCTTTTATAACCTCTCAGACTACTATAATCTAAAAACCTCAGAGTAAATGAAACTCGTGTCTTAGCTACCATAAAGTCAAAGGTGCCATTTAGATCTCACATTATAAACAGCTATAGTGTAGCCTACAATGGCACAAATACACCTGATACACAAATAATACTTCATCATTTATCAGTCACAAGTCAGAAGGTAGTACATAGTTTGCAAGGTTCTTCAACTTAAACGTGATCATTAAAACCCAGTAAGTAATTCAGGCATGGTAATACAATAGCAGGCAATTAAAGGCTCAAATAGTATTCTAAAATTGAAGACATGAAGATAAAGGTGGGAAACTTGGTGTTTTCTCCGTCTTTCACTTATATGGCTAGATAGCAGGATCTTATTATAGAAAATATACATACAGCATATGGTTTTCGCAGAAGATAATGAAGCTTCAGAGAGTACAAAAGTTGTCAAGAGCCATAGTTTGCTTCATCAAATGCTTTTCTAGCTCGTTTTAATTCTTCATTCATAGTAAGCAAGTCTTTAACCCTAGCAAACTTCCTTGGGTCCTTTCGAATTAAGAAAACAATATCTTCAACTTGCACGCGCCCTTGTCTTCCAATTGACATTGCTTTGTGAGTCTATTATAAAGAAACATATTAAATTCAATTAACTTTTTTAAAAAGTCTAACATTTTACTTTTTAAAACTGCACTTATTTAATGCTGGTGAGTCTGAAGCTTCTCTCTTTTAGTATAGCTATTCATTTGTGAGTTTTCTTTCTATTTATGTCCTCTGTCCACTTTCTACTGTGTTATTAGCAATGTTTCTCTTAATGCTTTGTATACATTTTTTAATATTAAAGACATGAAAACCATAAAATTTATTGATGTTTCTTTTGTTTTTTATATATGTTGCTTTTGCCTTCATTTGTATAAAATAATTTTGTAATTTCTTTGCAACCACCCATTTCATTTAAGCTTTGTAACTACCTCAATAGCCAATAAATATTTGTAGGTTTTCTTAAAATCAAATCTCATCCCCTATCATTATATATTTATCCTGTGCCAAATAAAAAAAGAAGATTCATCATAGATAATTTCTAATGACAAAAAAAAGGGAAACTAAGTATTAAGGCATTAAGTAAACAAATTTGAGCATATCCATGCAATTACTATTATGAAACCATAATAGTAGTAGAGTATTACACAATGACATAGGAAAAATGTTCTAGACTTACATAAATGGAAAAGTAGATTATAAAGTTGTATATATGATTTCAACTTTATAGTTTAAAAATATATGAAAAGACAAAATATTCACCAAAATCTTAGCATTAGTTGTCTCTGCTGTATGTATATACATATATGTATATATGTACATATATATCTTTGTGTGTATATATATATATATAAATAAATAGTAATTAGTGAACTTCCATAAAACAGGCACTCAAAAGGATAGCTTATTTCAAAAAGATGCCATAGTTCTAGTCTTAACTACAAGTTAGAATTTCAAATTTATTCTTCAATTAACTATGACCAATTACAAAAATAATCTTACCATTTCAGTGATGAACTCTATGACAAGGTCTTCGAGAATATCCACTGACTCAGTATAAGGATTCTGGTCATCCCCAAACCCATACATCATACATCGTACTGTAAAAGAAACAATCATTTTGTCTACTTAAATAAATTTAACATTTGATCAAGACTTTTTCAAATTAGAATTAAACCAGGTTGTAAAAGATATTGTTAAAAATATATTTATGTTGCACTTGTTTACGAGTATGGTTTTGGTGTAAAAGGTTTAACCACAATCTCATAACCAACTGTTCCTGATAGGTAAAAACTCTCCTTCCCTCCCAGCTACTGAACCCTGACACCGATATTCTTTCCCTAACCTCTATCATCCACTCATCAACAACCCCAGAATACCTTTAAATAGGGAGGGTCAGGATGAATGGCAATGGCTTAGCCTTTAATGGGAGTGTGTGTGTCAGCACTGGAAAACAGAAGGCAAAATTCTTTCTCACATTACCAAAGGGCAAGGGACATGAGAGAAAGTAATCCATCTCCCTTCTAATAGGAAGACCAGGGTAATCAAAAGGAGACAGCAAAGGGCTCACTATACAGAATCTTGACATTTCATTCCCTAGATCAATACAAATGCCAGCAGGCTTCATCTAAAGGAACCATAAAAAAATACAAAAGAGAAGACAAGTCTAATACAGAGTAATATAAACAACTGCTAAAAGCTAAAACTTACATAACCCTTACTATATGCCAGGTACTGTTTTAAGCCCTTCACATATATAACTCATTTACTCATAACAATCCTTTAAAGTTGATACTATTAATTAACCCCATTCTACGTAGATGAAAAAATTGAGGCACCAAATTAAATGACTTACCCAAAAGCATACAGATAAAAGATTGAACCTGAATTTGAACCCGGTTGATCTGGCTCCAGTCTATACTCCTACCCACAACAGTAGTAGTACATGTCTTGGAAGTTTAAGACAGATAAGATCCACACAAATTCTGGTCCTATAGCCTATACATCCCCAGTTAGTTAATGGACATGCTTCAAGAAGTCCTTGAAACCTCCTGAAATTATATGCAAAATTTTTATACATTTGTGTGTGTCCATTTTTCTGGGAAGAAGAATCAACTCTTATCAGATTCTCAAAAGGGTATATACATGTTAAGAAACTGTCATATATTGGAAATGTATCTTCATCTGAGTGGTGGTTACAAGTATATGTATATATGTAAAACACATCAAGCTGTTCACTTACGACTAATACAATTTACTCTAAGTTTTAATTTTAAAAAATAAAAGGAACTCTTTGAATACTTCTAAAGGCAAGAATGAGTACATTAAGAATAATTCCCATTTAGGAGAAGCAAAAGCTGATAGAACTGAAATGGTAAGAAAGTAGTTCAAGCATAGGGAAGAAAAGAAAGGGGTGACTTGGAAGTTAACCTGGGATAGAGGTATTCCTAGAGTTTATACTGGCAAAAGCCTTAGGTCCAGATACAGGAGAAAACAAATACAAGAGCCAGTATTCTCTCTCTCATTCTTTTGGATTCTGAAAATTTTTTGCTTTTTTTCTCTTTGAGATAATTTCAGACGTACAGAGGACTTGCAAAAATAATGCAGAATTCCCAAATACCTTATATCCAGCTTCCCCTTATGTTAACATTTTACATAACCATGGACATTTACCAAAACTAAGAAATGGATACTGGTACAAGTACAGAACTTATTCAGAGTGTAAGTTTTCCCACTAATGTCCTTTTTCTGTTCCAGGATCCCACACTATTTAACTGTCAAGCCTCCTTAGTTTCTTCTGATTAGTGACAGTTCATCAGACATTCCTCATCTTTCATGACCTTGACACTTCTGAACACTAGTGAGTTATCTTGTAGAATGTCCCTCAATTTAGATTTATCTGATGTTTTCTCATGATTAGAACATGATTATGCATTACCAGAAAGGGTAGCACAGAAGTGACATGCCCTCATAATGCATCGTATTGGGGTATAGGTATAAGACAGGAGAAGGAAAGGAAGTATGTTCTTAGGTTCTAAATGGAAACACTGATCACATTTCTTCATTTAATAAAAATGTGCATATATATGTGTGTATATTCATATATATACATACATATTTTTTTTTTATATTTATACATATATATATATGTATATAAATGTAAAAATTGGGGTTAGGATCATTACCAGCTATGATTCACAAGTTAAATAAAATATTATAGGCAAGTCTGAGAATACTGTCTCTACAGGGAAATACATTCAGAATAAATTTACCTTGAATGCACATGTCCAAAACTTTTTATCATCTATAATAAAATCTTTGTAAATGTTACTTACACTCTTTAGAAAAAAGTCTCTTTCTTTTACCCTGTCCACCTTCTGCACCTCCTCCAATTTCTTCATTTTCTTCCTCAAACTAGAAGTGAAAACATATACATAGAAATGTCAAGTAATTGCACTGCATTTAATTTTTTAATAATTAATTTCTCCCCTCTCTCCCCCCCCATTTTCAACATTGATATGCCTGAAAGCCTAAAGCAGCATTTTAGGGCCTTGAAGCCTATTAGTCCAACCTCTGATTCACGCAGGAATGGCTTCTACACGGTCCCCAAAAAAATAATTCTACATTGGAAGAATTCCAATGGCTATATATTTTTGTTTAACCAACTATGTTGGCCTGCTAAACAGTTTACTATTTTAAGAGCTGGTATTGAATCAAAGCGACGTAAACTATACAGTGCTAGGAACTTTGCTCAAGTAAGCCTTAACCTCTTTTTGTGACAAGAAAACCGAATCTCAGTTTAACAGGCTCATGGAAAATACAGAGTTTGAAATGCAGGCTCCCTGACTTTCGGTCCATACTTTACAGTATGTATATAGTTCTGTTAGCAGTTAAACTGTTGGTTCATCATGAGCGCTAGTAATTATTAGCTTTGACCTGGTGATTCTCTAGGCGTTGTAAAGGATGTGTGGCCGATATGGACCAAGAGCAAAGGAGTAGGCGCCACCTTCCTATTCTTCCTTCACGTCCTGCCCAAGTACTAAAAAGATGAATCGAAGGGAAAGGCTAGCACCGCGGGTAGTTCCCGACTCTCTCAGCTGAACTCACTACGGAAAACACACCCGATTCCGAACTCGGCCTCCGCTACTGTACCCGAGGGACTGCAGAAAAAAGCGGGTTGCAACAGAGGTGCTCACTCACAGTGGGGTCCTCTTCCTCGTCCGCCATCCCACCAGGCAACCCACAAAACCCGCCGAGCTTCGAGCGACTTTTACTACTTCCGCCGCCTCACTTCCGGTGACACGCGGGCCGGGGCGGGGCCTCGCGGGCCGGGGCGGGGCTTCGCGGGCCTGGCCCGCCGGAGCGGAGCTTGTGTGCCGCGCCCAGGAGCGTAATCCGGGCGCTTCTTCGGGTGAGACCAGCGAGCTCTTGGCTCTGCAATCCCTAAAACGGAATTAAATGTTAGCAAAGAAAAAGAAGTCATGGGCTTGTGGATATTGTGCTTCACTACTAGTTCTCGAGGGGGCGATTCCACCCCTTAAACTAAGGGTTTACATTTTTAAGCGTTTTTGGTCAAAACGGTAATTGGGAGAACTACGGGCATTAGAAGGCTAAAGCTAGGGATATAAGATGTTCCGCGATGCAAGAGATGATGCCACACAAGGAAAAATTGTCCCACAATACACTTTCTGAATGTCCTGCCAAGCATTCATGTGAGTGAAAAATCTGTTTATAATTATCTGAGCCTGGAACCTAACTTCGTTTATATATACACACACATATAACTAATGCATACAAAGCCCTGCCCCTGACCCCTGGCACAGAGCTCCCAATACCCTTGTAAATTCCTAAGTTGTAAGAGCACTAGGAACATCTTTTGCTGTAATGAGGAGACTCGGTGGGCTCTGAGATGACTCCTGGATGGAGGCTGGTCACCAGAAGGAGAAAGCCATGATTAGAAGCTTGGAATTTTCAGCCCCATTCTCCAGAGAGGTGAGAGTTGGACCCTCCCAGGCCTCGCCTTATGTATCTCCTCATCTGGCTGTTCATCTGCATCCTTTATCATATCCTTTTATAAACTGGAAAACAAGTGTTTTCCTGAGTTCTGTGAGCTGTTCTATAAATAATTGAAAGCAAGGGGCAGGAGGTCATGGGAACCTTCAATTTGTAGCCAAGTTAGACAGAAGTTGTGGGTATCCTGGGGACTTATTGCTGTCCTAGCATTTAAGTGGTGAGGAGGTGGTCTTTTGGGACTGAGACCTTAACCTGTGAGATCTGACACTGTCTGACTTGCACCATGGAGATAGTGCAAGAACTGAGTTAAATTGTAGGACACCTACAATCTGGCGTGGCAGAATCGCTTGATATGACAAAAAAACAAAAACAAAAAAACCACATATTTCATGACCAGAGTGTCAGAAGTGAAATGTTCTGTATGAAAGTAAAGAACTGAGAATTTTTCCCAAAACAACTACTACTCTGGAATTGGACAGATATTATACATTGTTTTGTTTGGAACTTATCAAGAGCTGTGAACAACTTCAGGAAATAATGTCACCAAGGGCCACATCACCTATAATAATTTGAATAGCCAATACTCACTGGAATTCGTTTATTGTAGCTCCAACATTCATGATGATACTATATATAGGTGCAAGCATCTAAAATCACTATACCCTCTAATATAGTCATGCCTGAGCATTTACATATTGAAACATATTATTATAATTTACTGTCTTTATTTTATCTTTACAGTTAGAGTATTATATATTATTTTTAAATTATATGGGTAGTTAAGTATATTAGTTATTTACTGTGATGTAACAAATTATCCCAAAACTTAGTGGCAAAAACAATAAACATTTATTACACAGTGTCCGTGGGTCAGGACTCTGGGTGCAGTTTAGCGGGGTGCCTCTAGCTCAAGGTTCCTTCTGTTGCAGTCAGGGTGTTGGCAGCAGTCTCACCTGAAGTATTGATGGGGGAGGATCCACTTCCCAAATTACTCATGTGGTTGTCAGCAGGATTCAGTTCCTTCAGGTTGTTAGAGTAAGGGCCTCAATTCTTCACTGGCTGTTGCGAGAGGCCTCCTTCAGTTACTTGCCACATGGTCCTCTCCATGGAGTAGCTTACCACATGGCAGCTGGCTTCTCTCAGAGATGAGAGAGAGAGTACCAAGAGGAACACCCAAGACAGAAGCCACGGTTTGTTTTTGTTTTGTAACCTAACTTTGGAAGTGACATCTCATCACTTCTATTCACTAAAAATTAATTAGTGCAGCCCACGTTCAAGGAGAGAGGGTTATACAAAGATGAGAATACTAGAAAGCAAACATCATTGAGGGTTATCTGAGAGGCTGCCTACAACAGTAGCTTATATCATCTGTGAGTTTCGTTTCAGAATAATAAAGGAGACATTATATATATATTTGTTGTTTAAGGTAGATTGTTGAGTCTGATAGGGTTGAGAACTGCTGTGTTAGGTAGTGAGGAAATGCTAGCCTTGTCCAGGGGATTTGGTATAGAATATTCAGTGTCCATTATCAGGAGAGTGGATAGGTGAAATGTGCTGAATGCACACCAAGGAGTAGTACTATGCAGCAATTGGAAGCAATCGACTAGTGACACAAACAGAGCTTAGAAACGTAGTGCTAAATTAAAAAAAAATAGAAACACAATGAGATCTATAACACAATACTATTTATGTAAATTCGACATACATACATATTTTACAGAAACAGATAAAAATGCGTGGACATTAAATACATTAGAAAGGTTGCAGCATCAGAGATATGAGAATAGAGATGAAAGGAATACACAGGTAAACAAGTGAAGGACTTTGGAAGGACCAATTATGACAGAATGCTGTGAACTATGGAGTGTGAATAATTCCACCTGCTGAACTGGAAAGCGAACATATAAAGGGGGTAAAAATTGCAGTGTTATGAACACAGCAGAAATAAAGCACAGAAAGTGAAAAGTCATGGTGTGCTTCTACAGGTGTTTTGAGTGAATTGCCGTAGCCCAGATTCTTGGGTGGTGTGCAGGAAATGAGGCTGGAATGAAGCTGGAGTTATACTGTAAAAGGCCTTGTATGTTCTCTTTGGGACTGAGCAAACTGTCAGAGTTCCTGGGCAATATTTAAGCCCCTATCTTTTTTTTTTTTTTTATCACTTTAGCGGGAGGCTTCCTAGGATGAGAACGATTGCAACCTGAATTAAGAAGAAGAAAGAACTTTAAGAGAAGACTTTATGGAATGTTGTGTCTGAATGAATCTGAGAACTGTGGATAGAGATAGTCACATCCAGATTAAGAGAATGCTATTAATACAATTTGGAAAGTAAAAAGGGAAAGCAATTAGGGAAAGAAGAAAATGTGTCCAGTCTGAGTGTGAGAGTCTAGAGATGTCCCATCTAGAGATGGGACTGCAGGCCTGGAAAGCCACAGAGAAATTAGGACTGGAGAAAATGGTATGAAAGACATAAACAAAAATGTGATCGTTTAAAGACTGAACAGGAGCAAAGGCAACAGAGAAGGGAGGCAAAGGGCATATCCTTACAAAAGGAACATTCAGAGAAAGAAAAGATGGCTTGAGAGGTAGCAAAAGATAAAAGGCAAAAGACAGAAAGGGGAGAGGAGGAGGAGGGGGAGGAAAATATATTTTGGAAGCCAAAATAGAAAGAAATTGAAAAGAAGAAAGATGTTAGGTGTGTTCGTGCCACAGAGATAAAGTGATTTAAGAAAAGGCCTTGAGTTTGACAATTAGGAGGTGGTACAATAATCTTGACAAAATAGTTTGAGGGCAATAGTGAAGATGGAAACCAGATTTCAAGAGGTTAAGGAATGAATGTATAGTTGAATGATGAAAGGTGGAAAAGCAAAGAAATGAAAGGATCAAGGAGAGTGAATTTTGATTAAATAATTATTGAATGAATAAGGCTGTGAATTTGTGTCACTTAGCTAATTGTTAGGAAAAGCCAGGTTTTCATTATAGCAAAAAAGTGTTATGAGCTTTTAAAGAAATTGACAAAAGAGATTTGTTCACGGAAGAATGGAGTCAGCAGAGGAATGGAGTCAGCGGAGAGGCAGACAGGAGTAGCGGATAAAAGGGAGAGGTAGGGCTGATGTGTGTGAGAATAATTTGCAAGGAATGCGGGGGTTGGACTCAGAAAAGAGGAATGAGGAGGCTAGGTGGTGGGCTTGTGGCATGATGGAAGAGTACTAACCAGATCCAAAATTTAGGCTGAAACTGTGCAGACCTATTACACCTCACAAGCTTCATTTCTTTAATATAGCTTTTCTTCTCTGATTCAGGCTGGTTTTACCCAGATAATGGCATTGTGACTCACTGTTGTCTTTGTTTTTTCACACTTATCCTTTTATCTTTGGATGCCTGCTCCATTAATCAACTAAGCCTCAGGTCTATAATCATGGGGACAACAGGTTTTGGTTAGACTAAGGATGATAACATCTTGGCTTTAGATGTGTTTCAGACCCAGGCCCATTGAGGCAGAACTACCCCACCAAGGGCCCAGACCATGGGACCAGATGGGATGGCACCATGGCTGATTCCAGAACCTGACACAATGGTCACCTACGCCATCTCCATCCAATCATCAGTGCCCACAAACCCAGTTCCTTTAGTTTCCATGCCTACTGATGTTTCTTTATATAATCTGTACTCCCAAGACACCTGGGGAGCTGGGTTGTTGAGAGCAACAGCTTGCCTGTGTCTCTGGGACTTGAAAACTCTCTAAAGAAACCTTACTTTCTTTGCTGCAAAACCTGCACATATCTCTTCTTTGCCTTAGACATGCACAGACAAACAGACCCCTTTTTGTCCCAGTAACAGTCCTACCCTCACCCTGTTTCCCCTTCACCCTACTCTCCCCGCCCCCACATCCCAGGGTATAGACCTCTGCAATGCTATTCCCTGTTTGGGGCTTAGTGAGGTAGTGTCATTTTTTTAAAATAGCTTGCAGAATTTCCACAACAATCTTATGTAGTCTCAACTCTGCTTGTTTACCAAATAATGTCCAGACTCTGGTTAAGCCTGCAGGCTCTGAGGTCAAATGATTTGGGTTTGAAATCCTAAGTGTACTACCTATCAGCTATGTTACTTTGAGACAAATTATTTGACCTCTCATTATATCCATTTCCTCATCAATGAGATGAGAATAATAAGTTACTAACTTTATAAGATTATTATGAGGCTTAGATGTGTTAATACCCATAAGGTACTCTGGGTAATATCTGGCATGTGGTAAACATTCCATAAGTGTCAGCTATTTTTATTCAAGAAATTACCTTTCAGTGCGAGGGTCTGCTGTTCTTCATGAACTCTACATTATAGTTCCACAAGGCCACGTTCAGTTATTCATGCAACACATATTCATCAAGCACCTGTAAAATGTTCAACACTTGCTATGGGACTGTGGATAAATGACAGACAATGCAAATACAAGCTCTGGGCTTATGAAGCTTACAGTGCAGCAGGGGGACATGAATTAAATAGATACTGTGTGCTCCAGAAGTTTATGATGGGGGTAGGGGGCCCAAGGTCAGAGAAGACTCCCTTGAGCAAGGGAAGTTTGAGCTGAGACCTTAGTGAGTTAGTCAGTGAAGGAGGAAGGGAAGAGGGTGCTGTGCCCCAAATTTCCCATTTCCATGCCCTTGATCGCCCTTTCCCACTAGAACACCTTTCCTTTCTGTTGAAATGCTACATGCCTTTCAGGACCAGCTCTTTCATAAAGCCATCCCTGAACGCTCCGGCCAAAAGCACTTTCTCCTTTATGCTCTGAGAGCATTTATTTTTCATTTTCTTTTGACATTTCTCCCTTTCTACTGTTTTCTTTTTCTGGTTATTTATACGCACAGTTTATCTTGTCTACTAAATCTTTTGAAGAACAGACTCTGTTTCTGTTTCTTCTTTGAGCTCCCAAAGGCTGGCACATTCCTTACACTTAAGAGTCCTGGAACGAATATTTGCAGCATAAATTAATGCCTGTTTGACATCCCTTTTCAAATATGTTGTAATTCAAATAAAGCTATTGTTGCAAGCTACTGAGCTTACTCTTTGGTTAAACCAGAATGCCATCGTCACGGTCCCCATGATTTGCCACAGTAACTGCAACAACCCTAACAAATGGGCCACTGTTCTTGACTGACAGGCATTTGGCAACAACTGCTTGTCTTCCCATGGAGGCTGAAATGAACTGAGGAAGGACTGTCTGAATTGAGTCGCCAGCCAGAAGGGCTCTATTTATTCCTTGCAGTTGGGCTGCAAGGCTGGTGACCCAGGCTTTAGACTGATGTGAGGCTACAGAGCTTTCTAGGGCAACAGAAACACGAATGCTTGAAACAAAATCATCAAAGATCAGTTTCAGTGGACAGCATTCTAATCTGAGGCAGTGAGATAACAAGGGGAAGGGAGCTTTGAAGTCAGGTAGACCTGGTTTTGGATCCTAACTAGCTATGTGATCTCACCCAGATGCCTTTTCTTTGAGCTTCAGATTTCTCCTTGAAAAAATATTCTGCAATACAGTTGTGAAGATCAAAGATAATGTCTTTACATACATAATGCCTCTGCTCTACTAAAATATTTTTATTTATCTATCTTCCCTAATATCCTTTGTTCCCTGAGGGCAGGGACTAATTTTTGCCTCTATGCCTGCAACCCATAAAAGTTCTCAGCACTTAGTAAACACTGTAAATATTTTTTGAACAAATGAACAACAACAACAATTGTAATAGCTAACATTATGGAGCACTTACTTCATGCCAGGTATTATTGTAAATAATAGTTCATTTAATCCTTCAATGACCTTTGAAAAGAGCAACCATAATAGTTTAATTTTACAGAGAGAAACAGAATATAATTTTTTAAAATATAAAATTCTTGGTATAACTAACTTTGAAAGAAAAATCGGGTGAGATCTACTTTATATTAAAAATGTAAAATACTTTATTAATACTAGAAAAGAAAATACAGTGAAAAGAGAAATAAGGAAGAAAATAAACATGAATAAATAGGGAAAAAGAGTAGGAAGGAGACATAGACACATGAAAAAAGGAGAAACAGAAAAAGGTAATTCTGAGCAGAGTGAAAAATAATCACTTAATCACAGTCATATCAATCACTGTTTTCTGAAATAGAAATTAGTTAATTAATCGCTCTTCCCAGCTCCTCAACTGTGATTTCTTTGTCCTTAAATTTTCTTCTTACACTCTGTGAGTGACAAGTAGGCAAAGACTTATCTTTCAGAGCATTACAAAAACTGAAAAGGTTTCCATCTAATAAAAAATGAGAAGATCAAGTTATTTCCAAAAGAGTAAATGTCATGAGCAAAGTGTAAAAGCAAAGCGTACATTTGAAGAACATAGAATTGTCTTTTTACAGCTGAAGCTTAAAGTTCTCATAGAGGAAAGTGGAAAATACTTCTGGAAGGCCTTAAATAGCAGAGTAAAGGATCAGACATATATTCAACAGGCAGTGGTTGCTGTTAAAGAAACAACAGTTATAGTTTGGAGCAAAATTTTCTAGTCCTGAGTGTAGAAGACCAGAATTATTGCTTGTGTGTAATACTGGGCAGTCCTTACCCTAAATGTTTATCTCCGAAATAGGGGTAATAAGGCAGTTGTGAGAATTGAATAAGATTTAAAACAAGGTGTGTTTGCTTTGAAAATATTAAAACACTAAAAAAAATGTAACTTTTCATTGTTCTGAGGCAATAATGCTTAAAGAAGTCTGAAATGGTAAAATCACTAACATGATGTCTGTAGAATTGAAAAGGGGGTGATTTGAATGACATTTTTGGGGAAAAATACTTCATTGATTCCAAGATTATTTACAAATTTTTAATTTAGTGATTAGGGAAAAAAGAATTTAATCACAGAAACAGTAAAATTAGAGGGGAATTAGTTTGGCTTTAAACACTTCAAATGTCAGAAGAACATCTGTTAGAAATGTAGGACTGGAGCTTGGGTAGGACATCAGCTTAAGAACTCTGCATAGAGATGGGAAAGTCATGGAACAGAACAGGTTACTCAGTAAGAGTTAATAAGAAAAAAAGGGTGTGGGTATCTTAGAAGCATCTTGGAAAAAGAACCTGAGTAAAGAGAACAATTAGGTACAATTCAAGGAGGATAGTGAGTTTCATGATATCCAGAAAAAGAATTGTTTTTGATGTAGATGAGCTACATGATTCAGTCTAATTTAGTGAAAATGAATTTGTTTAGGGTCTGGTTAGAAGAATTGGGGGCCTTTATCCAGTCATGGAGCATAAAATTAACAGTCAGTTGCTAGTGATGATGCTAGTGCTGATGCGCCGTCTTAGATTACGATTGGTGAAAGGTTCAAAAAGCAAGACAGGATGTTTTGTTTTGTTTTTGAGTGGTCCTGAGCAGTTCTTCCGGGCAGAGGGATTTGTCTGTGTATGGGCAATATATTTGGCCTTCTAGGTTTTGTCTCATAATATTCCATTTTTAAAAATTCTACACTTATGTGTAGTATCACAAGGAGTTTGTCCTGCGTCAATCACACTTTTGTGTTTTGCCTCTCGGTGCTCTAGCTCCTAGAAGGAGGCTTTGGTAGCTTTGTTTCCGGCGTAACCAAGCTGGTCGCAGCCAGCAGATGGCACTGCAGCAAGAGGGGCACACAGTCCTTTGAGGATCTCGTCAACCACTGAGAATGGGTAACCTTATAATTTCAGCCTCATGGACTGTGTCGCTCTCTCGCCTAGACTCTAATAAGGGAGGTCGAGTTGTGTACAATCAAGGATCTCAATTTATTAAATGGAATCTGTGACTTTGTCTCTTCCATCCATTCCCACCACTAAAACCTGACGTCAGCTTGTGAATGTGTGAGCAGCGCTGTCCAGATATCGCGGATTCCTAGTCAAAGTGGCGGAGGTGACCCAAGCATTAACGAAATACAGGAGATAATCGAGACTCTCCTGAAAGTTTAAAGAAAAGTCCACGCAAACAGACAATTATCTGAATGTTTCCTGACAACGTGAAGCTTTAAGATCTGAAACATGTAACTTGTGTTTGTTATAATGTTCCTTATTTCTTTTCAAAAGTTCAGACGGAGCCTGACTATCCAGATTCCACAGGGAATAAGAAAGGTCAGCGCAGTAGGGCAGTCCTGGAGGCCGCAGGAGCCGCCTCTTGAAGCCCAGTACCGAGGTCTCTCGAGGTTGCAGGTGGATTGCTACACACACACACGCACGCACACGCGCACACACACACACACCTGCCACAGCATAACGTGCAAAGCAAACAGGTGAGGTTACGCCCCAGTACTAATTCCACAGGACCTGCGGAGGAGACTTGGTTACCATGGCCACGTAGGAACCCACCCCGACGGTGCGCTTCTTACCCATAAGTCAGCACGCGAGTTCCACCCCACAAGGGCTCCCCACCTCGGCCATCTGCTAGCCACCCCTGATTGCGTTCGACGCTCGCCTCTCTGCCCTTGCGCCTGCGTACTACGGCTCCTACCCGTCGCTGCGGCCGAGATCGGAAGTGTCAAGCGGTTGCTGGTTCCCCCGCCTTCGCCACTATCACCGCTGATCCAGGACCCCCTAGCCAGGCGCGGGCCCAGCCGCGATGACAAACGGTGAATGCCAATGCTCAGAGAGAGGATGGGAGGGAAACATAAGGGGAACCTTGGCGGGCGGAGCCGGGGCTGACGTGGTCGTTCTCTCCGCCCCCTCCCCTTGCTGCTGCTCTTGGCCTCTGAATGCCTCAAAATCCTGTCCCCTGTACCCCTCCGCGGTTCCCCGTTCCCATGGTTCATGTAGAACCGTAGTACCTCTCGTGCCCAAACCCCAAGTCCTCGGTCCCTAGTCTGTGCCTTCTCTTCCCTTCCTAGAAGTTCGTTCTGGCCCTTACAAGCCTCTTGGAGAGGCCAGTCCCTTTTGAACTATTTGCTTTAGCGCCAGTGAGGAAAGAAGATCCTCCTACCAGTCCCCTACATTCTCATACTTTCGGACAGTAGGCTTGTTGGGAGGACCAAGAGATCACAGAGGTTCTCAAGCCCCACATTTTTGGGAAGGGGTAATGTAGACCCTAAAAAAGGTTATTGTTTTGAAAAAATGATGGAAAGCTTCCTTTTGGATTCTAAAGTTCTGTCTTGGCGATCCCGTCTAGAGACCCTGACTAGTGTTATAAGTGTTGGATTTAGACACTGCCTCTTCAAACTGTGGCAGTTATCACCCTGTTTATCTGACGTAACTTTCTAGGCCTCTTCACTTTATAGACATAGTTTCCGAATTCCAGGGAAGATCAAGAAGCAGAGATCTTATGGTCTTCAGATTCAGCCCTACAGGGAAGAAGAGAAAGCCACTTAGGTAGTATGATCTGAGGGGCACAGGACAGTGTTTCTCCATAGTACCTTCTCCATAAATCTGGCACTGAAGACTCAGATTTCACCTTGTGAATTTTGGCATTGTCTACAAAAACTTAGGAAAAGACTAGCACAAAAAGATATCATTCACCATAAAAACTTAGTGTATGTATTAATTTACAGACTCTTTTGTGACATCCAGCTGTGAGATAGCTTTACCAGAGAGAGAGAGAGAGGGAGATAGAGTGGTCTAGAATTGGCTGGTGCTTGTTTTGTCCTTTTGGAGCTTGCTGGGCAGTCAGAGAGGTCTGCGGTTACTTGGCAGAGTAGGAGAAGGGACATCACCCAGAGCAAGAAATCATCAGATCCAGGAAATAAGAGAGCAATCTGATACATAGTAATTACTGAATGAATTTTAGCCACCCTCCTTTTGTGGCTCGATATCTTTTCTTTGCAGTTAGGTGATTTATTGTGCTTCTATGTACAAGAAATAGCTCAGTTTACATATGTAAGAAATAGAATTGTTTACAGCATTTTTCCCCCCACAGTTGTCTCTCTATGTTTAAGCCTCAGATTTTTTTTTTTTTTTAACAATAATCCATTGTTGTTCTGGCAGAAATTTGGTTCATAAGTGGAGTATCATGCATGAAGTATAAGAAAAGCTTAGGAAAATTGTAGTCATATGGATTCTAACTCTTGCTATTTCCCTTAAGCTTTAACATTTTTTGCCTTAATATTTTCTTCATCAACAGATGCAGATCTGAGAGACTTGGCCACATTTATAACTCTCCTTTATCACATGAGTGATTTATAATAAGAACGTCTTTAATTCTCTCAACTAAAGCTCAAAGGATTCTTATGTCTCTTTCAACCTATTGCCAACACTGACCATTCCTGAGAGTCTGATTCCACATCAACTGATGCGTGCTTCTCAGGATTAGTGGTTAAAGGAGAGGAGTGCATAAGGTGCAGTGAAGTGGTTTTAAGGGATGCCTAAAAGCAGTTTTAGGGAATAAGGTGACCTTTTTAGTCCCAGGATCTTGGCCTCTTCTTGTCAAGGGTTGGCACTGCAGTTGCAGTTATTGTCTCGATAGTATATCACACTCTGTGCTTCTTGGAGTTCTCCAGTGGAATCACCTGCCCCAAACTGGATAAACACCAAAGATTTTCTTTTCTTCCTGTAACAGTGTACTCTTTGGATGGGATTCTGGTGTTTGGTTTGCTCTTTGTTTGCACTTGTGCCTACTTCAAGAAAGTTCCTCGTCTCAAAACCTGGCTGCTATCGGAGAAGAAGGGAGTTTGGGGTGTGTTTTACAAAGGTAAGATCATATCTGCACGGGAAGAGGAGATTGCCATCTCTAGACAGTGAGGTGCTACAAAGGGGAGGTGAGATAGACTAGGATTGTATTTGGTTCTATTTTTACATAATTGTTTATTTTACCATCAAGGTAATTTTAATATTCTCCATGGAGTAAAAGGATATGAATTAAACATTTTAGACTTGACTAGAATTGTTAGAAGGAATATTTTCCCAATGAGAAGTTTTTCTGAATTTATGGGAAGAATATATTAAAGTTTTTTAATTTAATTTTTTTAATTTTCTAAGTTTTGATTTAATTAACTCAGACGCTTTTTTACTTCTCACTTTGAGCACCTTGATCTGGAATCCTACTTACTTCAGTCTGTGTTCAAAATAGGGCAAAATATAAATAAACAGTATATTCACCTAGAACCTAAAGCCACAAGGGTAGTATTTAAATACATTCCCAGTGGGTGCTTGAGACCCTTGATAGGTATGTTCATTTATGATTAGAGATTTCAAAGTACCACCTTGAAAGTCAGGACTTATATGAAGGGCAAGATATAATTTCTTTTCTCCTTTTACTTTTTGTCTGCTAGCTGCTGTGATTGGAACCAGGCTGCACGCTGCTGTGGCAATTGCCTGTATCGTCATGGCCTTTTACGTCCTGTTTATAAAATGAATTCCCAAGCATCCATCTCATCAACTGCCAACCAAGGGGATGAAGGTGAAGAACCTGTCATGGGCCTGGGCCCAGCGTAGGAGAGTTCAGCTAAAATCATCGAAGTCCCCAGAATGACACCACAGCATCTGCCCCTACCATATGTGGGGAAAACTTCTCATGGTTACAAACATTATTTATGCTTCAGGGGACTCCAGAAAGCCAACTTCCTTTATGTGTAAATCAGTCCTCAGCAAAAAGCATACAATGTCCAGATAAATTACACCCCTTGGTGATAACGTTATACACCTCCTGCTTAAAAACCTGTCACCTATTTTGTTCCTCAGCCCTCATCAGGATCTTTTAAAACTGAGGCTCATTAGAGAAAACCATAAGCTGTGTTCGAATCTCTTGGAAGAGATAATTTTCAGGACTGGACTTTTTTTTCCCCCCACTATTTAATTTGAATTTGGCAAATTGGCAGGGGTTTGCCAAGGTGTACAATGCCAAGAAATTTTTTGGCTTTGGAAATTTATCTTTCATATACGCATCTGGGAACATAAGAGAAAGGCATGGTCCTCAATGCAAAAAGAGAACAGATAAAAGAGGTGCTGTGTGCTGGAAGCTGGAGAGTTTTGCCAAGAGAATCTGGGCCTACATAAGATTTGGGGGTTATCTGTCTGTGATGAGACCAGAAAGCAATAACTCAGACAAGAAAAAAGGTTCTGTTCACCAGTATCCCCAAAAGGAGACTCTACCCCATCAAATGGTATATTGAAAATGAATCTTGTTGCTATTTTCCTAAAGCCTTTTTATATGTTCAAAATTACTGAGAGTTAAATACTATTACTCAGTTTTAAATGCCACCACTAGGAGAAAGAGAGATGACTGAAGAAATAGTTGCTTAATATATTTGTAGTTATGGTAGAAGAAATAAGTCTAGTATATTAATATACTAGTGAAGTCATGTAGTTTAAAATTTTATTGCGATATTAGATGGGAGTTTTGTCATGTTATCTAAGATAGAAACATTCTTTGTTTAAATCTGGGTTATGGCGATTTTTAGTTGATTACTTGTTTTTTCTTGGCCAACTCTTAATTTTCTTCATATTGCAGTACTCTTTCACTGTCTCTTGGAAATTCTGTATCACATGAACATGAAAAAATTTGAGTAAGAGAAGTTGCTGATATTCATAAGCATGTTTGGACAGTTCAGAGACTCCATGAATAAAATGAAGGTGGTCTTTAAAGTAAAGGCAAACAAAGGTTTGCAACTGAGATTGATGGTTTTTCCGTGGAATATGGTACCTCCTGAGTAAATCATTTTAGATGACTCAACATTTCAAGGGAAGACTTCTCCATTCCTTCCTCCTCCTAATCTGCAAAAGAATCAGCTGTTGCATTTATGAAGCCTAGAACTTCTTTTTAAAAAGTTGGTCTAAAATTAAATTATCGTCAAAAGCAAGCATGGACATAAGTTTGCCAGTTGAATTGACCATTAAAGTAAAACTTGACTGTGGGAAAGTTAGCTGTTGTTGACCCCTGTGTCAGTTAACTGACATTTGTCTTAACCCAAAAGAACAAAAGCTGCTGGGAAGTTTAGGTTCTCAAACAGGCAGTTTAGTGCTTTGAGGGGTTCTAGAAATATAGAAAGTCATCAAGTAAACACTACATGTTTAATCTCAAAGTTGTGGCTGTTCTCTCTTCAGGAATTGGTCCACAGGATAAATTTCAATGATTCATATGTTTTCCAAGTTCATTTCTGAGGATCTTTAATATGAGAGAAAGGAAATCTGTTGGCATGTCAAGGAAGAGGTATACCTCGTGAGTGTGAGTTTGGGACCTGTTGGCCAATGGGAATGTCACTCTCTGGAAATACAGAATGTTTGCACTTGTTACTTTGTAGCTTTAAGGACTTTTTTTTTTCCTAATAGGGCTACTGTCTCTAAGCATGGTGCTTAGAGCTGCTTCATATTTTACACTAGTTCCATTTCAGAGTTCTAGTTATTCAAACCAACTTTTATAGCCTCCTGGGTGGGTCATCTTGACCTAAATTCTTGAATTGTTATATTTTGAGATGTTTTCATACCAGAATGTACCAAAAAGTACACAGAGTGAAGGTAATTTACAGCAAGAAACAAATACACAGCTTATTTCATTTGACTTTATGTAAGGAGATAAGCAGAAACTTGTTAACTCATTATTTTGCTTGATATGTCATATATTTTTGACTGAAAATTGTAGAAGTTGTTTCTCTTGTGAGTGTCTTACGGGTGGAAGAATGGAAATAGCAGTATCGCCTCAGATTCAGACGCATCACCAGGGTGGAACTGAAGTCAGCTTTTTATAGTTGAAATACAATTTTTTATTCACCATTGTCTGCAGAAACCTTGAAATTAAAATTTTCTTTCCCTACTATTTTTGTCCATTTTATTTGTCACACTCTGAGTTTACTGAACTTCGTTCAATACTCTCTTGAGTTCTGCCCATAGTTTTTTAGTTAACATTAGTGAATACCATCATTCCTTTTAACCCCTTTTGGTGAACACTGAATGTATGATGTAGTTCAGGATCTATGAGAATGTAGCTTTCTCTTTTGTGGGAGCTGATGTATAAAACTCTATATATCAGCATATATATTTTATGTATATGAATAAATGTTGACGTATATTTAGATGATACTCCCAAGTATATTTTACCTACTATTGCTATTTGCCATTACCAGCCATAAACTTTATTCAAATGACGTTATCAGGTTACTCATCCATGCACATAGAAATTCTTTGACCTAATAGGATTCTGACACATACGTTAGATACTGTTCCCTTATGCATTTATTCCAAGTACATGGTGGCACTTGTACAGGTACAAATTATAACTTCACAAATCATTTTCTACTGATTCCAAAATCCTGATTTTTATTCCACCCCCACACATACACCTAATTCATTGAAAAAGGAGAAAGAAGGAACTGAGGCATTAAAATTGTGCTCTCTAAAAGGAGCTGATTCTACTTGTATAATCACTACTGATTTTCACTACTCTTTCTGGAGTATGAAAGTGATATGTTTTAACGGATGTGAAGGTAAATGACGTTTCAGCAATATGGCTGCTACAGCAGCAAGTTCTGTGGAGCAAGAGGGCTCTGTATGTGAGGATGGGGATATGCCTCCTACCTTTACTCATTTCACAAATATCTCGACTGTCTGGTCTTTGATTTAAATAGTCTATTTTCACCCTTCTGTTTGGTAAGATGACGTTTGTTGTCTTCCTTGTGGGAAGGAGCTCCTGGAAATGTTGGTGTTAGTAATGACCAGGATTTGCCTTCTTCATGGGAAAGAGTCATTCACCTATAAATCCCCTGAGAGTGAGTCTTCGTATATCCAGAACTTGGATCAAAGCCTTGGATCAAAGGTCAAAGAAAAACTGTAGATATGTTTATAAATATAGATCTGCACAAAGATCAAAAGACAACCACAACTCAGTATTGTGGGAACTTGTCCCCTTTCCCTGAGACCGGGGTTCCCCTCCGAGCCACGCGAGGGCAGCAAAGCGCCCACTCAATGAGGGCGCTGTGGTTCTCCCAGAACTCTGTGGTTCCTCCCAGAACCCTCCGAGGCGGCGGAGAGGTTTAAAAGAGGGTGCGGACTTCCGCTCCTCAACGGGAGGTAGAGCGCCCTGGGGTGAGGGTTGTGTTTGCTGTGTTGTGGTGTCGCGTGGAAGGCGTGTGTGGGCTGTGTGTGTGAGTGGACGCGGATGTGAGAGCGCGCGGGGCGTGCAAGGTGAATGCGTGCACCCCCCCCTTGGCCTCCACTCCCGCCTACACATTGATCTTATTTGATCGGGTTGTGACCCCAGCCCCGCCGGGCGGACCCGAAATGAAAAGCTCCCCTCCTGCGAAGCCCCCTCCTCGGGGCGCTGTGCAGCGAGGCCCCTTGGGCGGCGGCAACGCCGCGGTCCCGGAGGCCCCGGAACCGGTCCTACGGGGCCCGGCGCTCAGAAGTGATGAATTGATCAGATAGACGAGGCCAGGCTTGTCCTGGGCCGCTGATTATCAAGGCGATTCTGATCTGAGCCCGGCCCCAAGACACGGCCACCCGCGGCGTGGGGCTAACGCGTTAGCGGTCGGCGGAGGGCGAGGACAGAGGGTGAACGAACTGTCATCTCGCCGGCGGAAGCGGGAGCTGAAAGGAGACGGAGGCCTTGCTCTTCCCGAGCATCCCTTTTTCTTCCTTGAGGCCCGCCTTGTCACGTTGACTCTGGTACCCACACTCGTAGCCGGTGGCTTAAAGGCACTATAGAGCGTCTGCCGCTAAGGGATATAGGTATAGATGCATGTCTGTGTGTATATGTATCTGTCTCCAGAAAACTTGGAGAGCGTTTAAGAATTCAGATTCCAGTGACCTGCCCCACATTTACTGGATCAGAATTATCAGGGAGGTCTAGGAAATCTATTTTTTAAAGCCTCAGTGCATGAATCACAGTAATAAATTATTCGATGTTCGGTATCAGCCTTCATGAGGACTATCCAGAGAGTCACCCCTCTGCCATTTTCAACCATTCTGAACAATGAGAACTGAAACTTTATTTTGCCACTAGGTAGCAGGTACTATCTGAAGAGACTGGAGTATCTCCGTGAAAGAGGGACTATGATAGTTGATTTCAGGACCCTGCACTTGAGAACCAGGAAGAAACCTTTTCCTATCTGAGTTACTCAACTATGCTCTTGCTGTTCAAACTTAGAAATGGGAATTTAACCGTACAGTGTTCTAGAAAGTCTGCCATTTCTTGTCCAGTATAACAGCAGGTTCCTATCAGTGACTTGTGATTTTAGAAACCACATTAATGCATCATATTTAGGTAACTTCAAACCCAAGCACCAGATTGTCAAGCCAGGTTTATAAGAACCAACACAAACTAACACGCAAATAAAGGGACTTGACCTCTGGCAAGGATACAGTCGCAGAGTTAGAGAACAAACGGTGGCAAAAAGCCAAGACCGGGCAGATGAAGCTCTCCTGGAAAAGTAGGGCCCAGCAGATGACTCTATCCAGGAGGTGGGAAACCCATTAAGTGTCACAGCATCAATATTAATGCTACGTAGAGCTAAAATTACAGTGACTGCAAGCTCACTAAGACAATGGGCTATGTCCAGTCCTGTTTCCCCAACACTTAGCTCAGTGCCTGACACAAATGTTTGCAAGAAATGTTGAATGGATACATCCGTATGGTTGGAATGACTCCCGTTCACAAAATATGAATACCTGCCTCCTGTCAAAACTGTTATTCTGTCCTAAATCCTTATCTTTTTAGCAAGATGCTTTTTCCAAGTTGCAAATATGCCCTACAGTACTAGTTTCTAGTTCAGAAACAACCCCCTCCGCTACCCCTCCCCATATTTTAAGAGTAGTGGAGTGGCAACTCAGTTCATGGATAACGGACACTTCAGGCTTCATCTTGCACAAATCTATTTAATGGAGATGGGTGGCAGGGTGTTGCACTATGATTAATCGGTCCAGGAGCCTGTCAACACTAGGTGGAGAAGAAGCCACCATCATTCTTTCTGGAGTAGCCTCCATTGGTGGCTGCAGTGTGAGGGGACACTGTGGAGAAAAAGAGTAGGCTGTGAATTTCAGATCCTTTGCCTTTTCTGGGAACCTGTAATCCTCATATATGTAATTCACCTATGGAGAAGGTCCTTACGACAGCTGGGAGGTAGCTATGGGTCTTCCTGAAAAATTGAATTCATTCGTAGTCATCATGTCCCCTGATATCCCTAATTCATGGGTCCACCACCCATCTACCCTTCTAACTCTTACCTATAGATCCCTGGATGCTGTGGATGGAGTCCCTCTTAGGGTTGATCCAGTGTCTGATGTTAGCTCGGCAAGTAGTGGGGGATGCTGAGGAAGGCAAAAGTTCTCCAGGTGATTGGATCTTCATGATTCTAGAAGATGGTATGGGGACAAACGGGAGAGTGAAACCAGTCAAAAGGAGACAGGTGAGGAGGGAAAGACAGGTGCATGCAACCTCAGAAATGAAGTAACCAAAGGCCTTTTTACCCTCTGCAATAAATGGAAAATTTCATTTGGTAATACAGATGAGCACAAGTTTGGAGGATCTCTGTTCATTTTAGATCATAAAAAAACATTATTTACAGGTACAGATGTAAAAAATACAGAAATCTATACGAATAAGTATATTTCCCAGGTGACACTTTGCCTGATGTGATTAGATGGGATTGTCCTGAGGGTGGGATACCCACTTACGCATGGGCATCCTGGATGGTCTCCTGGTGTATCAGGATCTCACTTTTGTTCTTGAACGCCCCCAAGTGGTGGTCATACAAGGCTGCTAAGCGGAAATCCAGATCATCCTTCGGTATCTACAAAGAAGTCAGCTCCAGGGTTAACACACCACCTCTGCCCCCTCCTGCACCTGCTCTAATCAGACTCTCTTGGGCTCTACTCTTGGCCAAAAGCAGAATGAACCCCTTTGGGACCTGAGATCTACCAACTCCTTACACATCGAACTGCACACGGTGACTCTTGTCAATATGGAGTTCACTCATGGTTAGGTCTAAGGACTAGTGAGCTCTCCCTGTCCACGTGGAATCACTATACTATCCCTGCCTTGGGCTTAATGGGCTTCCCTCATTCATGGTTATATTCAGACTTTGTTTCAATCAGAAGAGAGAAGTTTGGTGAGAAAATGATTTGCTTCAGATAACAGACTGGTGCAAAATTCAAGCCTTCTGACTTCCCGGGGGCCAGATAAGTTGGTATTTGGTTTTAGATTTGGTAGCATCTTGGATCTTGATTTGGGGACCAGAGGAAAGACACTAACGCTGTCAGGGACAGACTACCTTTCAAAGAGGCTATTAACAAGTCCTAAGTAGAGGTAAAGAGAAATAGCATTTCAATGTTAGCTACCTCAGGGTCCAAAAAATAAGCATCCCGCCTCATGGAGGTGATCGTAGGAGTTGAGCTGAGCCGACTCCAGGGCTCCTGTTGCTGAGCAAGGTGAGTTGGGTTCTTATATGGCAGTTTCTGCAAAAGAGAAACCACACCCAGGACCTGGTTACCTGGTTACAGGGCCTTGCTACTGTGGTGGCATCAGTGACATCCTTCCCCTTAGTCCATCCTATTTTTTGTTTATTGTTTCAAATTATTTTTATTTAAGTGTAGTTGGAATGCAATATTATATTAGGTATATTTGTTTCAGGTGTGCAATATAGAGATTCAACACTTTTATACCTTATAATGTAATCATCTGTCACCATGCAAATTTACCATAATATTGACTACATTCCCTCTTCATGTTTTTTCACTCATCCTCCCATTCCCCTCCCCTCCAGCAACCATCCTTTTGGCTTCTATTTCTAGGAGTATGGTTTTTTTAAGATTTGACCTATAAGTGAAACCATATGGTATTTGTCTTTCTCTGACTTATTTCACTTAGCATAATACCCTCTAGGTCTATCTATGTCGTTAAAAATGTTAAGATTGTATTCTTTTTATGGCTACATAATATTCCATTATACATATGTACCACCTCTTCTTTTTCCAATTGTTTATCAATGGATACTTATGTTGCTTCCATACCTTGACTATTATGAATAATGTTGCAATGAACACCAACTGCATGTATCTTTTCAAATTAGTGTTTTTGTTTTCTTCAGACAAATACCCAGAAGTGGAATTCCTGGGTTGTATGGTAGATCTATTTTTAATTTTTTGAGGAGCGTCCTATTTTAATTGAATCTCAGGGGAACATCTTCAAAGAGAAGAACTATGGGAGACAAGACTCTGCAGGCTTTTGATCCTTCTAAGTCTTCAATCTTAGAACTGACAGAAATGGGCCAGGAATACGGGCAAAGGGGTGTAGTGGGGTGGGGAGGGAGTAGCAGATAGAGAAGATGATGAGCTCAGGTTTAGATGTCCTGAGTTTGAGGAAAAAGTAAGACATCCTAATACGATTAATATGTAGACAATCGGAAGTGTGCAACCTGTTGGCAGAGAGCTCAGGCTCAGTAATAGAGATGGGGGGGGGGTTGTCTACATGAAACAGTGGCTGAAACCTGTGAAAAGGAGTGTGGCCAAAAGGGAAGAAGTGGCTCATAGCTGCACAATACTATAACTGGAGGAAGGGAAGGGGAAGGGAAAGGACACTAAGAGGTCATCAGAGACAGGAGAATCAGGGCAGTGCAGTGTCTAAGAAAAAGATTTCAGCAAGCAGGAAAGGGTCATTGTGACTGCAGGAACATCAAATAAAAAGGTCCACTGAATATTCAATCCTCTAAATAGAACCTCATAAGCATGGATGTGAAAAGCACGAAACTGATTTTTCATTACATGTAGAATACTGATTGCCACTGTATCCCTAGTACCCAGCACAGCAACCTACCATGTGGCATTCAAAAATGAAGTACTAATCGAATCAATTACTGAATTCCAGTGAGTACAACTACAACCTAGTAGAAATCTCATTCATCCTCTGATGTTGGAACCCTCTCCCTGCCTGCCCCATATATGGCAAGGTGCTGTGTGATTCAGCTCAGTTAGACCTTAACTGAACAGTATGTATGAGGCGTTGTGCTATCAACAAGAAAGATGCAAAATGAAACAAGAAAACTACAAATATACATGATATAAGCATAAGCAACTCTCTCATTCCCCGAAGGCTACATAGCCTCATCATCTCTATCAGAAGGATGAGATTGTCTTTCACCAGGAAAGTCTAGCATGAAAGCCATCTTCCCACCCACTTTCTTTCCATCTCAGAGAAAGAGAAGGCCCTTTTACTCAAGATCAAGCCTTCTTCCCTGAACCCAGCCCTCCCCTGTGCCTCAGAGATCTGTCCCATCCTGGCACTCCCCGTACCCAGCTTCTCATTACTTTATCACTGTCTAGCTACCACTCTATCATCTTTCCTTCTTCAAGAGTCAACATTTACTATTTCCACTTCCTACCACTTTGAATCCTCTCTTTAGTCTGGCCTCTGCCCCAAGCACCCACTGAAATTGCTCTTGCTGGTGACCAATGACCTCTGTGGCTGGGTCAAGTGGATCCTTTCCAGACATGATCTTATTTGATCTCTGCAGTTTCTGGCACCACGATTCTGATTCTCTCAAATGTTGTCTCTATGGATCCAGCTCCTCCTGGTTTTTCTCCTGCTTGTAGCCGTTTCTTCTCAGCTCCCTTCTCAGCTCTTTCCCTCTCTTTCCCTTAGACAGTGGCATTCCCCAGGGCTTTCTGCTTTTCTGACTCTCACATTTGCTGGATGAGCTCATTTCCGCCTATGGCTTCAAACACCATATGGATGCTGTGGTTAAATATCTTCAACCCAGAACTCTCAACCATACTGCTTGCTATTCATCTCCACTTAAATGTCCCACAGGCATCGCACAAGCAACATCTACCTAATTGATTTGAGTATCTTCTTCCCAAACCTGCTTCCCCTGGATGCCTCATTCAGTAAATGGTGTCAATTAAGCCCTCAGAAACCTAGGAGTTACCCTACACTCATCTGCTCTCTTGGGCTCATATCCAGTCAGCCACAAAGTCCCATCAGGTCTGCCCTTTGCATCTCTCTCACATCTGTACCTTATTGCCATCCCCTGCATCACTGCTTTAGATTCATTATTCTTCCTCCTGGAGATCACTGCCTTCCGAGGCTCCTGCCTCTTGGCTGATCCTGTTGTGTCACTCCCATCCTACCACTGCCACTTGTGCTTTCTAAAACGCCCATCTATCAATGTGCTTCCCCAGCACCTCCGAGAAGAAATCCTAGCTCACCTGCATGGTGTACACAGCACACCAGCCCAGCAAGGCCACTTGTCCATCTCCTGCGTCCTTCACTCTTCATCACACGGGCACTCCAGCCATTCTGGACTCTTTGGCCCCCAAACAAGACACCCTTTCTCTTCTTTCCAGGTGTATGGATACCTGCTGCTTCCTTTGCCTTCAATGTCTGGTTCCTGTTTCTTGCTTCCTAACTCACATTCCACCTCCTCCCTCACCTGGCCCAGCTAATTCATATTTCAATGTCAAAATTCACCTGCTCTAGGAAGCTTTCCTTTAAGCACCCAGTTCTCCTGACACACTACGTGTAACTGTTACAGCATGTGCTATTGTGCGAGCATTTTTGCTATAGCAATTGTCAACCTGGCCTTCCTTATTTACTGTAGGAGCTATATGTAATTTATATATCCTCAGTGTTTAGCAGAGTACCTGGCATATAGTAAATAAGGCTTAATAAAAGGAAGCTCTTTGGCTTTGTTATTAAGCCACAATTACTGTCTAATTCACTTTAGTTTGCACTGCTTCAAACATCCCAAGAACTGCTACCTAAAAAAGATTTTATAATTCCCAAATCACTGACACACGTGCACAAACACATTCCAAGATTAACCAGAAGACAGAGACGGTGCGAAGACAGACGTATAAAGCGTGACCTGGTGGCTTTCAGAGATATCTCATTTCTCTTCAGCGGACAGTCTTCCAAAAAGGACAAAGTGTAGCTTTGGGCGGGGATCTGGGCCTGGTAAAGTCCCACATACCAAACGCTGCTTTGGGTGGGGAGAGCCCCATGTTCCTCTGGACTACAGTCCGATTTCCCCCTGCCCAAAAGCACCTTGAAACATTAGCAGACCTGAATAGGGGGACAGGGAGGCAGGCAGAACCCAGACTTCTCCGGTACCTGACTCAGTGTCTTCCCCACAGTCCTTTAAGTTACCAACTCTGCCCCTCAAGGCGACAGAAAAAAGAGTGTCATCGACCCTGCTGGGACTCTGTGCAAGAAATCACAGTACCTGGGAAGCCTGAAGTTTTCCTAAGTAGGAATCATCGTTATCTGATTTAAGGTGCGGGAAAGGGTCTCGGGTGGGGGGCATGGTACAAGCCCAGAGAGACGCCCTTCGGAAGGATGGGAGGCCCGCGCAGCCGCACACAACCTTGCACGGGAGGATCCCAGGTCCCAATTGTTTGGAACGCCCACTTTCGGTTGCCGTGCAACTGCACCCCTATCTATGACTGAGGTGCATTCCCTTCGGGAAGGGCCCCACCTTGCGGTTCATCGCGGGAAGCGCCTCGAGAGGAAGCTACTGAGAACGCGGAGGGAAAGCGCGGGTGAGCGCACCCAGCAACTCTGGATCTGCACTCGTGAGCCCTCGCAGAGAAACGCCGGTCTTCTGGCGTGCAGAACTTCTGCAAGAGCCTTCAGTTGACGACAGAAGTGCTAAAAGATGACCCATAAATTTCCTTCGGCCTCGCATCTAACAAAAGGTTATTCCCACCCACCCACCCACCCCAAGCAATAATAGAATGAGGGTGTTGAGAGACTTAAGAGCTCACGTGTCGTGCTTGGCAATTGCCGGCTAAGTAAACTCTCCTCGCTTAAACCCCGTTTAACTATACGAGTCTCAAGGCTTCGCACGGACTCGGTTGTAAAGGCACGGATGGATTTGGCGGGATGGAAATAAGATCTCCAGAAGCAGCTGCCTTTGCAGTAGGTAACGCCTCCGGGGGCCACCCTTCTATGCCGTGACTTCTGGAAGAGAGACGACGACGTCTCACTCTTCTTTCTCTTCCTTCGCACAGAACAGAACAGGTGCGCCACATCTGCCAAACTAGAGATGCTCATCAATAGTCCATGGCCCGGAAGCGCAGTGGAAAACAGGAATTTGGAGGCGATGGCTTGGAGGATGCTTCCACCGCGTTCTCTACGCGAGCCCTATGCCCGCCTGTTGGGCCGGTTGCAGAGCCCAAGCGCGCGCACTCCCACGCGGCGCGCGCCGGCGGTGGCGGCTACCATGACGACCCGCAGGTGAGCCGCAGAGCATCGCGTGGTCCCTGCCCCACCCGCGCGGAGGGAAAGAGGAGGCGGTTGCCAAGGCGACGTGGGTAGGAGGAGAAGGAAGGAGGAGGAAGGATGGGCGGCCTTGGCGTAGCCGCAGGGAGGTGACTGAAGCGAGCCCAGCCCCTTGCATCCTCCCCCTGTGAACCTCCCTCCCATCTTTTTTCCGCCTTCTGCCAGCGGTAGCGGCAGCCGCAGCACCTGAGCCGCTGCTGCCGCTCGCTGTGGACAACGCTATGGCTGAGCCTGGGCGCAGCCTCCATCCCTCTCCCCGAGGCGGGGGAAGAACTGAGCGGCGCACGCTCCGGCTTCTGCGGCTGCTGCTCTGGGTTGGGACCGCCTTCCAGGTGACCCAGGGAGCGGGACCGGAGCTTCACGCCTGTAAAGAGGTACTGTTTCCTCGGACCCGACCCCACGTTAGTCAGAAAAATATTGGATTTCGGTGAAGACCTTGGAGCTCAGGCAGTTTAGTTTCAGAGGCCACGGAGTTGAGGTTTCTTCGGGCATGGGGGGTGGGGAGGGGCAAACCGGCGTCATGGAGAAGCCAGGACTCACGAAATAGCTCATCCTCACAGTTTGGGCTGCTGTGCTCAGGGAGAAGGATCCCAGCTTCAAGGAGCCCAGGAAGGAGTTGGGTCCCTGATCTCGGGAATAAGGGAGGAAGAAAACCTGAGTTGTTTTCTAACTGTGATGAAATTACCTTAAAAGTGGCTGAAAACAAAAGATTATATACAGATGGCAAAATAGAAAGTGGGGTAAGAACGGAGCTAGGAGGGTCAGGGGGAAGCAGTGAAGTGGTTTTATCATGGCTTCAAGAACGGAGTGTGAAGGTAGATGAGCCAGAGGTACTGAAAGAGCCCATCACCTCTCTCCTCCCCTCCGTGTTAAACATCCAGTTACCTTGCCAGCTGCTAAGAGTGGATCCTCTTTATAGCTCTGCCTCCCGCATGTGCTTCGCTTAAGTGTACCTGACCACGCATGACCCACCTTTGATCGGACTTTGAGTTCTGTAATATCTCACTTTCCGCCAATCTCTACTTTCCTTCTCTGGATCTCTGCTAACATATGTCATAAGTCTTTTTCAAGGTGTTTCTAAAATGTTAACAACATAATTCAGACAATGGGTAGTGAATATCGTCCAGCCCCCTGCCCCAAAAAATGCCTTTTCAACATTCTTTTTGGAGGGCCACAAAAAGGTATCAAGGAGTAACAAAACTCAGTAGTCTCTATAGTAGTGAAATAATATTTGATTTGATTCTTTTAACCATATGGCAGAAGCAACAACAAATATTTCCAAGAATGCATTACGGAAGGCAAAGTCAAAGTTGTTTTGCTATCTCTATGAAATATGAAAGACTTGAGAATACATCAAGAGTCTAGCCCTGTAAAAGTAATCCCAAATGTCATACTTGGATAAGGTTTTGAGAGGTTGGAATATTTTTTATAATTTGGCAGTGTTAACTGGTGAGCAATAATAATCCCATCTCATCTGGAAATATATTATGATGAAGGTGTTCTAACCATTAGACTGTCTAAAACTGAACAGATCATGAATAAATGAGAAGGGGAAGAGGAAAGAATTTTTGTGTGAATAAAGATGTTTGATTTCACTCATGAATATGACACAGTAACTGACCCCAGTCCATGGGACTTTTGGTAACTTTTATCAGTTCCAGTGACTACCTGCCCTGGGCCACCTACATTTCCACCCAGCCCACCCATCCCTGTATGATCTGTTTAAAGATGGCTTGGGAACAGGATGATTTTGTCAAGAGACTGTGGCTTACTGGTATTGGTGGCTTGTGGTCCCTAATCAACCAAGAAAACCAGTTCAAATGATCCCGCTCACTGGAGACTCCACCACGGGAGTGTCCCCAGTGGAAGATAAGAATCTTACCATTCAACCACTACTTCTTGCAGAGACCTTTGTCAACAATGGAAAATGAAAGACATTTAAGAAATTTAACACTTTGTATCATTTTTGGTTGTGGGGGGAATAATATTGATACTTAAGAACTCTAACTTGTATATGAATTTTGCCTTTAGTGCTTTTTAAATGATTGATATTTGCCTATGCAAAAGGTCTTGCCACACACAGAGCATGAGCTAAGGGCTATGGAAAGCTGTGGAACTCAACATACCAGGGTTCCAGACTCTGCCTATTACTTACCACCCAGTTTTTGGATCTGTAGAATAGGCATTTCAATAACACTTACCTCAAAAAAGGATTTCTTTGAGGACTGAAAGGGAAAATACAAATAAAACACAAAGTCACCTAACCCCCTTTCCCAGTAAGCTTCCTCACCACGAGATCCATACCCCATGTCTGAGCGAACGTGTCTTAGGACTCTTGCTCATTGGCCACAGGTGTCAGCGCGTCCTGTTTACACTCTCCTTGAGCAAACATTGGCTGCTGAACACCCTCGACTCCAAAACAATAAGGAAGAGAATAAACCCATTATTATAATATTCTTCATTTGGCAATATGAACTGACCCAACAAGTTTTGGGGCTTCCAACCCTAAATGGTGAAAAACCAATTGAGGGTAGACTAGCCTTCCTCTGTTTTTAATCTTCATAAGAATTTCTTGTGAGTCTGTTGCGTTAAAGACAGGGATCCTTATCAGACCAAGGCCGACCTTAGTGACAACAATGCTGTTCCAGCCTTGTTTCTGAAATCTGAGGCATCCTTCGGGATCTAATCATGGAACAGAGAGGTGCAGCCTAAACTGGTGGCAGAGAACAGGGAGTCCCTGATTGCTAAACATGAGCTGGGCTCGGCATTGCTTTCACTGTTTTCCAATCATCATGGTCAGCAGTGGAACTAAACCCGTATGGTGTTTGACTTCATGAATCATTTCTTTAGCCCTGTGCTCGCCTGGGCGAAGTGTTCACTGAGAGCCAAAGAGCATTTCCTATCGCACAATAAATCGAAATCTAATGAGAGAGGGGCAGAACACATCTGCCTTTTCCTGAGACTCCAGTGCTAATTGTCCCAAAGGGACTTCAAATCTACATTGAAACGCCTGTAGGGCTGAGGCATATGGCAGAGGTAGACTGGAATAAAACTTGTTGAATGTGTGATGACTCTGCTACTTAGTAAGGATACTACGTCGAGCAAGTTAATTAATTTCTGACAGCCTCAGATTCCTGATCTGTAAAATGAGGATGGTAATGACTACCTCATAAGGCTGTTATAAGAATTACATTAAATTAGATAACACATTTGCCTAGTTCATACCCTTGACATGTCATTGGTGCTTAAGAAATATTGTTAGGCAGAAAAGTTAAGTACAAAAATAATGACATAAATGATGACAAAAGGTTAACAAGTGTTAAGCAATGCAGGAGTGGCAATATAAAAGTTGATGGGAAAGGAAGAAAACGTATTTAAACAGTTGGTACTTGACCTGCTTCTAGAATGATCAGTAGAATTTCACTGGCAGAGGTGGAGGATGGGTGCTTTTTAGAAAGAGAGAGGAGCCTATGGAAAGGTCCACAGGTAGAAAATGTATTACAAGTAGATCAGGTGGCTGGAATGTAGAGTAGGTGCGGATTATACTAGAAATGAAGGTTGGAAAGTCAGACACTAAGTGGGGAATCCTGGAAGGATTTCTGGCACAGAGGGTGGCCTGCTCTGAGTGGATTAGCATGAGTATGAAGTAAACATGATTGAGGTAGGCCAGAAGCTGAGAGCAGAGAGATGGGGGCGAGGAGGCCAGTTCAGAAAATTTTGCTGAGGTCAAGGAGAAGGCTAACCAAGGGAATGCACTGGGATGGAGACAGCAGGGTAAGTGGAAAGGCACAGATATGAAAAATATGCCCATGGTAGCGGTTAGAAGATTTGGCAACTGACTGAAAGTGTCAGGGGATGGAGAGGGGCAGGCTGAGGATTTCTGTCAGGATTTTAGAATGGGAGAATGGTAGGAGCTACTAGCCAGGATGCAGAAAGACCATCTTTGGAAAAAGAGTGATTGCCTTTCATAGTTCTGACTTCCCTGGGATCAGCCCTTGTTGTACTAGGTGGGAAAAAATCCCGAGACTTTGGCACTCTACCTCCCAGTGTGATTATAGCTTCCAGACTGTACATCCTTTCTGTATTTGTCCTAACACATTATCTGAGGTTTGGATTTCATGGGGAAATGATCCAGAAAACAGTCAGGACCCTTGAGCTTTCAGGAAATACCTTACCAAAAACATAAGATTTAAGTGACTCCTTTGCTTGGGAACCATCAAAGTTGAATGTTTAAAACATCCTGCCATATCTGGCCAAAAGAGAAAATTAAAACTCTCCATTTATCATGAACTACTTACAGGGTAGCAAGATGGACTGTTTTCATTTACTATCAGAGGAGGTGAAGAATAATAGATTATTATTTAATCTCCTTGTGCCTCGATTTCACCATCAAGATGAGAATATTAATAGAGTTCATGTTAATTTTTGGTGCATAGTAAGTACTCAACAAATGTTAGCTGCTATAATTAGATTTTTTGTAAGTATAATTAATATGCTCTTATAGCAATAAAAAATTAAGAATTTAATGGTGGTTAAAGTCAGTCGAAATGAAAAGGAAGAAAGAGTAGCTGTGAAAGTTATTCTGAGGGAAAAGGAGATAGAACTTGGCACAGAGAAGCAGGAGAGCATGGTGGTTAAGTCTGGAGTTGTGCTACCTGGGCACAGCTGCCACCAGCCACACGTGGGTTTGGAGCACTTGAGATGTGGCTAGTGCAGCTGAGGAAATGAAATTTTGATTTTAATTTTAATTAATATAAAGTCTAAGTAGATACTCAATTTAATTATTGAAAAACTATTATGCCGTACATCTGAAATTAATATAATACTAAATGTCACCTATAATTTAAAAAATAAACAAATTAAGAAAAAAAGAAAAACTATTACTTCTAGAAAACCTTGAGTATGTGAACGTTACTTTCTTGACTGTAAGTTTTATGAATTCTAAATAGAGGTCAGGTATTTCCGATGGAGATTTAGCATCTGAACTGAGATGTGCCATAAAGCGTGAAATACAGGCCAGATGTGGAGGACTCAGGACGCTAAGTCCTCCCTCGACATCATTGATAGGTTCTTGGAAACTGTGACTTTAAGCAAATGCTGTATCACAAAGCCAGTTTTACCACAGGCTAATTGATATAAACAAGAGTTAAGTTCCTATGGCATATTTCTGGTCACAAAGACATCACTGAACTTCTAAATAAAGACCCAAAACACTTTTAATATTAAACATTGAAATAAATGTGAGCTATGCATACATTTAAGAAAGACTAATAAAAACCACTCAGATAAATGATTTTCCAACCCACTATTCTAGATCAGGGTCACAGGTGGCTAGAACCTGTCCCAGCAGCCCAGGGTACAGGTGGGCACCTGCCCTGCAGAGGACGCCCCCTTCTGTCTCAGAGCCACTCACTCCTACTGGGACAATGCAAACAGGCCAGCTCATCTCACGTGCATAGCTCTGGGATGTGAGTGGAAACCTGAGCACCCCTAGAAAACCCACGCAGATGTGGGGAGAACGTGACATCTCCACACAGACTGTGCTCATCAGTGGCATAGACAAAACAGTGTTCAATGAAATGACAGTATTTGAGGACCTGCTATGCAGAAAAAAGAACGTAAAATATCTCAATATTTTATACTGATACATGCTGAAATGATGTTTTAGATATTATCTAAATAAAATGTATTTTTAAAAGTAATTTAACCTGTGGGTTTTTTTTTTTTTTTACTTTTTTTAATGTGCTTACTGGACATTTTAAAATCTAGTATGTGACACCATTATGTTTCTGTGACACAGAGTTGGCCTGGAGGTAATGGCTGTGTGAGTTAGCACCTGAAGTTGCTTACTAGTTACCCTTCCAGCTACATTATCTGGGGCAAGATATTCACCTCTCTTCGCCTCCGTTTTTCATCTGGAAACCGGTGATAATTAGGTTCTTGCCTTTTATGGTCAGTGGTAGGATTAAGCTTAAATAATGCTTGAAAAATGTACAGCGCTTTAACATTGAATTAAGCACAGTGCTTAATAAATGTTATGCTTGTTACTGTTTTATGATCTGCTTTTTAAAAATGTAACCGGATATCATTCTAAGGTATTAAATGGTCTTGTATGACATCACTTTAATGGGAAAGTGGATGAACCGCCCTGGCTAACCTCTAATGCCAACCTGTTCACTTTGACCACCTGCTTTAGGCGCATCCCTTCCCACCTTGATGTAGATTCAGCAGGTATTCCCTCTCGCTCAAGTCATCACTTTCTCCCCTTTACTGAATCATTCCCATCAATTTCCACATATGCTATTATTTCTCCTATCTTAAAAAATATAGGGGGAAAAAAAACAGAAATGGTTCCCAACCAAAGGAGTCTTAAGCAAAATTTCCCTCTCCCCTTTATAGGAAAAGCCCTTGAAAATCTTGTCTATAATCAGTCTCTAAATCCACCTTTCCCTTCTCTGTTGAATCCACCCCAAGCTGACTTTCAGCCCCACGCCTCTACCAAAACTGCTCTTGCTCTGTCTAGTAGTAATTTCTCTGTCCAAATCAAACTTCATCTACAACATTTGGTAGACCTGTGACCACTGTCCCCTCCTAGGAACATTTCTCTCGGCTTCCAGGATGCCAACTCTCATGGGTATTTTTTTCCCTTTCCCTTTGGTGGCTCCTTCTCTGTCCCCTTGAATGATTTTTCTCCTCGTGCCCTTGAGCTCTAAATCCAGCAGTTCCCCAAGACTCAGTCATTGAATCTCTTTCTTTCTCTTCCTCTCTATCCTTCCTTCTCTCTCCAACCTTTTCTGTTGTCATTCCCTTCATGATCTCATCCAGTATCAGGTCTCTAAGCACCATCTGTACATCAGTGACTTCCACATTCTTCCAGTCCAGATCTCCTCCTTGAACTTCAGACTTACATGTCCAGCGGCATACATGACCTCTCTGTGTACATATTTAATTGGCAGCACAGGTTTACCAGGTCCAAAACACCTGATTTCCCCACCACCACCCAGCATGTGCCTCCCAGAACCTTCCTCATAGCTAATGGTAACCCCATCCTTCCGGTTGCTCAGGCCTAAAAATCTCAACTCCTTTCTCTCCTACTCCTTATATCCAATTCGGAAGAAAATCTTGTTAGCTTTATCTTCAAAATATATCCAGAATTTATCGCCTGGTACACCTCCACTGCCACCCACCTTTTTCTATGGCACCATCACCTCTCACCTGAAAGATCGCAGAAGCCTCCTAACTGTTTTCTTTGCTTCTACCTGCCCGTTCACTGTCTAGTGCTCTGCCTGGGTAAACCTATAGAAAATAAGGCAGATTTTGTCCTTTTTCTACTTCAAACTTTCTAAAGCTCCCATCTCAGAGTAGAAACCCACTCCTTATAATGGCCTACAAGGCCCTATATACAACGTGCTTCTCCTCTCCAGCGTCCCGGCCTCCTTGCCATTTCTCAGACCCACAGGCAACCTGCTACCTCAGGGTTTGGCAACTGCTGTTTTCTCTGCTTGGAAGGCTCTTCCCTAGGATGTCTGGCTTATTTTCCAGTCCCCAAAATAGTATTTGGCACCCTGTGGGCCCTCAATAAATGAATGTTACAGATGAATGATTATATGAATTCCACTGATGGAATTTATGTAATCCCCTATTGTCGAACACCTAGGTTGTTTCTAACTTTTGGCTATTATGGACATTGTTAAGATGAGTCTCTTCTCACATATACCTTTCAGCACATCTGTCATTTCTTCCTTGAAATAAATTCCTAGAAAGAGAGTTGCTGGATGAGAGATCATTTTTAGGCTTCTCATATGTATTTCTAAATTGCTTCCCAAAAGTTTTTAAAATCCATTTATTCTCTTATCAGTAGTGTACAAGAGTTTTCCTCCAACCATCATCACAGGTTTTTTCTTCTTTACCCACTTTATAGCATTAAGAACTCAGTTATTTTAATATTCATTCCCTTTATTTCATTACTTTTGAGCATATTCATTTTCTCTACTAATTCCCATTCACTGTTAAAATTTAATTATGCAATAATTACTATATACTAAATATATATACATATTTGTAAGCTGTTAGCCCACCACTCTGTTAGGGAACTAGACCATAATTCATGCTCACAAAGTTTCCTGAGGCTTATCCCCAGCTCCAGAACTACTGTCCTGAATTTTGGTTTTATGTTCCCTCATCTTTTTAATTTTCCCCACATATATATCTCCTTTAATAAGCTTCTTTAGTTTTATTTTTGACTGTTATAAAAATATATACTATATTGTAGTCTTGTAAGATTTGCTTTTTTAAGTCAATATTATGCTTCTGAACTCATTCATATTGTTGTATGTCACTGTATTTCATTCATTTTCACCATTGTAAAATATTCCTTTGTGTGAATATTTCACAATTTGAAAATTCATTCTCCTGTTGATCGACATTTGGGTTTCCAGTGGTTTCAAGCAATATGGTTAAGGACACTGTTGAACCTGGTGTGCAGGTACGAATTCCTTGAAGGTATGAGCCCAGAAGTATGGTGCTAGGTTGTGGGGTGTGCACACATTCACCTTTACAAAAGAACGCCAGGTTGTTTTCCCAAGTGAGAGAACTAAACATAACTTATTTGTCAGTGACTCCAGAGACTGAGATTCCATTAAGGACCTTAGTCACATAAGCCCCAGGCAAACTAAGTTAGAGTTTGACTGTGGGGTTACTCTTCTTTCGTAAGTGATGTCATTTCTTCAGAGTTCTAGCGGGGGTCATGTTTTCCTAGAATTTTACAGCTTTTTTCAGTTTTCAGTGGTTTTTAATCTGATGCATCCC